>CAWVQA010000397.1:0-365000 GCA_963932145.1 Acanthosepion lycidas
AAAGACCTAATCTAAAATGTGCAAAAAAATATTTTGAATTCAAATTCATACTGTGAACGTAGCATGCATGGACTAGAGTCATGTGACTGGGATTTCCATGAAAAATATTGTGGGCACAAAATGGGTGATCACTGTACATTTCTCTTCTGTTTCCTATTTATATTTATATTTAACTTCCTTAATTTAGATTATGGACAGGGAATGACCTAATCTAAGATCTGCAAAAAAATATTTTGCCTTCCAATTCATACCGTGATCGTAGCATGCATGGACTCGACTCATATGACTGGGATTTCCATGAAAAAGATTGTGGGCAGAAAATAGGTGATCACTGTACATATCTCTTCTGTTTCCTATTTATATTTAACTTCTTTAATTTAGCATTGTGGACAGGGAAAGACCTAATCTAAGATCTGCACAAAAATATTTTGCCTTCCAATTCATACCGTGATCGTAGCATGCATGGACTCGACTCATATGACTGGGATTTCCATGAAAAAGATTGTGGGCACAAAATGGGTGATCACTGTACATTTCTCTTCGGTTTCCTATTTATATTTATATTTAACTTCCTTAATTTAGCATTGTGGACAGGGAAAGACCAAATCTAAGATCTGCAAAAAAATATTCAGCATTCCAATTCATAGGGTGATCGTAGCATGCATGGACTCGACTCATATCACTGGGATTTCCATGAAAAAGATTGTGGGCAGAAAATGGGTGATCACTGTACATTTCTCTTCTGTTTCCTATTTATATTTATATTTAACTTCCTTAATTTAGCATTATGGACAGGGAAAGACCTAATCTAAGACCAGCAAAAAAATATTTTGCCTTCCAATTCATACCGTGATGGTAGCATGCCTTGACTCGACTCATATGAATGAGATTTCCATGAAAAAGATTGTGGGCACAAAATGGGTGATCACTGTACATTTCTCTTCTGTTTCCCATTACTATTTCTATTTTACTTCCTCAATTTGGCATTATGGACAGGGAAAGATCTAATCTAAGATCTGCAAAAATATATTTTGCATTCAAATTCATACCGTGATCATATCATGCATGGACTCGACTCATATGACTGGGATTTCCATGAAAAAGATTGTGGGCACAAAATGGGTGATCCCTGTACATTTCTCTTCTGTTTCCTATTTATATTTCTATTTTACCTCCTCAATTTAGAATTATGGACACGTAAAGACCTAATCTAAAATCTGCACAAAAATATTTTGCCTTCACATTCATACCGTGACCGTAGCATGCATGGACTCGACTCATATGACAGGGATTTCCATGAAAAAGATTGTGGGCCGTAAATGGGTGATCACTGTACATTTCTTTTCTGTTTCCTATTTATATTTATATTTTACCTCCTCAATTTAGCATTATGGACAGGGAAAAGCCTAATCTAAGATCTGCACAAAAATATTTTGCTTTCAAATTCATACTGTGATTGTGGCATGCATGGACTCGATTCATATGCCTGGGATTTCCATGGAAAAGATTGTGGGCCGAAAATGGGTGATCACTGTACATTTCTCTTCTGTTTCCTATTTATATTTATATTTTATCTCGTCAATTTAGCATTATGGACAGGGAAAGACCTAATCTAAAATCTGCACAAAAATATTTTGCCTTCAAATTCATACCGTGATCGTAGCATGCATGGACATGACTCATATGACTTGGATTTCCATGAAAAAGATTGTGGGCCGAAAATGGGTGGTCACTGTACGTTTCTCTTCTGTTTCCTATTTATATTTATATATTACCTCCTCAATTTAGCATTTTGGACCGGGAAAGACCTAATCTAAGGTCTGCACAAAAATATTTTGCCTTCAAATTCATACCGTGATCGTAGCATGCATGGACATGATTCATATGACTGGGATTTCCATGAAAAAGATTGTGGGCCGAAAATGGGTGATCACTGTACATTTCTCTCTGTTTCCTATTTATATTTATATTTTACCTCCTCAATTTAGCATTATGGACAGGGAAAGACCTAATCTAAAATCTGCACAAAAATATTTTGCCTTCAAATTCATACCGTGATCGTAGCATGCATGGACTCAACTCACAGGACTGGGATTTCCATGAAAAACATTGTGGCCCGAAAATGGGTGATCACTGTACATTTCTTTTCTGTTTCCTATTTATATTTATATTTTAACTCCACATTTTAGCATTATGGACAGGGAAAGGCCCAATCTAAGATCTGCACAAAAATATAATGCTTTCAAATTCATACCGTGATTGTGGCATGCATGGACTCGATTCATATGACTGGGATTTCCATGAAAAAGATTGTGGGCCGAAAATGGGTGATCACTGTACATTTCTCTCTGTTTCCTATTTATATTTATATTTTACCTCCTCAATTTAGCATTATGGACAGGGAAAGACATAATCTAAGATCTGCACAAAAATATTTTGCTTTCAAATTCATACCGTGATCGTGGCATGCATGGACTCGATTCATATGACTGGGATTTCCATGAAAAAGATTGTGGGCCGAAAATGGGTGATCACTGTACATTACTCTTCTGTTTCCTATTTATATTTATATTTTACCTCCTGAATTTATCATTATGGACAGGGAAAGACCTAATCTAAAATCTGCTCAAAAATATTTTGCCTTCAAATTCATACCGTGATCGTAGCATGCATGGACTCGACTCATATGACTGGGATTTCCAGGAAAAAGATTGTGGGCAGAAAATGGGTGATCACTGTACATTTCTCTTCTGTTTCCTATTTCTATTTCTATTTTACCTCCTCAATTTAGCATTATGGACAGGGAAAGACCAAATCTAAGATCTGCAAAAAAAATATTTTGCCTTCAAATTCATACCGTGATCGTAGCATGCATGGATTCGACTCATATGACTGGGATTTCCATGAAAAAGATTGTGGGCCGAAAATGGCTGATCACTGTACATTTCTCTTCTGTTTCCTTTTTATATTTCTATTTTACATCCTAAATTTAGCATTATGGACAGGGAACGATCTAATCTAAGCCCTGCACAAAAATATTTTGCCTTCAAATTCATACCGTCATCGTAGCATGCATGGACACAACTCATATGACTGGGATTTCCATGAAAAAGTTTGTGGGCCAAAAATGCGTGATCACTGTACATTTCTCTTCTGTTTCCTATTTATATTTATATTTTACCTCCTCAATATAGCATTATGGACAGGGAAAGATCTAATCTAAGCTCTGCTGAAAAATATTTTGCCTTCAAATTAATACCGTGATCGTAGCATGCATGGACTCGACTCATATGACTGGGATTTCCATGAAAAAAATTGTGGGCAGAAAATGGGTGATCACTGTACATTTCTCTTCTGTTTCCCATTACTATTTCTATTTTACTTCCTCAATTTAGCATTATGGACAGTGAAAGACCTAATCTAAAATGTGCAAAAAAATATTTTGAATTCAAATTCATACTGTGAACGTAGCATGCATGGACTAGAGTCATGTGACTGGGATTTCCATGAAAAATATTGTGGGCACAAAATGGGTGATCACTGTACATTTCTCTTCTGTTTCCTATTTATATTTATATTTAACTTCCTTAATTTAGATTATGGACAGGGAATGACCTAATCTAAGATCTGCAAAAAAATATTTTGCCTTCCAATTCATACCGTGATCGTAGCATGCATGGACTCGACTCATATGACTGGGATTTCCATGAAAAAGATTGTGGGCAGAAAATAGGTGATCACTGTACATATCTCTTCTGTTTCCTATTTATATTTAACTTCTTTAATTTAGCATTGTGGACAGGGAAAGACCTAATCTAAGATCTGCACAAAAATATTTTGCCTTCCAATTCATACCGTGATCGTAGCATGCATGGACTCGACTCATATGACTGGGATTTCCATGAAAAAGATTGTGGGCACAAAATGGGTGATCACTGTACATTTCTCTTCGGTTTCCTATTTATATTTATATTTAACTTCCTTAATTTAGCATTGTGGACAGGGAAAGACCAAATCTAAGATCTGCAAAAAAATATTCAGCATTCCAATTCATAGGGTGATCGTAGCATGCATGGACTCGACTCATATCACTGGGATTTCCATGAAAAAGATTGTGGGCAGAAAATGGGTGATCACTGTACATTTCTCTTCTGTTTCCTATTTATATTTATATTAAACTTCCTAAATTTAGCATTGTGGACAGGGAAAGACCTAATCTAAGTTCTGCAAAAAAATATTTTGCCTTCAAATTCATACCGTGATGGTAGCATGCCTTGACTCGACTCATATGAATGAGATTTCCATGAAAAAGATTGTGGGCACAAAATGGGTGATCACTGTACATTTCTCTTCTGTTTCCCATTACTATTTCTATTTTACTTCCTCAATTTGGCATTATGGACAGGGAAAGATCTAATCTAAGATCTGCAAAAATATATTTTGCATTCAAATTCATACCGTGATCATATCATGCATGGACTCGACTCATATGACTGGGATTTCCATGAAAAAGATTGTGGGCACAAAATGGGTGATCCCTGTACATTTCTCTTCTGTTTCCTATTTATATTTCTATTTTACCTCCTCAATTTAGAATTATGGACACGTAAAGACCTAATCTAAAATCTGCACAAAAATATTTTGCCTTCACATTCATACCGTGACCGTAGCATGCATGGACTCGACTCATATGACAGGGATTTCCATGAAAAAGATTGTGGGCCGTAAATGGGTGATCACTGTACATTTCTTTTCTGTTTCCTATTTATATTTATATTTTACCTCCTCAATTTAGCATTATGGACAGGGAAAAGCCTAATCTAAGATCTGCACAAAAATATTTTGCTTTCAAATTCATACTGTGATTGTGGCATGCATGGACTCGATTCATATGACTTGGATTTCCATGAAAAAGATTGTGGGCCGAAAATGGGTGGTCACTGTACGTTTCTCTTCTGTTTCCTATTTATATTTATATATTACCTCCTCAATTTAGCATTTTGGACCGGGAAAGACCTAATCTAAGGTCTGCACAAAAATATTTTGCCTTCAAATTCATACCGTGATCGTAGCATGCATGGACATGATTCATATGACTGGGATTTCCATGAAAAAGATTGTGGGCCGAAAATGGGTGATCACTGTACATTTCTCTCTGTTTCCTATTTATATTTATATTTTACCTCCTCAATTTAGCATTATGGACAGGGAAAGACCTAATCTAAAATCTGCACAAAAATATTTTGCCTTCAAATTCATACCGTGATCGTAGCATGCATGGACTCAACTCACAGGACTGGGATTTCCATGAAAAACATTGTGGCCCGAAAATGGGTGATCACTGTACATTTCTTTTCTGTTTCCTATTTATATTTATATTTTAACTCCACATTTTAGCATTATGGACAGGGAAAGGCCCAATCTAAGATCTGCACAAAAATATAATGCTTTCAAATTCATACCGTGATTGTGGCATGCATGGACTCGATTCAAATGACTGGGATTTCCATGAAAAAGATTGTGGGCCGAAAATGGGTGGTCACAGTACATTTCTCTTCTGTTTCCTATTCATATTTATATTTTACCTCCTGAATTTAACATTATGGACAGGGAAAGACCTAATCTAAAATCTGCACAAAAATATTTTGCCTTCAAATTCATACCGTGATCGTAGCATGCATGGACTCGATTCATATGACTGGGATTTCCATGAAAAAGATTGTGGGCCGAAAATGGGTGATCACTGTACATTTCTCTCTGTTTCCTATTTATATTTATATTTTACCTCCTCAATTTAGCATTATGGACAGGGAAAGACATAATCTAAGATCTGCACAAAAATATTTTGCTTTCAAATTCATACCGTGATCGTGGCATGCATGGACTCGATTCATATGACTGGGATTTCCATGAAAAAGATTGTGGGCCGAAAATGGGTGATCACTGTACATTACTCTTCTGTTTCCTATTTATATTTATATTTTACCTCCTCAATTTAGCATTATGGACAGGGAAAGACCTAATCTAAAATCTGCACAAAAATATTTTGCCTTCAAATTCATACCGTGATCGTAGCATGCATGGATTTGACTCATATGACTGTGATTTCCATGAAAAAGATTGTGGGCCGAAAATGGGTGATCACTGTACGTTTCTCTCTGTTTCCTATTTATATTTATATTTTACCTCCTGAATTTAGCATTATGGACAGGGAAAGACCTAATCTAAAATCTGCACGAAAATATTTTGCCTTCAAATTCATACCGTGATCTTGCATTGCATGGACTCAACTCACATGACTGGGATTTCCATGAAAAAATTTGTGGGCTGAAAATGGGTGATCACTGTACATTTCTCTTCTGTTTCCTATTTATATTTATATTTTACCTCCTCAATTTAGCATTATGGACAGGGAAAGACCTAATCTAAAATCTGCACAAAAATATTTTGCCTTCAAATTCATACCGTGATCGTAGCATGCATGGACTCAACTCACATGACTGGGATTTCCATGAAAAACATTGTGGCCCGAAAATGGGTGATCACTGTACATTTCTTTTCTGTTTCCTATTTATATTTCTATTTTACCTCCTCAATTTAACATTATGGACAGGGAAAGACCTAATCTAATATCTGCACAAAAATATTTTGCCTTCAAATTCATACCGTGATCGTAGCATGCATGGACTCGACTCATATGCCTGGGATTTCCATGAAAAAGATTGTGTGCCGAAAATGGGTGATCACTGTACATTTCTCTTCTGTTTCCTATTTATATTTATATTTTACTTCCTCAATTTAGCATTATGGACAGGGAAAGACCTAATCTAAGATCTGCACAAAAATATTTTGCCTTCAAATTCATACCGTGATCGTAGCATGCATGGACTCGACTCATATGACTGTGATTTTCATGAAAAAGATTGTGGGCCGAAAATGGGTGGTCACTGTACGTTTCTCTCTGTTTCCTATTTATATTTATATTTTACCTCCTGAATTTAGCATTATGGACAGGGAAAGACCTAATCTAAAATCTGCACAAAAATATTTTGCCTTCAAATTCATACCGTGATCGTAGCATGCATGGACTCGACTCATATGACTTGGATTTCAATGAAAAAGATTGTGGGCCGAAAATGGGTGATCACTGTACATTTCTCTTCTGTTTCCTATTTATATTTCTATTTTACCTGCTTAATTTAGCATTATGGACAGGGAAAGACCTAATCTAAAATCTGCACAAAAATATTTTGCCTTCAAATTCATACCGTGATCGTAGCATGCATGGACTCAACTCACATGACTGGGATTTCCATGAAACACATTGTGGCCCGAAAATGGGTGATCACTGTACATTTCTTTTCTGTTTCCTATTTATATTTCTATTTTACCTCCTCAATTTAACATTATGGACAGGGAAAGACCTAATCTAAAATCTGCACAAAAATATTTTGCCTTCAAATTCATACCGTGATCGTAGCATGCATGGACTCGACTCATATGACTGTGATTTTCATGAAAAAGATTGTGGGCCGAAAATGGGTGGTCACTGTACGTTTCTCTCTGTTTCCTATTTATATTTATATTTTACCTCCTGAATTTAGCATTATGGACAGGGAAAGACCTAATCTAAGATCTGCAAAAAAATATTTTGCCTTCAAATTCATACCGTGATCGTAGCATGCATGGACTCAACTCACATGACTGGGATTTCCATGAAAAAGATTGTGGCCCGAAAATGGGTGATCACTGTACATTTCTCTTCTGTTTCCTATTCATATTTATATTTTACCTCCTCAATTTAGCATTATGGACAGGAAAAGATATAATCTAAAATCTGCACAAAAATATTTTGCCTTCTAATTCATACCGTGATCGTAGAATGCATTGAATCGACTCATATGACTGGGATGTCCATGAAAAAGTTTGTGGGCGGAAAATAGGTGATCACTGTACATTTCTTTTCTGTTTCTTATTTATATTTATATTTTACCTCCTCAATTTAGCATTATGGACAGGGAAAGACCTAATCTAAGCTCTGCACAAAAATATTTTGCCTTCAAATTCATACCGTGATTGGAGCATGCATGGAATCGACTCATATGACTGGGATTTCCATGAAAAAGATTGTGTGCCGAAAATGGGTGATCACTGTACATTTCTGTTCTGTATTCTATTTATATTTCTATTTTACCTCCTCAATTTAGCATTATGGACAGTGAAAGACCTAATCTAATCTCTGCACAAAAATATTTTGCCTTCAAATTCATACCGTAATTGTAGCATGCATGGACTCGACTCATATGACTAGGATTTCCATGAAAAAGATTGTGGGCCGAAAATGGGTGATCACTGTACATTTCTCTTCTGTTTCCTATTTATATTTCTATTTTACCTCCTCAATTTAGCATTATGGACAGGGAAAGACCTAATCTAAAATCTGCACAAAAATATTTTGCCTTCAAATTCATACCGAGATCGTAGCATGCATGGACTCGACTCATATGACTGGGATTTCCATGAAAAAGATTGTAGGCCGAAAATGGGCGATCACTGTACATTTCTCTTCTGTTTCCTAGTTATATTTATATTTTACCTCCTAAATTTAGCATTTTGGACCGGGAAAGACGTAATCTAAAATCTGCACAAAAATATTTTGCCTTCAAATAAATACCGTGATCGTAGCATGCATAGACCCGACTGATATGACTGGGATTTCAATGAAAAAGATAGTGGGCCGAAAATGGGTGATCACTGTACATTTCTCTTCTGTTTCCTATTTATATTTCTATTTTACCTCCTCAATTTAGCATTATGGACAGGGAAAGAGCTAATCTAAAATCTGCACAAAAATATTTTGCCTTCAAATTCATACCGTGATCGTAGCATGCATGGAATCGACTCATATGACAGTGATTTCCATGAAAAAGTTTGTGGGCCGAAAATGGGCGATCACTGTACATTTCTCTTCTGTTTCCTAGTTATATTTATAGTTTACCTCCTCAATTTAGCATTATGGACAGGGAAAGACCTAATCTAAGCTCTGCACAAAAATATTTTGCCTTCAAATTCATACCGTGATCGTAGCATGCATGGACTCGACTCATATGACTGGGATTTCCATGAAAAAGATTGTGGGCCGAAAATGGGTGATCACTGTACATTCCTCATCTCTTCCCTATTTATATTTCTATTTTACCTCCTCAATTTAGCATTATGGACAGGGAAAGACCTAATCTAAAATCTGCACAAAAATATTTTGCCTTCAAATTCATACCGTGATCGTAGCATGCAGGGACTCGACTCATATGACTGGGATTTCCATGAAAAAGCTTGTGGGCCGAAAATGGGTGATCACTGTACATTTCTCTTCTGTTTCCTATTTCTATTTTATATTACCTCCTCAATTTAGCATTATGGACAGGGAAAGATATAATCTAAAATCTGCACAAAAATATTTTGCCTTCAAATTCATACCGTGATCGTAGCATGCATTGAATCGACTCATATGACTGGGATTTCCATGAAAAAGATTGTTGGCCGAAAATGGGTGATCACCGTACATGTCTCTACTGTTTCCTATTTATATTTCTATTTTACCTCCTCAATTTAGCATTATGGCCAGGGAAAGACCTAATCTAAGCTCTGCACAAAAATATTTTACCTTCAAATTCATACCGTGATCGTAGCATGCATGGACTCGACTCATATGACTGTGATTTCCATGAAAAAGATTGTGGGCCGAAAATGGGTGATCACTGTACATTTCTCTTCTGTTTCCTATTTATATTTCTATTTTACCTCCTCAATTTAGCATTATCGACAGGGAACAACCTAATCTAAGATCTGCACAAAAACATTTTGCCTTCAAATTCATACCGTGATCGTAGCATGCATGGACTCGACTCATATGAATGGGATTTCCATGAAAAAGATTGTGGGCCGAAAATGGGTGATCACTGTACATTTCTCTTCTGTTTCCTATTTATATTTATATTTTACCTCCAAAATTTAGCATTATGGACAGGGAAAGACCTAATCTAAGATCTGCACAAAAATATTTTGCCTTCAAATTCATACCGTGATCGTAGCATGCATGGACTCGACTCATATGACTGGGATTTCCAGGAAAAAGATACTGGGCCGAAAATGCGTGATCACTGTACATTTCTCTTCTGTTTCCTATTTATATTTCTATTTTACCTCGTCAATTTAGCATTATGGACAGGGAAAGACGTAATCTAAGATCTATACAAAAATATTTAGCCTTCAAATTCATATCGTGATCGTAGCATGAATGGACTCGACTCATATGACTGGGATTTCCATGAAAAAGATTGTGGGCCGAAAATGGGTGATCACTGTACATTTATCTTCTGTTTCCTATTTATATTTATATTTTACCTCCTCAATTTAGCATTATCGCCAGGGAAAGACCTAATGTAAGCACTGTACAAAAATATTTTGCCTTCAAATTCATACCGTGATCGTAGCATGCATGGCCTCGACTCATATGACTGGGATTTCCATGAAAAAGATTGTGGGCCGAAAATGGGTGATGACTGTACATTTCTCTACTGTTTCCTATTTATATTTCAATTTTACCTCCTCAAATTAGCATTATGGACAGGGAAAGACCTAATCTAAGATCTGCACAAAAATATTTTGCCCTCAAATTCATACCGTGATCGTAGCATGCATGGACACGACTCATATGCCTGGGATTTCCATGAAAAACTTTGCGGCCCGAAAACGGGTTATCACTGTACATTTCTCTTCTGTTTCCTATTTATATTTATATTTTACATCGTCAATTTAGCATTATGGACAGGGAAAGACCTAATCTAAAATCTGCACAAAAATATTTTGCCCTCAAATTCATACCGTGATCGTAGCATGCATGGACACGACTCATATGCCTGGGATTTCCATGAAAAACTTTGCGGCCCGAAAACGGGTTATCACTGTACATTTCTCTTCTGTTTTCTATTTATATTTTACCTCCTAAATTTAGCATTATGGACAGGGAAAGAACTAATCTAAAATCTGCACAAAAATGTTTTGCCTTCAAATTCATAACGTGATTGTAGCATGCATGGACTCGACTCACATGACTGGGATTTCCATGAAAAAGATTGCGGGCCGAAAATGGGTGCTCACTGAACATTTCTCTTCTGTTTCCTATTTATATTTTTATTTTACCTCCTCAATTTAGCATTATGGACAGGGAAAGACCTAATCTAAAATCTGCACAAAAATATTTTGCTTTCAAATTCATACTATGATTGTAGCATGCATGGACTCGACTCATATGACTGGGATTTCCATGAAAAAGATTGTGGGCCGAAAATGGGTGATCACTGTACATTTCTCTTCTGTTTCCTATTTATATTTCTATTTTACCTCCTAAATTTAGCATTATGGCCAGAGAAAGACTTAATCTAAGATCTGCAAAAAAATATTTTGCATTCAAATTCATACCGTGATCGTAGCATGCATGGACTCGAATCATATGACTGGGATTTCCATGAAAAAGATTGTGGGCCGAAAATGGGTGATCACTGTACATTTCTGTTCTGTTTCCTATTTATATTTATATTTTAACTCCTCAATTTAGCATTACGGACAGTGAAAGACCTAATCTAAGATCTGCACAAAAATATGAGGCCGCTCAAATTCATACCGGGATCGTAGCATGCATGGACTCATATGACTGGGATTTCCATGAAAAAGATTTGGGGCCTGAAAATGGGTGATCACTGTACATTTCTCTTCTGTTTCCTATTTATATTTATATTTTACCTCCTTCATTTAGCATTATGGACAGGGAAAGACCTAATCTAAGATCTGCAAAAAAATATTTTGCCTTCAAATTCATACCGTGATTGTAGCATGCATGGACTCGACTCATATGACTGGGATTTCCATGAAAAAGATTGTGGGCGCAAAATGGGTGATCACTGTACATTTCTCTTCTGTTTCCCATTACTATTTCTATTTTACTTCCTCAATTTAGCATTATGGACAGGGAAAGACCTAATCTAAGATCTGCAAAAAAATATTTTGCCTTCAAATTCATACCGTGATCGTAGCATGCATGGACTCGACTCATATGACTGGGATTTCCATGAAAAAGATTGTGGGCACAGAATGGGTGATCACTGTATATTTCTCTTCTGTTTCCTATTTATATTTATATTTTACTTCCTCAATTTAGCATTATGGACAGGGAAAGACGTAATCTAAGATCTGCAAAAAAATATTTTGCCTTCAAAATTCATACCGTGATCGTAGCATGCATGGACTTGACTCATATGACTGGGATTTCCATGAAAAAGATTGTGGGCCGAAAATGGGTGATCACTGTACATTTCTCTTCTGTTTCCTATTTATATTTATATTTTACCTCCTCAATTTAGCATTATCGCCAGGGAAAGACCTAATCTAAAATCTTCACAAAAATATTTTACCTTCAAATTCATACCGTGATCGTAGCATGCATGGACTCGACTCATATGACTGGGATTTCCATGAAAAAGATTGTGGGCCGAAAATGGGTGATCACCGTACATTTCTCTTCTGTTTCCTATTTATATTTCTATTTTACCTCCTCAATTTAGCATTATGGACAGGGAAAGACCTAATCAAAGATCTGCACAAAAATATTTTGCCTTCAAATTCATACCGTGATCGTAGCATGCATGGACTTGACTCATAAGACTGGGATTTCCATGAAAAATATTGTGGGCCGAAAATGGGTGATCATTGTACATTTGACATCTGTTTCCTATTTATATTTCTATTTTACCTCCTCAATTTAGCATTATGGCCAGCGAAAGACCTAATCTAAGCTCTGCACAAAAATATTTTGCCTTCAAATTCATACCGTGATCGTAGCATGCATGAACTCGACTCATATGACTGAGATTTCCATGAAAAAGATTGTGAGCAGAAAACGGGTGATCACTGTACATTTCTCTTCTGTTTCCTATTTATATTTATATTTTACTTCCTTCATTTTGCATTATGGACAGGGAAAGACCTAATCTAAGATCTGCAGAAAATATTTTGCCTTCAAATTCATACGGTGATCGTAGCATGCATGGACTCGACTCATATGACTGGGATTTCCATGAAAAAGTTTGTGGGCTCAAAATCGGTGATCACTGTATATTTCTCTTCTGTTTCCTATTTATATTTATATTTACTTCCTTCATTTTGCATTATGGACAGGGAAAGACCTAATCTAAGATCTGCAAATAAATATTTTGCCTTCAAATTCATACCGTGATCGTAGCATGCATTGACTCGACTCATATGACTACGATTTCCATGAAAAAGATTGTGGGTCGAAAATGGGTGATCACTGTACATTTCTCTTCTGTTTCCTATTTATATTTCTATTTTACCTCCTCAATTTAGCATTATGGCCAGGGAATGACCTAATCTAAGCTCTGCACAAAAATATTTTGCCTTCAAATTCATACCGTGATTGTAGCATGCATGAACTCGACTCATATGACTGGGATTTCCATGAAAAAGATTGTGTGCCGAAAATGGATGATCACTGTACATTTCTCTTCTGTTTCCTATTTATATTTATATTTTACCTCCTCAATTTAGCATTATGGACAGGGAAAGATCTAATCTAAAATCTGCACAAAAATATTTTGCCTTCAAAATTCATACCGTGATCGTAGCATGCATGGACTTGACTCATAAGACTGGGATTTCCATGAAAAAGATTGTGGGCCGAAAATGGGTGATCATTGTACATTTAACATCTGTTTCCTATTTATATTTATATTTTACCTCCTCAATTTAGCATTATGGCCAGCGAAAGACCTAATCTAAGCTCTGCACAAAAATATTTTGCCTTCAAATTCATACCGTGATCGTAGCATGCATGAACTCGACTCATATGACTGAGATTTCCATGAAAAAGATTGTGAGCAGAAAACAGGTGATCACTGTACATTTCTCTTCTGTTTCCTATTTATATTTATATTTTAACTCCTCAATTTAGCATTATGGATAGGGAAAGACCTAATCTAAGCTCTGCACAAAAATATTTTGTCTTCAAATTCATACCGTGATCGTAGCATGCATGGACTCAACTCATATGACAGGGATTTCCATGAAAAAGTTTGTGGGCCGAAAATGGGTGATCACTGTACATTTCTCTTCTGTTTCCTATTTATATTTATATTTTACCTCCTCAATTTAGCATTATGGCCACCGAAAGACCTAATCTAAGCTCTGCACAAAAATATTTTGCCTTCAAATTCATACCGTGATCGTAGCATGCATGAACTCGACTCATATGACTGGGATTTCCATGAAAAATATTGTGGGCACAAAATGGGTGATCACTGTACATTTCTCTTCTGTTTCCTATTTATATTTCTATTTTACCTCCTCAATTTAGCATTATGGACAGGGAAAGACCTAATCTAAAATCTGCAAAAAAATATGTTGCCTTCACATTCATACCGTGATCGTAGCATGCATGGACTAGACTCATATGACTGGGATTTCCATGAAAAAGATTGTGGGCCAGAAATGGGTGATCACTGTACATTTCACTTCTTTTTCCTATTTATATTTATATTTAACTCCTCAATTTAGCATTATGGACAGGGAAAGACCTAATCTAAATCTGCACAAAAATATTTTGCCTTCAAATTCATACCGTGATCGTAGCATGCATGAACTCTACACATATGACTGGGATTTCCATGAAAAATATTGTGGGCCAAAAATGGGTGATCACTGTACATTTCTCTTCTGTTTTCTATTTATATTTCTATTTTACCTCCTCAATTTAGCATTATGGCCAGGGAAAGACCTAATCTAAGCTCTGCACAAAAATATTTTGCCTTGAAATTCATACCGTGATCGTAGCATGCATGGACTCGACTCATATGACTGTGATTTCCATGAAAAAGATTGTGGTCCGAAAATGGGTGATCACTGTACATTTCTCTTCTGTTTTCTATTTATATTTCTATTTTACCTCCTCAATTTAGCATTATGGACAGGGAAAGACCTAATCAAAATCTGCACAAAAATATTTTGACTTCAAATTCATACCGTGATCGTAGCATGCATGAATTCTACACATATGACTGGGATTTCATTGAAAAAGATTGTGGGCCGAAAATGGGTGATCACTGTACATTTCTCTTCTGTTTCCTATTTATATTTATATTTTACCTCCTCAATTTAGCATTATGGACAGGGAAAGACGTAATCTAAGATCTGCACAAAAATATTTTGCCTTCAAATTCATACCGTGATCGTAGCATGCATGGACTCGACTCATATGACTGGGATTTCCATGAAAAAGATTGTGGGCCGAAAATGGGTGATCACTGTACATTTCTCTTCTGTTTCCTATTTATATTTATATTTTACCTCCTCAATTTAGCATTATGGACAGGGAAAGACCTAATTAAAAATCTGCAAAAAAATATGTTGCCTTCAAATTCATACCGTGATCGTAGCATGCATGGACTCGACTCATATGACTGGGATTTCCATGAAAAAGATTGTGGGCCGAAAATGGGTGATCACTGTACATTTCTCTTCTGTTTCCTATTTATATTTATATTTTACCACCTCAATTTAGCATTATGGACAGGGAAAGACCTAATCTAAATCTGCACAAAAATATTTTGACTTCAAATTCATACCGTGATCGTAGCATGCATGAACTCGACTCATATGACTGGGATTTCCATGAAAAAGATTGTGGGCCGAAAATGGGTGATCACTGTACATTTCTCTTCTATTTCCTATTTATATTTCTATTTTACCTCCTCAATTTAGCATTATGGGCAGGGAAAGACCTAACCTAAGATCTGCACAAAAATATTTTGCCTTCAAATTCATACCGTGATCGTAGCATGCATGGACTCGACTCATACGACTGGGATTTCCATGAAAAAGATTGTGGGCCAAAAATGGGTGATCACTGTACATGTCTCTTCTGTTTCCTATTTATATTTATATTTTACTTCCTTCATTTAGCTTTATGGACAGGGAAAGACCTAATCTAAGATCTGCACAAAAATATTTTGCCTTCAAATTCATACCGTGATCGTAGCATGCATGGACTCGACTCATATGACTGGGATTTCCATGAAAAAGATTGTGGGCCGAAAATGGGTGATCACTGTACATTTCTCTTCTGTTTTTTATTTATATTTATATTTTACCTCCTCAATTTAGCATTATGGACAGGGAAAGACCTAATTTAAAATCTGCAAAAAAATATGTTGCCTTCAAATTCATACCGTGATCGTAGCATGCATGGACTCGACTCATATGACTGGGATTTCCATGAAAAAGATTGTGGGCCGAAAATGGGTGATCACTGTACATTTCTCTTCTGTTTCCTATTTATATTTATATTTTACCTCCTCAATTTAGCATTATGGACAGGGAAAGACCTAATCTAAGATCTGCACAAAAATATTTTGCCTTCAAATTTATACCATAATTGTAGAGTGCATGGACTCGACTCATATGACTGGGATTTCCATGAAAAAGATTGTGGGCCAAAAATGGGTGATCACTGTACATTTCTCTTCTGTTTCCTATTTATATTTCTATTTTACCTCCTCAATTTAGCATTATGGACAGGGAAAGACCTAATCTAAAATCTGTACAAAAATATTTTCCTTCAAATTCATAACGTGATCGTAGCATGCATGAACTCTACTCATATGACTGGGATTTCCATGAAAAAGATTGTGGGCCGAAAATGGGTGATCACTGTACATTTCTCTTCTGTTTCCTATTTATATTTATATTTTAGCTCCTCAATTTAGCATTATGGCCAGGGAAAGACCTAATCTAAGAACTGCACAAAAATATTTTGCCTTCAAATTCATACCGTGATCGTAGCATGCATGGACTTGACTCATATGACTGGGATTTCCATGAAAAAGATTGTCGGCACAAAATTGGTGATCACTGTACATTTCTCTTCTGTTTCCAGTTACTATTTCTATTTTACTTCCTCAATTTAGCATTATGGACAGGGAAAGACCTAATGTAAGTTCTGCAAATAAATATTTTGCCTTCAAATTCATACCGTGATTGTAGCATGCATGGACTCGACTCATATGACTGGGATTTCCATGAAAAAGATTGTGGGCGCAAAATGGGTGATCACTGTACATTTCTCTTCTGTTTCCCATTACTATTTCTATTTTACTTCCTCAATTTAGCATTATGGACAGGGAAAGACCTAATCTAAGATCTGCAAAAAAATATTTTGCCTTCAAATTCATACCGTGATCGTAGCATGCATGGACTCGACTCATATGACTGGGATTTCCATGAAAAAGATTGTGGGCACAGAATGGGTGATCACTGTATATTTCTCTTCTGTTTCCTATTTATATTTATATTTTACTTCCTCAATTTAGCATTATGGACAGGGAAAGACCTAATGTAAGATCTGCAAAAAAATATTTTGCCTTCAAATTCATACCGTGATCGTAGCATGCATGGACTCGACTCATATGACTGGGATTTCCATGAAAAAGTTTGTGGGCACAAAATGGGCGATCACTGTACATTTCTCTTCTGTTTCCCATTACTATTTCTATTTTACTGCCTCAATTTAGCATTATGGACAGGGAAAGACCTAATCTAAGATCTGCAAAAAAATATTTTGCCTTCAAATTCATACCGTGATCGTAGCATGCATGGACTCGACTCATATGACTGGGATTTCCATGAAAAAGATTGTGGGCACAGAATGGGTGATCACTGTATATTTCTCTTCTGTTTCCTATTTATATTTATATTTTACTTCCTCAATTTAGCATTATGGACAGGGAAAGACGTAATCTAAGATCTGCAAAAAAATATTTTGCCTTCAAAATTCATACCGTGATCGTAGCATGCATGGACTTGACTCATATGACTGGGATTTCCATGAAAAAGATTGTGGGCCGAAAATGGGTGATCACTGTACATTTCTCTTCTGTTTCCTATTTATATTTATATTTTACCTCCTCAATTTAGCATTATCGCCAGGGAAAGACCTAATCTAAAATCTTCACAAAAATATTTTACCTTCAAATTCATACCGTGATCGTAGCATGCATGGACTCGACTCATATGACTGGGATTTCCATGAAAAAGATTGTGGGCCGAAAATGGGTGATCACCGTACATTTCTCTTCTGTTTCCTATTTATATTTCTATTTTACCTCCTCAATTTAGCATTATGGACAGGGAAAGACCTAATCAAAGATCTGCACAAAAATATTTTGCCTTCAAATTCATACCGTGATCGTAGCATGCATGGACTTGACTCATAAGACTGGGATTTCCATGAAAAATATTGTGGGCCGAAAATGGGTGATCATTGTACATTTGACATCTGTTTCCTATTTATATTTCTATTTTACCTCCTCAATTTAGCATTATGGCCAGCGAAAGACCTAATCTAAGCTCTGCACAAAAATATTTTGCCTTCAAATTCATACCGTGATCGTAGCATGCATGAACTCGACTCATATGACTGAGATTTCCATGAAAAAGATTGTGAGCAGAAAACGGGTGATCACTGTACATTTCTCTTCTGTTTCCTATTTATATTTATATTTTACTTCCTTCATTTTGCATTATGGACAGGGAAAGACCTAATCTAAGATCTGCAGAAAATATTTTGCCTTCAAATTCATACGGTGATCGTAGCATGCATGGACTCGACTCATATGACTGGGATTTCCATGAAAAAGTTTGTGGGCTCAAAATCGGTGATCACTGTATATTTCTCTTCTGTTTCCTATTTATATTTATATTTACTTCCTTCATTTTGCATTATGGACAGGGAAAGACCTAATCTAAGATCTGCAAATAAATATTTTGCCTTCAAATTCATACCGTGATCGTAGCATGCATTGACTCGACTCATATGACTACGATTTCCATGAAAAAGATTGTGGGTCGAAAATGGGTGATCACTGTACATTTCTCTTCTGTTTCCTATTTATATTTCTATTTTACCTCCTCAATTTAGCATTATGGCCAGGGAATGACCTAATCTAAGCTCTGCACAAAAATATTTTGCCTTCAAATTCATACCGTGATTGTAGCATGCATGAACTCGACTCATATGACTGGGATTTCCATGAAAAAGATTGTGTGCCGAAAATGGATGATCACTGTACATTTCTCTTCTGTTTCCTATTTATATTTATATTTTACCTCCTCAATTTAGCATTATGGACAGGGAAAGATCTAATCTAAAATCTGCACAAAAATATTTTGCCTTCAAAATTCATACCGTGATCGTAGCATGCATGGACTTGACTCATAAGACTGGGATTTCCATGAAAAAGATTGTGGGCCGAAAATGGGTGATCATTGTACATTTAACATCTGTTTCCTATTTATATTTATATTTTACCTCCTCAATTTAGCATTATGGCCAGCGAAAGACCTAATCTAAGCTCTGCACAAAAATATTTTGCCTTCAAATTCATACCGTGATCGTAGCATGCATGAACTCGACTCATATGACTGAGATTTCCATGAAAAAGATTGTGAGCAGAAAACAGGTGATCACTGTACATTTCTCTTCTGTTTCCTATTTATATTTATATTTTAACTCCTCAATTTAGCATTATGGATAGGGAAAGACCTAATCTAAGCTCTGCACAAAAATATTTTGTCTTCAAATTCATACCGTGATCGTAGCATGCATGGACTCAACTCATATGACAGGGATTTCCATGAAAAAGTTTGTGGGCCGAAAATGGGTGATCACTGTACATTTCTCTTCTGTTTCCTATTTATATTTATATTTTACCTCCTCAATTTAGCATTATGGCCACCGAAAGACCTAATCTAAGCTCTGCACAAAAATATTTTGCCTTCAAATTCATACCGTGATCGTAGCATGCATGAACTCGACTCATATGACTGGGATTTCCATGAAAAATATTGTGGGCACAAAATGGGTGATCACCGTACATTTCTCTTCTGTTTCCTATTTATATTTCTATTTTACCTCCTCAATTTAGCATTATGGACAGGGAAAGACCTAATTAAAAATCTGCAAAAAAATATGTTGCCTTCAAATTCATACCGTGATCGTAGCATGCATGGACTCGACTCATATGACTGGGATTTCCATGAAAAAGATTGTGGGCCGAAAATGGGTGATCACTGTACATTTCTCTTCTGTTTCCTATTTATATTTATATTTTACCACCTCAATTTAGCATTATGGACAGGGAAAGACCTAATCTAAATCTGCACAAAAATATTTTGACTTCAAATTCATACCGTGATCGTAGCATGCATGAACTCGACTCATATGACTGGGATTTCCATGAAAAAGATTGTGGGCCGAAAATGGGTGATCACTGTACATTTCTCTTCTATTTCCTATTTATATTTCTATTTTACCTCCTCAATTTAGCATTATGGGCAGGGAAAGACCTAACCTAAGATCTGCACAAAAATATTTTGCCTTCAAATTCATACCGTGATCGTAGCATGCATGGACTCGACTCATACGACTGGGATTTCCATGAAAAAGATTGTGGGCCAAAAATGGGTGATCACTGTACATGTCTCTTCTGTTTCCTATTTATATTTATATTTTACTTCCTTCATTTAGCTTTATGGACAGGGAAAGACCTAATCTAAGATCTGCACAAAAATATTTTGCCTTCAAATTCATACCGTGATCGTAGCATGCATGGACTCGACTCATATGACTGGGATTTCCATGAAAAAGATTGTGGGCCGAAAATGGGTGATCACTGTACATTTCTCTTCTGTTTTTTATTTATATTTATATTTTACCTCCTCAATTTAGCATTATGGACAGGGAAAGACCTAATTTAAAATCTGCAAAAAAATATGTTGCCTTCAAATTCATACCGTGATCGTAGCATGCATGGACTCGACTCATATGACTGGGATTTCCATGAAAAAGATTGTGGGCCGAAAATGGGTGATCACTGTACATTTCTCTTCTGTTTCCTATTTATATTTATATTTTACCTCCTCAATTTAGCATTATGGACAGGGAAAGACCTAATCTAAGATCTGCACAAAAATATTTTGCCTTCAAATTTATACCATAATTGTAGAGTGCATGGACTCGACTCATATGACTGGGATTTCCATGAAAAAGATTGTGGTCCAAAAATGGGTGATCACTGTACATTTCTCTTCTGTTTCCTATTTATATTTCTATTTTACCTCCTCAATTTAGCATTATGGACAGGGAAAGACCTAATCTAAAATCTGTACAAAAATATTTTCCTTCAAATTCATAACGTGATCGTAGCATGCATGAACTCTACTCATATGACTGGGATTTCCATGAAAAAGATTGTTGGCCGAAAATGGGTGATCACTGTACATTTCTCTTCTGTTTCCTATTTATATTTATATTTTAGCTCCTCAATTTAGCATTATGGCCAGGGAAAGACCTAATCTAAGAACTGCACAAAAATATTTTGCCTTCAAATTCATACCGTGATCGTAGCATGCATGGACTCGATTCATATGACTGGGATTTCCATGAAAAAGATTGTGGGCCGAAAATGGGTGATCACTGTACATTTCTCTTCTGTTTCCTATTTATATTTCAATTTTTCCTCCTCAATTTAGCATTATGGACAGGGAAAGACCTCATCTAAGATCTGCACAAAAATATTTTGCCTTCAAATTCATACCGTGATCGTAGCATGCATGGACTCGACTCATATGACTGGGATATCCATGAAAAAGATTGTGGGCCGAAAATGGGTGATCACTGTACATTACTCTTCTGTTTCTTATTTATATTTCTATTTTACCTCCTCAATTTAGCATTATGGCCAGGGAAAGACCTAATCTAAGCTCTGCACAAAAATATTTTGCCTTCAAATTCATACCGTGATCGTAGCATGCATGGACTCGACTCATATGACTGGGATTTCCATGAAAAAGATTGTGGGCCGAAAATGGGTGATCACTGTACATTTCTCTTCTGTTTCCAATTTATAATTCTATTTTACCTCCTCAATTTAACATTATGGACAAGGAAAGACCTAATCTAAATTCTGCACAAAAATATTTTGACTTCAAATTCATAACGTGATCGTAGCATGCATGAACTCTACTCATATGACTGGGATTTCCATGAAAAAGATTGTGGGCCGAAAACGGGTGATCACTGTACATTTCTCTTCTGTTTCCTATTTATATTTTTATTTTACCTCCTCAATTTAGCAATATGCCCAGGGAAAGACCTAATCTAAGAACTGCACAAAAATATTTTGCCTTCAAATTCATACCGTGATCGTAGCATGCATGGACTCGACTCATATGACTGGGATTTCCATGAAAAAGATTGTGGGCCGAAAACGGGTGATCACTGTACATTTCTCTTCTGTTTCCTATTTATATTTTTATTTTACCTCCTCAATTTAGCAATATGCCCAGGGAAAGACCTAATCTAAGAACTGCACAAAAATATTTTGCCTTCAAATTCATACCGTGATCGTAGCATGCATGGACTCGACTCATATGACTGGGATTTCCATGAAAAAGATTGTGGGCCGAAAATGGGTGATCACTGTACATTTCTCTTCTGTTTCCTATTTATATTTATATTTTAGCTCCTCAATTTAGCATTATGGCCAGGGAAAGACTTAATCTAAGAACTGCACAAAAATATTTTGCCTTCAAATTCATACCGTGATCGTAGCATGCATGGACTCGACTCATATGACTGGGATTTCCCTGAAAAAGATTGTGGGCCGAAAATGGGTGATCACTGTACATTTCTCTTCTGTTTCTTATTTATATTTCTATTTTACATCCTCAATTTAGCATTATGGCCAGGGAAAGACCTAATCTAAGCTCTGCACAAAAATATTTTGCCTTCAAATTCATACCGTGATCGTAGCATGCATGGACTCCACTCATATGACTGGGATTTCCATGAAAAAGATTGTGGGCCGAAAATGGGTGATCACTGTACATTTCTCTTCTGTTTCCTATTTATATTTCTATTTTACCTCCTCAATTTAGCATTATGGCCAGGGAAAGACCTAATCTAAAATCTGCACAAATATATTTTGCCTTCAAATTCATAACGTGATCGTAGCATGCATGAATTCTACTCATATGACTGGGATTTCCATGAAAAAGATTGTGGGCCGAAAACGGGTGATCACTGTACATTTCTCTTCTGTTTCCTATTTATATTTTTATTTTACCTCCTCAATTTAGCAATATGCCCAGGGAAAGACCTAATCTAAGAACTGCACAAAAATATTTTGCCTTCAAATTCATACCGTGATCGTAGCATGCATGGACTCGACTCATATGACTGGGATTTCCATGAAAAAGATTGTGGGCCGAAAATGGGTGATCACTGTACATTTCTCTTCTGTTTCCTATTTATATTTATATTTTAGCTCCTCAATTTAGCATTATGGCCAGGGAAAGACTTAATCTAAGAACTGCACAAAAATATTTTGCCTTCAAATTCATACCGTGATCGTAGCATGCATGGACTCGACTCATATGACTGGGATTTCCCTGAAAAAGATTGTGGGCCGAAAATGGGTGATCACTGTACATTTCTCTTCTGTTTCTTATTTATATTTCTATTTTACATCCTCAATTTAGCATTATGGCCAGGGAAAGACCTAATCTAAGCTCTGCACAAAAATATTTTGCCTTCAAATTCATACCGTGATCGTAGCATGCATGGACTCCACTCATATGACTGGGATTTCCATGAAAAAGATTGTGGGCCGAAAACGGGTGATCACTGTACATTTCTCTTCTGTTTCCTATTTATATTTCTATTTTACCTCCTCAATTTAGCATTATGGACAGGGAAAGACCTAATCTAAGATCTGCACAAAAATATTTTGCCTTCAAATTCATACCGTGATCGTAGCATGCATGGACACGACTTATATGACTGGGATTTCCATGAAGAAGATTGTGGGCCGAAAATGGGTGATCACTGTACATTTCTCTTCTGTTTTCTATTTATATTTCTATTTTACCACCTCAATTTATTATTATGGACAGGGAAAGACCTAATCTAAGATCTGCACAAAAATATTTTGCCTTCAAATTCATACCGTGATCGTAGCATGCATGAACTCGACTCATATGACTGGGATTTCCATGAAAAAGATTGTGGGCCGGAAATGGGTGATCACTGTACATTTCTCTTCTGTTTCCTATTTATATTTATATTTTACCTGCTCAATTTAGTATTATGGCCAGGGAAATACCTAATCGAAGCTCTGCACAAAAATATTTTGCCTTCAAATTCATACCGTGATCGTAGCATGCATGGACTCGACACATATGACTGGAATTTCCATGAAAAAGTTTCTGGGCTGAAAATGGGAGATCACTGTACATTTCTCTTCTGTTTCCTATTTATATTTATATTTTACCTCCTCAATTTAGCATTATGGACAGGGAAAGACCTAATCTAAGATCTGCACAAAAATATTTTGCCTTCCAATTCATACCATGATCGTAGCATGCATGGACTCGACTCATATCACTGGGATTTCCATGAAAAAGATTGTGAGCCGAAAACAGGTGATCACTGTACATTTCTCTTCTGTTTCCTATTTATATTTATATTTTAGCTCCTCAATTTAGCATTATGGCCAGGGAAAGACCTAATCTAAGAACTGCACAAAAATATTTTGCCTTCAAATTCATACCGTGATCGTAGCATGCATGGACTCGACTCATATGACTGGGATTTCCATGAAAAATATTGTGGGCCAAAAATGGGTGATCACTGTACATTTCTCTTCTGTTTCCTATTTATATTTATATTTTACCTACTCAACTTAGCATTATGGACAGGTAAAGACCTAATCTAAATTCTGCACAAAAATATTTTGCCTTCAAATTCATACCGTGATCGTAGCATGTATGGACTCGACTCATATGACTGGGATTTCCATGAAAAAGATTGTGGGCAGAAAATGGGTGATCTCTGTGCATTTCTCTTCTGTTTCTTATTTATATTTTACTTCCTTCATTTAGCATTATTGACAGGGAAAGACCTAATCTAAGATCTGCAAAAAAATATGTTGCCTTCAAATTCATACCGTGATCGTAGCATACATGGACTCGACTCATATGACTGGGATTTCCATGAAAAAGATTGTGGGCAGAAAATGGGTGATCACTGTACATTTCTCTTCTGTTTCCTATTTATATTTCTATTTTACCACCTCAATTTAGCATTATGGCCAGGGAAAGACCTAATCTAAGAACTGCACAAAAATATTTTGCCTTCAAATTCATACCGTGATCGTAGCATGCATGGACTCGACTCATACGACTGGGATTTCCATGAAAAATATTGTGGGCCAAAAATGGGTGATCACTGTACATTTCTCTTCTGTTTCCTATTTATATTTATATTTTACCTACTCAATTTAGCATTATGGACAGGGAAAGACCTAATCTAAATTCTGCACAAAAATATTTTGCCTTCAAATTCATACCGTGATCGTAGCATGTATGGACTCGACTCATATGACTGGGATTTCCATGAAAAAGATTGTGGGCAGAAAATGGGTGATCTCTGTGCATTTCTCTTCTGTTTCTTATTTATATTTATATTTTACTTCCTTCATTTAGCATTATTGACAGGGAAAGACCTAATCTAAGATCTGCAAAAAAATATGTTGCCTTCAAATTCATACCGTGAACGTAGCATACATGGACTCGACTCATATGACTGGGATTTCCATGAAAAAGATTGTGGGCAGAAAATGGGTGATCACTGTACATTTCTCTTCTGTTTCCTATTTATATTTATATTTTACCACCTCAATTTAGCATTATGGACAGGGAAAGACCTAATCTAAGATCTGCACAAAAATATTTTGCCTTCAAATTCATACCGTGATCGTAGCATGCATGGACTCGATTCATATGACTGGGATTTCCATGAAAAAGATTGTGGGCCGAAAATGGATGATCACTGTACATTTCTCTTCTATTTCCTATTTATATTTCTATTTTACCTCCTCAATTTAGCATTATGGACAGGGAAAGACCTAATCTGAGATCTGCACGAAAATATTTTGCCTTCAAATTCATTTAGTGATCGTAGCATGCATGGACCCGACTCATAAGACTGGGATTTCCATGAAAAAGATTGTGGGCCGAAAATGGGAATCACTGTACATTTCTCTTCTGTTTCCTATTTATATTTATATTTTACCTCCTCAATTTAGCATTATGGACAGGGAAAGACCTAATCTAAGATCTGCAAA
Source organism: Acanthosepion lycidas (assembly GCA_963932145.1). Taxonomy (NCBI): domain Eukaryota; kingdom Metazoa; phylum Mollusca; class Cephalopoda; order Sepiida; family Sepiidae; genus Acanthosepion; species Acanthosepion lycidas. Next base: position 26,313 of record CAWVQA010000397.1, read on the forward strand.
AAATATTTTGCCTTCAAATTCATACCATGATCGTAGCATGCATGGACTCCACTCATATGACTGGGATTTCCATGAAAAAGATTGTGGGCCGAAAATGGGTGATCACTGTACATTTCTCTTCTGTTTCCTATTTACATTTATATGTTACCTCCTCAATTTAGCATTATGGACAGGGAAAAACCTCATCTAAGCTCTGCACAAAAATATTTTGCCTTCAAATTCATACCGTGATCGTAGCATGCATGGACTCGACTCATATGACTGGGATTTCCATGAAAAAGATTGTGGGCCGAAAATGGGTGATCACTGTACATTTCTCTTCTGTTTCCTATTTATATTTCTATTTTACCTCCTCAATTTAGCATTATGGACATGGAAAGACATAATCTAAGATCTGCACAAAAATATTTGGCCTTCAAATTCATACCGTGATCGTAGCATGCATGGACTCGACTCATATGACTGGGATTTCCATGAAAAAGATTGTGGGCCGAAAATGGGAGATCACTGTACATTTATCTTCTGTTTCCTATTTATATTTCTATTTTACCTCCTCAATTTAGCATTATGGACAGGGAAAGACCTAATCTAAGATCTGCACAAAAATATTTTACCTTCAAATTCATACCGTGATCGTAGCATGCATGGACTCGATTCATATGACTGGGATTTCCATGAAAAAGATTGTGGGGCGAAAATGGATGATCACTGTACATTTCTCTTCTATTTCCTATTTATATTTCTATTTTACCTCCTCAATTTAGCATTATGGACAGGGAAAGACCTAATCTAATATCTGCATGAAAATATTTTGCCTTCAAATTCATACCGTGATCGTAGCATGCATGGACTCGACTCATATGACTGGGATTTCCATGAAAAAGATTGTGGGCCGAAAATGGGAATCACTGTACATTTCTCTTCTGTTTCCTATTTATATTTATATTTTTACCTCCTCAATTTAGCATTATGGACAGGGAAAGACCTAATCTAAGATCTGCAAAAAATATTTTGCCTTCAAATTCATACCATGATCGTAGCATGCATGGACTTGACTCATATGACTGGGATTTCTATGAAAGAGATTGTGGGCCGAAAATGGGTGATCACTGTACATTTCTCTTCTGTTTCCTATTTATATTTCTATTTTAACTCCTCAATTTAGCATTATGGACAGGGAAAGACCTAATCTAAAATCTGCACAAAAATATTTTGCTTTCAAATTCATACCGTGATCGTTGCATGCATGACTCGACTCATATGACTGGGATTTCCATGAAAAAGATTTTAGGCCGAAAATGGGTGATCACTGTACATTTCTCTTCTGTTTCCTATTTATATTTCTATTTTACCTCCTCAATTTAGCATCATGGACAGGGAAAGACCTAATCTAAAATCTGCACAAAAATATTTTGCCTTCAAATTAACACTGTGATCGTAGCATGCATGGACTCGACTCATGTGACTGGGATTTCCATGAAAATATTGTGGGCCGAAAATGGGTGATCACTGTACATTTCTCTTCTGTTTCCTATTTATATTTATATTTTACCTCCTCAATTTAGCATTATGGACAGCGAAAGACCTAATCTAAGATGTGCAAAAAAATATTTTCCCTTCAAATTCATACCGTGATCGTAGCATGCATGGACTCGACTCATATGACTGCGATTTCCATGAAAAAGATCGTGGTCCGAAAATGGGTGATCACTGTACATTTCTCTTCTGTTTCCTATTTATATTTATATTTTACCTCCTCAATTTAGCATTATGGACAGGGAAAGACTTAATGTAAGCTCTGTACAAAAATATTTTGCCTTCAAATTCATACCGTGATGGTAGCATGCATGGACTCGACTCATATGACTGAGATTTCCATGAAAAAGATTGTGGCCCGAAAATGGGTGATCACTGTACATTTCTCTTCTGTTTCCTATTTATATTTCTTTTTTACCTCCTCAATTTAGCATTATGGACAGGGAAAGACCTAATCTAAGATCTGCACAAAAATATTTTACCTTCAAATTCATACCGTGATAGTAGCATGCATGGACTCGACTCATATGACTGGGATTTCCATGAAAAATATTGTGGGCCGAAAATGGGTGATCACTGTACATATCTCTTCTGTTTCCTATTTCTATTTCTATTTATCTTCTCAATTTCGCATTGTAGACAGGGAAAGACCTAATCTAAGCTCTGCACAAAAATATTTTGCTTTCAAATTCATACCGTGATCGAAGCATGCATTGACACGACTCATATGTCTGGGATTTCCATGAAAAAGATTGTGTGCAGAAAATGGGTGATCACTGTACATTTCTCTTCTGTTTCCTATTTATATTTCTATTTTACCTCCTGAATTTAGCATTATGGACAGGGAAAGACCTAATGTAAAATCTGCACAAAAATATTTTACCTTCAAAATCATACCGTGATCGTAGCATGCATGGACTCGACTCATATGACTGTGATTTCCATGAAAAAGATTGTGGGCCGAAAATTGGTGGTCACTGTACGTTTCTCTCTGTTTCCTATTTATATTTATATTTTACCTCCTCAATTTAACATTATGGACAGGGAAAGACCTAATCTAAAATCTGCTCAAAAATATTTTGCCTTCAAATTCATACCGTGATTGTAGCATGCATGGACTCAACTCATATGACTGGGATTTCCATGAAAAAGATTGTGGGCCGAAAATGTGTGATCACTGTACTTTTCTCTCTGTTTCCTATTTATATTTATATTTTACCTCCTGAATTTAGCATTATGGACAGGGAAAGACCTAATCTAAAATCTGCACAAAAATATTTTGCCTTCAAATTCATACCGTGATCGTGGCATGCATGGACTCGATTCATATGACTGGGATTTCCATGAAAAAGATTGTGGGCCGAAAATGGGTGATCACTGTACATTTCTCTTCTGTTTCCTATTTATATTTATATTTTACCTCCTGAATTTAGCATTATGGACAGGGAAAGACCTAATGTAAAATCTGCACACAAATATTTTGCCTTCAAATTCATACCGTGATCGTAGCATGCATGGACTCGACTCATATGACTGTGATTTCCATGAAAAAGATTGTGGGCCGAAAATTGGTGGTCACTGTACGTTTCTCTCTGTTTCCTATTTATATTTATATTTTACCTCCTGAATTTAGCATTATGGACAGGGAAAGACCTAATCTAAAATCTGCACAAAAATATTTTGCCTTCAAATTCATACCGTGATTGTAGCATGCATGAACTCGACTCATATGACTGTGATTTTCATGAAAAAGATTGTGGGCTGAAAATGGGTGGTCACTGTACGTTTCTCTCTGTTTCCTATTTATATTTATATTTTACCTCCTCAATTTAGCCTTATGGACAGGGAAAGACCTAATCTAAAATCTGCACAAAAATATTTTGCCTTCAAATTCATACCGTGATCGTAGCTTGCATGGACTCAACTCACATGACTGGGATTTCCATGAAAAACATTGTGGCCCGAAAATGGGTGATCACTGTACATTTCTTTTCTGTTTCCTATTTATATTTATATTTTACCTCCTCAATTTAGCATTATGGACAGGGAAAGAACTAATCTAAAATCTGCACAAAAATATTTTGCCTTCAAATTCATACCGTGATTGGAGCATGCATGGAATCGACTCATATGACTGCGATTTCCATGAAAAAGATTGTGTGCCGAAAATGGGTGATCACTGTACATTTCTGTTCTGTATTCTATTTATATTTCTATTTTACCTCCTCAATTTAGCATTATGGACAGGGAACAACCTAATCTAAGCTCTGCACAAAAATATTTTGCCTTCAAATTCATACCGGGATCGTAGCATGCATGGACTCGACTCATATGACTTGGATTACAATGAAAAAGATTGTGGGCCTAAAATGGGTGATCACTGTACATTTCTTTCTGTTTCCTATTTATATTTCTATTTTACCTTCTCAATTTAGCATTATGGACAGGGAAAGACCTAATCTAAAATCTGCACAAAAATATTTTGCCTTCAAATTCATACCGTCATCGTAACATGCATGGACTCGACTCATATGACTGGGATTTCCATGAAAAAGATTGTGGGCCGAAAATTGGTGATCACTGTACATTTCTCTTCTGTTTCCTATTTATATTTATATTTTACCTCCTCAATTTAGCATTATGGACAGGAAAAGATATAATCTAAAATCTGCACAAAAATATTTTGCCTTCTAATTCATACCGTGATCGTAGCATGCATTGAATCGACTCATATGACTGGGATGTCCATGAAAAAGTTTGTGGGCCGAAAATAGGTGATCACTGTACATTTCTTTTCTGTTTCCTATTTATATTTATATTTTACCTCCTCAATTTAGCATTATGGACAGGGAAAGACCTAATCTAAGCTCTGCACAAAAATATTTTGTCTTCAAATTCATACCGTGATTGTAGCATGTATGGACTCGACTCATATGACTGGGATTTCCATGAAAAAGATTGTGGGCCGAAAATAGGTGATCACTGTACATTTCTCTTCTGTTTCCTATTTATATTTCTATTTTACCTCCTTAATTTAGCATTATGGACAGGGAGAGACCTAATCTAAGATCTGCACAAAAATATTTTGCCCTCAAATTCATACCGTGATCGTAGTATGCATGGACTCGACTCGTATGACTGGGATTTCCATGAAAAAGATTGTGGGCTGAAAATGGGTGATCACTGTACATTTCTCTTCTGTTTTCTATTTATATTTCTATATTACCTCCTCAATTTAGCATTATGGCCAGGGAAAGACCTAATCTAAGCTCTGCACAAAAATATTTTGCCTTCAAATTCATACCGTGATCGTAGCATGCATGGACTCGAGTCATATGACTGGGATTTCCATGAAATAGATTGTGGGCCGAAAATGGGTGATCACTGTACATTTCTCTTCTGTTTCCTCTTTATATTTCTATTTTTCCTCCTCAATTTAGCATTATGGACAGGGAAAGACCTAATCTAAAATCTGCACAAAAATATTTTGCCTTCAAATTCATACCGTGATCGTAGCATGCATTGAATCGACTCATATGACTGGGATGTCCATGAAAAAGTTTGTGGGCCGAAAATAGGTGATCACTGTACATTTCTTTTCTGTTTCCTATTTATATTTATATTTTACCTCCTCAATTTAGCATTATGGACAGGGAAAGACCTAATCTAAGCTCTGCACAAAAATATTTTGCCTTCAAATTCATACCGTGATTGGAGCATGCATGGAATCGCCTCATATGACTGGGATTTCCATGAAAAAGATTGTGTGCCGAAAATGGGTGATCACTGTACATTTCTGTTCTGTATTCTATTTATATTTCTATTTTACCTCCTCAATTTAGCATTATGGACAGGGAACAACCTAATCTAAGCTCTGCACAAAAATATTTTGCCTTCAAATTCATACCGGGATCGTAGCATGCATGGACTCGACTCATATGACTTGGATTACAATGAAAAAGATTGTGGGCCGAAAATGGGTGATCACTGTACATTTCTTTCTGTTTCCTATTTATATTCCTATTTTACCTTCTCAATTTAGCATTATGGACAGGGAAAGACCTAATCTAAAATCTGCACAAAAATATTTTGCCTTCAAATTCATACCGTCATCGTAGCATGCATGGACTCGACTCATATGACTGGGATTTCCATGAAAAAGATTGTGGGCCGAAAATTGGTGATCACTGTACATTTCTCTTCTGTTTCCTATTTATATTTATATTTTACCTCCTCAATTTAGCATTATGGACAGGAAAAGATATAATCTAAAATCTGCACAAAAATATTTTGCCTTCTAATTCATACCGTGATCGTAGCATGCATTGAATCGACTCATATGACTGGGATGTCCATGAAAAAGTTTGTGGGCCGAAAATAGGTGATCACTGTACATTTCTTTTCTGTTTCCTATTTATATTTATATTTTACCTCCTCAATTTAGCATTATGGACAGGGAAAGACCTAATCTAAGCTCTGCACAAAAATATTTTGTCTTCAAATTCATACCGTGATTGTAGCATGTATGGACTCGACTCATATGACTGGGATTTCCATGAAAAAGATTGTGGGCCGAAAATAGGTGATCACTGTACATTTCTCTTCTGTTTCCTATTTATATTTCTATATTACCTCCTCAATTTAGCATTATGGCCAGGGAAAGACCTAATCTAAGCTCTGCACAAAAATATTTTGCCTTCAAATTCATACCGTGATCGTAGCATGCATGGACTCGAGTCATATGACTGGGATTTCCATGAAATAGATTGTGGGCCGAAAATGGGTGATCACTGTACATTTCTCTTCTGTTTCCTCTTTATATTTCTATTTTTTCCTCCTCAATTTAGCATTATGGACAGGGAAAGACCTAATCTAAAATCTGCACAAAAATATTTTGCCTTCAAATTCATACCGTGATCGTAGCATGCATGGACACGACTCATATGACTGGGATTTCCATGAAAAAGATTGTGGGCCGAAAATGGGTGATCACTGTACATTTCTCTTCTGTTTCCTATTTATATTTATATTTTACCTCCTTAATTTAGCATTATGGCCAGGGAAAGATCTAATCTAAGCTCTGCACAAAAATATTTTGCCTTCAAATTCATACCGTGATCGTAGCATGCATGGACTCGACTCATATGACTGGGATTTCCATGAAAAAGATTGTGGGCCGAAAATGGGTGATCACTGTACATTTCTCTTCTGTTTCCTATTTATATTTATATTTTACCTCCTCAATTTAGCATTATGGACAGGGAAAGACCTAATCTAAGATCTGCACAAAAATATTTTGCCTTCAAATTCATACCGTGATCGTAGCATGCATGTACTCGACTCATATGACTGGGATTTCCATGAAAAAGATTGTGGGCCGAAAATGGGTGATCACTGTACATTTCTCTACTGTTTCCTATTTATATTTCTATTTTACCTCCTCAATTTAGCATTATGGACAGGGAAAGACCTAATCTAAGATCTGCACAAAAATATTTGGCCCTCAAATTCATACCGTGATCGTAGCATGCATGGACACGACTCATATGCCTGGGATTTACATGAAAAACTTTGTGGGCCGAAAACGGGTTATCACTGTACATTTCTCTTCTGTTTCCTATTTATATTTATATTTTACCTCCTCAATTTAGCATTATGGACAGGGAAAGACCTACTCTAAGATCTGGACAAAAATATTTTGCCTTCAAATTCATACCGTGATCGTAGCATGCATGGACTCGACTCATATGACTGGGATTTCCATGAAAAAGATTGCGGGCCGAAAATGGGTGATCACTGTACATTTCTCTTCTGTTTCCTATTTATATTTCTATTTTACTTTCTCAATTTAGCATTATGGACAGGGAAAGACCTAATCTAAAATCTGCACAAAAATATTTTGCCTTCAAATTCATACCGTGATCGTAGCATGCATGGACTCGACTCATATGACTGGGATTTCCATGAAAAAGATTGTGGGCCGAAAATGGGTGATCACTGTACATTTCTCTTCTGTTTCCTATTTATATTTATATTTTACCTCCACAATTTAGCATTATGGCCAGGGAAAGGCCTAATCTCAGCTCTGCACAAAAATATTTTGCCTTCAAATTCATATCGTGATCGTAGCATGCATGGACTCGACTCATATGACTGGGATTTCATGAAAAAATTGTGGGCCGAAAACGGGTGATCACTGTACATTTCTCTTCTGTTTCCTATTTATATTTATATTTTACCTCCTCAATTTAGCATTATGGACAGGGAAAGACCTAATCTAAGATCTGCACAAAAATATTTTGCCTTCAAATTCATACCATGATCGTAGCATGCATGTACTCGACACATATGACTGGGATTTCCATGAAAAAGATTGTGGGCCGAAAATGGGTGATCACTGTACATTTCTCTTCTGTTTCCTATTTATATTTCTATTTTACCTCCTCAATTTAGCATTATGGACAGGGAAAGACCTAATCTAAGATCTGCACAAAAATATTTTGCCCTCAAATTCATACCGTGATCGTAGCATGCAAGGACACGACTCATATGCCTGGGATTTCCATGAAAAACTTTGTGGGCCGAAAACGGGTTATCACTGTACATTTCTCTTCTGTTTCCTATTTATATTTATATTTTAGCTCCTCAATTTAGCATTATGGACAGGGAAAGACCTAATCTAAGATCTGCACAAAAATATTTTGCCTTCAAATTCATACCGTGATCGTAGCATGCATGTACTCGATTCATATGACTGGGATTTCCATGAAAAAGTTTGTGGCCCGAAAATGGGTGATCACTGTACATTTCTCTTCTGTTTCCTATTTATATTTATATTTTACCTCCTCAATTTAGCATTATGGACAGGGAAAGACGTAATCTAAGATCTGCAAAAAAATATTTTGCCTTCAAATTCATACCGTGATCGTAGCATGCATGGACTCGACTCATGTGACTGGGATTTCCATGAAAAAGATTGTGGGCACAAAATGGGTGATCACTGTACATTTCTCTTCTGTTTCCTATTTATATTTATATTTTACCTCCTCAATTTAGCATTATGGACAGGGAAAGACCTACTCTAAGATCTGCACAAAAATATTTTGCCCACAAATTCATACCGTGATCCTAGCATGCATGGACTCGACTCATATGACTGGGATTTCAATGAAAAAGATTGTGGGCAGAAAATGGGTGATCACTGTACATTTCTCTTCTGTTTCCTATTCATATTTCTATTTTACCTCCTCAATTTAGCATTATGGACAGGGAAAGACTTAATCTAATATCTGCACAAAAATATTTTGCCTTCAAATTCATACCATAATCGTAGCATGCATGGACACGACACATATGACTGGGATTTCCATGAAAAAGATTGTGGGCCGAAAATGGGTGATCACTGTACATTTCTCTTCTGTTTCCTATTTATATTTCTATTTTACCTCCTCAATTTAGTATTATGGCCAGGGAAAGACCTAATCTAAGATCTGCACAAAAATATTTTGCCTTCAAATTCATACCGTGATCGAAGCATGCATGGACTCGACTCATATGACTGGGATTACCATGAAAAAGATTGTGGGCCGAAAATGGGTGATCACTGTACATTTCTCTTCTGTTTCCTATTTATATTTATATTTTACCTCCTCAATTTAGCATTATGGACAGGGAAAGACCTAATCAAGATCTGCACAAAAATATTTTGCCTTCAAATTCATACCGTGATCGTAGCATGCATGGGCTTGACTCATATGACTGGGATTTCCATGAAAAATATTGTGGGCCGACAATAGGTGATCACTGTACATTTCACTTCTGTTTCCTATTTATATTTCTATTTTACCTCCTCAATTTAGCATTATGGACAGGGAAAGACCTAATCTAAAATCTGCACAAAAATATTATGTCTTCAAATTCATACTGTGATTGTAGCATGCATGGACTCGACTCTTATGACTGGGATTTCCATGAAAAAGATTGTGGGCCGAAAATGGGTGATCACTGTACATTTCTCTTCTGTTTCCTATTTATATTTCTATTTTACCTCCTCAATTTAGCATTATGGACAGAGAAAGACCTAATCAAAGCTCTGCACAAAAATATTTTGCCTTCAAATTCATACCGTGACCGTAGCATGCATGGACACGACTCATATGCCTGGGATTTCCATGAAAAACTTTGTGGGCCGAAAACGGGTTATCACTGTACATTTCTCTTCTGTTTCCTATTTATATTTATATTTTACCTCCTCAATTTAGCATTATGGACAGGGAAAGACCTACTCTAAGATCTGGACAAATATATTTTGCCTTCAAATTCATACCGTGATCGTAGCATGCATGGACTCGACTCATATGACTGGGATTTACATGAAAAAGATTGCGGGCCGAAAATGGGTGATCACTGTACATTTCTCTTCTGTTTCCTATTTATATTTATATTTTACCTCCTCAATTTAGCATTATGGCCAGGGAAAGACCTAATCTAAGCTCTGCACAAAAATATTTTGCCTTCAAATTCATACCTTGATCGTAGCATGCATGGACTCGACTCATATGACTGGGATTTCCATGAAAAAGATTGAGGGCCGAAAATGGGTGATCACTGTACATTTCTCTTCTGTTTCCTATTTATATTTATATTTTACCTCCTCAATTTAGCATTATGGACGTGGAAAGACCTAATCTAAAATCCGCACAAAAATATTTTGCCTTCAAATTCATACTGTGATCGTAGCATGCATGGACTCGACTCATATGACTGGGATTTCCATGAAAAAGATTGTGGGCCGAAAATGGGTGATCACTGTACATTTCTCTTCTGTTTCCTATTTATATTTCTGTTTTACCTCCTCAATTTAGCATTATGGACAGGGAAAGACCTAATCTAAAATCTGCACAACAATATTTTGCCTTCAAATTCATACCGTGATCGTAGCATGCATGGACTCGACTCATATGACTGGGATTTCCACGAAAAAGATTGTGGGCCGAAAATGGATGATCACTGTACATTTCTCTTCTGTTTCCTATTTATATTTCTATTTTACCTCCTCAATTTAGCATTATGGCCAGGGAAAGACCTAATCTAAGCTCTGCACAAAAATATTTTGCATTCAAATTAATACCGTGATCGTAGCATGCATGGACTCGACTCATATGACTGGGATTTCCATGAAAAAGATTGTGGGCCGAAAAAAGGTGATCACTGTACATTTCTCTTCTGTTTCCTATTTATATTTCTATTTTACCTCCTCAATTTAGCATTATGGACAGGGAATGACTTAATCTAAGATCTGCACAAAAAGATTTTGCCTCCAAATTCATACCGTGAATGTAGCATGCATGGACTCGACTCATTTGGCTGGGATTTCCATGAAAAAGATGGTGGGCCGAAAATGGGTGATCACTGTACATTTCTCTTCTGTTTCCTATTTATATTTCTATTTTACCTCCTCAATTTAGCATTATGGACAGGGAAAGACCTAATCTAAATCTGCACAAAAATATTTTGCATTCAAATTCATACCGTGATCGTAGCATGCATGGACTCGACTCATATGACTTGGATTTCCATGAAAAAGATTGTGGGCCGAAATGGGTGGTCACTGTACATTTCTATTCTGTTTCCTATTTATATTTATATTTTACCTCCTCAATTTAGCATTATGGACAGGGAATGACCAAATCTAAGATCTGCACAAAAATATTTTGCCTTCAAATTCATACCGTGATCGTAGCATGCATGGAATCGACTCAAATGACTGGGATTTCCATGAAAAAGATTGTGGTCCGAAAATGGGAGATCACTGTACATTTCTCTTCTGTATTCTATTTATATTTATATTTTACCTCCTCAATTCAGCATTATGGCCAGGAAAGACCTAATCTAAGCTCTGCACAAAAATATTTTGCCTTCAAATTCATACCGTGATCGTAGAATGCATGGACTCGACTCATATGACTGGGTTTTCCATGTAAAAGATTGTGGGCCGAAAATGGGTGATCACTGTACATTTCTCTTCTGTTTCCTATTTGTATTTCTATTTTACCTCCTCAATTTAGCATTATGGACAGGGAAAGATCTAATCTAAAATCTGCACAAAAATATTTTGCTTTCAAATTCATACCCTGTTCGTAGCATGCATGACTCGACTCATATGACTGGGATTTCCAGGAAAAAGATTTTGGGCCGAAAATGGGTGATCTCTGTACATTATTCTTCTCTTTCCTATTTATATTTCTATTTTACCTCCTCAATTTAGCATTATGGACAGGGAAAGACATAATCTAATATCTGCACAAAAATATTTTGCTTTCAAATTCATACCGTGATCGTAGCATGCATTCAATCGACTCATATGACTGGGATTTCCATGAAAAAGATTGTGGGCAGAAAATGGGTGATCACTGTACATTTCTCTTCTGTTTCCTATTTATAATTATATTTTACCTCCTCAATTTAGCATTATGGACAGGGAAAGACCTAATCTAAAATCTGCACAAAAATATTTTGCCTTCAAATTCATACCGTGATCGTAGCATGCATGGACTCGACTCATATGACTGGGATTTCCATGAAAAAGATTGTGGGTAGAAAATGGGTGATCACTGTACATTTCTCTTCCGTTTCCTATTTATATTTCTATTTTACCTCCTCAATTTAGCATTATGGACAGGGAAAGACCTAATCTAAGCTCTGCACAAAAATATTTTGCCTTCAAATTCATACCGTGATCGTAGCATGCATGGACTCGACTCATATGACTTGGATTTCCATGAAAAAGATTGTGGGCCGGAAATGGGTGATCACTGTACATTTCTCTTCTGTTTCCTATTTATATTTATATTTATCTCCTCAATTTAGCATTAAGGACAGGGAAAGACATAATCTAAAATCTGCACAAAAATATTTTGCCTTCAAATTAATACCGTGATCGTAGCATGCATGGACTCGACTCATATGACTGGGATTTCCATGAAAAAGATTGTGGGCCGAAAATGGGTGATCACTGTACATTTCTCTCCTTTTCCTATTTATATTTCTATTTTACCTTCTCAATTTAGCATTATGGACAAGGAAAGTCCTAATCTAATATCTTCACAAAAAAATTTTGCCTTCAAATTCATACCGTGATCGTAGCATGCATTGAATCGACTAATATGACTTGGATTTCCACGAAAAAGTTTGTGGGCCGAAAATGGTTGATCACTGTACATTTCTTTTCTGTTTCCTTTTTATATTTATATTTTACCTCCTCAATTTAGCATTATGGACAGGGAAAGACCTAATCTAAAATCTGCACAAAAATATTTTGCCTTCAAATTCATACCGTGATCGTAGCATGCATGGACTCGACTCATATGACTGGGATTTCCATGAAAAAGATTGTGGGTCGAAAATGGGTGATCACTGTACATTTCTCTTCCGTTTCCTATTTATATTTCTATTTTACCTCCTCAATTTAGCATTATGGACAGGGAAAGACCTAATCTAAGCTCTGCACAAAAATATTTTGCCTTCAAATTCATACCGTGATCGTAGAATGCATGGACTCGACTCAAATGACTGGGATTTACATGAAAAAGATTGCGGGCCGAAAATGGGTGATCACTGTACATTTCTCTTCTGTTTCCTATATATATTTCTATTTTAGATTCTCAATGTAGCATTATGGACAAGGAAAGTCCTAATCTAAAATCTTCACAAAAATATTTTGCTTTCAAATTCATACCGTGATCGTAGCATGCATGGACTCGACTCATATGACTGGGATTTCCATGAAAAAGTTTGTAGGCCGAAAATGGGTGATCTCTGTACATTATTCTTCTCTTTCCTATTTATATTTCTATTTTACCTCCTCAATTTAGCAGTATGGACAGGGAAAGACATAATCTAATATCTGCACAAAAATATTTTGCTTTCAAATTCATACCGTGATCGTAGCATGCATTCAATCGACTCATATGACTGGGATTTCCATGAAAAAGATTGTGGGTCGAAAATGGGTGATCACTGTACATTTCTCTTCCGTTTCCTATTTATATTTCTATTTTACCTCCTCAATTTAGCATTATGGACAGGGAAAGACCTAATCTAAGCTCTGCACAAAAATATTTTGCCTTCAAATTCATACCGTGATCGTAGAATGCATGGACTCAACTCATATGACTGGGATTTCCATGAAAAAGATTGTGGGCCGAAAATGGGTGATCACTGTACATTTCTCTTCTGTTTCCTATTTATATTTATATTTATCTCCTCAATTTAGCATTATGGAGAGGGAAAGACCTAATCTAAAATCTGCACAAAAATATTTTGCTTTCAAATTCATACCGTGATCGTAGCATGCATGGACTCGACTCATATGACTGGGATTTCCATGAAAAAGATTGTGGTCCGAAAATTGGTGATAACTGTACATTACTCTTCTGTTTCCTATTTATATTTTTATTTTACCTCCTCAATTTAGCATTATGGACAGGGAAAGACCTAATCTAAAATCTACACAAAAATATTTTGCCTTCAAATTCATACCGTGATCGTAGCATGCATTGACTCGACTCATATGACTGGGATTTCCATGAAAAAGATTGTGGGCCGAAAATGGGTGATCACTGTACATTTCTCTTCTGTTTCCTATTTATATTTATATTTTACCTCCTCAATTTAGCATTATGGACAGGGAAAGACCTAATCTAAAATCTGCACAAAAATATTTTGCCTTCAAATTCATACCGTGATCGTAGCATACATGAACTCGACTCATATGACTGGGATTTCCATGAAAAAGTTTGTGGGCGGAAAATGGGTGATCACTGTACATTTCTTTTCTGTTTCCTATTTATATTTATATTTTACCTCCTCAATTTAGCATTATGGACAGGGAGAAACCTAAACTAAGCTCTGCACAAAAATATTTTGCCTTCAAATTCATACCGTGATCGTAGCATGCATGGACTTGACTCATATGACTGGGATTTCCAGGAAAAAGATTGATGGCCGAAAATGGGTGAACACTGTACATTTCTCTTCGGTTTCCTATTTATATTTATATTTTACCTCCTCAATTTAGCAATATGCAGAGGGAAAGATATAATCTAAAATCTGCACAAAAATATTTTGCCTTCAAATTCATACCGTGATCGTAGCATGCATTGAATCGACTAATATGACTCGGATTTCCATGAAAAAGTTTGTGGGCCGAAAATGGTTGATCACTGAACATTTCTTTTCTGTTTCCTATTTATATTTATATTTTACCTCCTCAATTTAGCATTATGGACAGGGAGAGACCTGAACTAAGCTCTGCACAAAAATATTTTGCCTTCAAATTCATACCGTGATCGTAGCATGCATGGACGCGACTCATATGACTGGGATTTCCATGTAAAAGATTGAGGGCCGAAAATGGGTGATCACTGTACATTTCTCTTCTGTTTCCTATTTATATTTATATTTTACCTACTCAATTTAGCATTATGGACAGGGAAAGACCTAATCTAAAATCTGCACAAAAATATTTTGCTTTCAAATTCATACCGTGATCGTAGCATGCATGGACTCGACTCATATGACTGGGATTTCCATGAAAAAGTTTGTAGGCCGAAAATGGGTGATCTCTGTACATTATTCTTCTCTTTCCTATTTATATTTCTATTTTACCTCCTCAATTTAGCAGTATGGACAGGGAAAGACATAATCTAATATCTTCACAAAAATATTTTGCTTTCAAATTCATACCGTGATCGTAGCATGCATGGACTCGACTCATATGACTGGGATTTCCATGAAAAAGTTTGTAGGCCGAAAATGGGTGATCTCTGTACATTATTCTTCTCTTTCCTATTTATATTTCTATTTTACCTCCTCCATTTAGCAGTATGGACAGGGAAAGACATAATCTAATATCTGCACAAAAATATTTTGCTTTCAAATTCATACCGTGATCGTAGCATGCATTCAATCGACTCATATGACTGGTATTTCCATGAAAAAGATTGTGGGCAGAAAATGGGTGATCACTGTACATTTCTCTTCTGTTTCCTATTTATAATTATATTTTACCTCCTCAATTTAGCATTATGGACAGGGAAAGACCTAATCTAAAATCTGCACAAAAATATTTTGCCTTCAAATTCATACCGTGATCGTAGCATGCATGGACTCGACTCATATGACTGGGATTTCCATGAAAAAGATTGTGGGTCGAAAATGGGTGATCACTGTACATTTCTCTTCCGTTTCCTATTTATATTTCTATTTTACCTCCTCAATTTAGCATTATGGACAGGGAAAGACCTAATCTAAGCTCTGCACAAAAATATTTTGCCTTCAAATTCATACCGTGATCGTAGAATGCATGGACTCAACTCATATGACTGGGATTTCCATGAAAAAGATTGTGGGCCGAAAATGGGTGATCACTGTACATTTCTCTTCTGTTTCCTATTTATATTTATATTTATCTCTTCAATTTAGCATTATGGAGAGGGAAAGACCTAATCTAAAATCTGCACAAAAATATTTTGCTTTCAAATTCATACCGTGATCGTAGCATGCATGGACTCGACTCATATGACTGGGATTTCCATGAAAAAGATTGTGGTCCGAAAATGGGTGATAACTGTACATTACTCTTCTGTTTCCTATTTATATTTTTATTTTACCTCCTCAATTTAGCATTATGGACAGGGAAAGACCTAATCTAAAATCTACACAAAAATATTTTGCCTTCAAATTCATACCGTGATCGTAGCATGCATGGACTGGACTCATATGACTGGGATTTCCATGAAAAAGATTGTGGGCCGAAAATGGGGGATCACTGTACATTTCTCTTCTGTTTCCTATTTATATTTCTATTTTACCTCCTCAATTTAGCATTATGGACAGGGAAAGATCTAATCTAAAATCTGCACAAAAATATTTTGCTTTCAAATTCATACCGTGATCGTAGCATGCATGGACTCGACTCATATGACTGGGATTTCCATGAAAAAGTTTGTAGGCCGAAAATGGGTGATCTCTGTACATTATTCTTCTCTTTCCTATTTATATTTCTATTTTACCTCCTCAATTTAGCAGTATGGACAGGGAAAGACATAATCTAATATCTTCACAAAAATATTTTGCTTTCAAATTCATACCGTGATCGTAGCATGCATGGACTCGACTCATATGACTGGGATTTCCATGAAAAAGTTTGTAGGCCGAAAATGGGTGATCTCTGTACATTATTCTTCTCTTTCCTATTTATATTTCTATTTTACCTCCTCCATTTAGCAGTATGGACAGGGAAAGACATAATCTAATATCTGCACAAAAATATTTTGCTTTCAAATTCATACCGTGATCGTAGCATGCATTCAATCGACTCATATGACTGGTATTTCCATGAAAAAGATTGTGGGCAGAAAATGGGTGATCACTGTACATTTCTCTTCTGTTTCCTATTTATAATTATATTTTACCTCCTCAATTTAGCATTATGGACAGGGAAAGACCTAATCTAAAATCTGCACAAAAATATTTTGCCTTCAAATTCATACCGTGATCGTAGCATGCATGGACTCGACTCATATGACTGGGATTTCCATGAAAAAGATTGTGGGTCGAAAATGGGTGATCACTGTACATTTCTCTTCCGTTTCCTATTTATATTTCTATTTTACCTCCTCAATTTAGCATTATGGACAGGGAAAGACCTAATCTAAGCTCTGCACAAAAATATTTTGCCTTCAAATTCATACCGTGATCGTAGAATGCATGGACTCAACTCATATGACTGGGATTTCCATGAAAAAGATTGTGGGCCGAAAATGGGTGATCACTGTACATTTCTCTTCTGTTTCCTATTTATATTTATATTTATCTCCTCAATTTAGCATTATGGAGAGGGAAAGACCTAATCTAAAATCTGCACAAAAATATTTTGCTTTCAAATTCATACCGTGATCGTAGCATGCATGGGCTCGACTCATATGACTGGGATTTCCATGAAAAAGATTGTGGTCCGAAAATTGGTGATAACTGTACATTACTCTTCTGTTTCCTATTTATATTTTTATTTTACCTCCTCAATTTAGCATTATGGACAAGGAAATCCTAATCTAATATCTTCACAAAAAAATTTTGCTTTCAAATTCATACCGTGATCGTAGCATGCATGGACTCGACGCATATGACTGGGATTTCCATGAAAAAGATTGTGGGCCGAAAATGGGTGATCACTGTACATTTCTCTTCTGTATTCTATTGATATTTCTATTTTACCTCCTCAATTTAGCATTATGGACAGGGAAAGACCTACTCTAAGATCTGCACAAAAATATTTTGCCTTCAAATTCATACCGTGATCGTAGCATGCATGGACTCGACTCATATGACTGGGATTTCTATGAAAAAGATTGTGGGCCGAAAATGCGTGATCACTGTATATTTCTCTTTTGTTTCCTATTTATATTTCTATTTTACCTCCTCAATTTAGCATTATGGACAGGGAAAGACCTAATCTAAGATCTGCACAAAAATATTTTGCCTTCAAATTCATACCGTGATCGTAGCATGCATGGACTCGACTCATATGACTGGGATTTCCATGAAAAAGTTTGTGGGCTGAAAATGGGAGATCACTGTACATTTCTCTTCTGTTTCCTATTTATATTTATATTTTACATCATCAATTTAGCATTATGGACAGGGAAAGACCTAATCTAAGATCTGCACAAAAACATTTTGCCATCAAATTCATACCGTGATCGTAGCATGCATTGACTCGACTCATATGACTGGGATTTCCATGAAAAAGATTGTGGGCCGAAAATGGGTGATCACTGTACATTTCTCTTCTGTTTCCTATTTATATTTATATTTTACCTCCTCAATTTAGCATTATGGACAGGGAAAGACATAATCTAAAATCTGCACAAAAATATTTTGCCTTCAAATTCATACCGTGATTATAGCATGCATGGACTCGACTCATATGACTGGGATTTCCATGAAAAAGATTGTGGGCCGAAAATGGGTGATCACTGTACATTTATCTTCTGTTTCCTATTTATATTTATATTTTACCTCCTTAATTTACCATTATAGAGAGGGAAAGATCTAATCTAAAATCTGCACAAAAATATTTTGCCTTTAAATTCATACCGTGATCGTAGAATGCATGGAATCGACTCATATCACTGGGATTTCCATGAAAAAGATTGTGGGCCGAAAATGGGTGATCACTGTACATTTCTCTTCTGTTTTGTATTCATATTTCTATTTTACCTCCTCAATTTAGCATTATGGACAGGGAAAGACCTAATCTAAAATCTGCACAAAAATATTTTGCCTTCAAATTCATACCGTGATCGTAGCATGCATGGACTCGACTCATATGACTGGGATTTCCATGAAAAAGATTGTGGGCCGAAAATGGGTGATCACTGTACATTTCTCTTCTGTTTCGTATTCATATTTCTTTTTTACCTCCTCAATTTAGCATTATGGACAGGGAAAGACATAATCTAAAATCTGCACAAAAATATTTTGCCTTCAAATTCATACCGTGATCGTAGCATGCATGGACTCGACTCATATGACTGGGATTTCCATGAAAAAGATTGTGGGCCGAAAATGGGTGATCACTGTACATTTATCTTCTGTTTCGTATTCATATTTCTATTTTACCTCCTTAATTTAGCATTATAGACAGGGAAAGATCTAATCTAAGATCTGCACAAAAATATTTTGCCTTTAAATTCATACCGTGATCGTAGAATGCATGGACACGACTCATATGACTGGGATTTCCATGAAAAAGATTGTGGGCGGAAAATGGGTGATCACTGTACATTTCTGTTCTGTTTCGTATTCATATTTCTATTTTACCTCCTCAATTTAGCATTATGGACAGGGAAAGACCTAATCTAAAATCTGCATAAAAATATTATGCCTTCAAATTCATACCGTGATCGTAGCATGCATGGACTCGACTCATATGACTGGGATTTCCATGAAAAAGATTGTGGGCAGAAAATGGGTGATCACTGTACATTTCACTTCTGTTTCCTATTTATATTTCTATCTTACCTCCTCAATTTAGCATTATGGACAGGGAAAGACCTAATCTAAGCTCTGCACAAAAATATTATGCCTTCAAATTCATACCGTGATCGTAGCATGCATGGACTCGACTCATATGACTGGGATTTCCATGAAAAAGATTGTGGGCCGAAAATGGGTGATCACTGTACATTTCTGTTCTGTTTCGTATTCATATTTCTATTTTACCTCCTCAATTTAGCATTATGGACAGGGAAAGACCTAATCTAAAATCTGCATAAAAATATTATGCCTTCAAATTCATACCGTGATCGTAGCATGCATGGACTCGACTCATATGACTGGGATTTCCATGAAAAAGATTGTGGGCAGAAAATGGGTGATCACTGTATATTTCACTTCTGTTTCCTATTTATATTTCTATCTTACCTCCTCAATTTAGCATTATGGACAGGGAAAGACCTAATCTAAGCTCTGCACAAAAATATTTTGCCTTCAAATTCATACCGTGATCGGAGCATGCATGGACTCGACTCATATGACTGGGATTTCCATGAAAAAGATTCTGGACCGAAAATGGGTGATCACTCTACATTTCTCTTCTGTTTCCTATTTATATTTTTATTTTACCTCCTCAATTTAGCATTATGGACAGGGAAAGACCTAATCTAAAATCTGCACAAAAATATTTTGCCTTCAAATTCATACCGTGATCGTAGCATGCATGGACTCGACTCATATGACTGGGATTTCCATGAAAAAGATTGTGGGCCGAAAATGGGTGATCACTGTACATTTCTCTTCTGTTTCCTATTTATATTTCTATTTATCTCCTCAATTTAGCATTATGGACAGGGAAAGACCTAATCTAAAATCTGCACAAAAATATTTTGCCTTCAAATTCATACCGTGATCGTAGCATGCATGGACTCGACTCATATGACTGGGATTTCCATGAAAAAGATTGTGGGCCGAAAATGGGTGATCAGTGTACATTTCTCTTCCGTTTCCTATTTATATTTCTATTTTACCTCCTCAATTTAGCATTATGGACAGGGAAAGACCTAATCTAAGCTCTGCACAAAAATATTTTGCCTTCAAATTCATACCGTGATCGTAGCATGCATGGACTCGACTCATATGACTTGGATTTCCATGAAAAAGATTGTGGGCCGGAAATGGGTGATCACTGTACATTTCTCTTCTGTTTCCTATTTATATTTCTATTTATCTCCTCAATTTAGCATTATGGATAGGGAAAGACCTAAACTAAAATCTGCACAAAAATATTTTGCCTTCAAATTCATACCGTGATCGTAGCATGCATGGACTCGACTCATATGACTGGGATTTCCATGAAAAAGATTGTGGGCCGAAAATGGGTGATCACTGTACATTTCTCTCCTTTTCCTATTTATATTTCTATTTTACCTTCTCAATTTAGCATTATGGACAAGGAAAGTCCTAATCTAATATCTTCACAAAAAAATTTTGCTTTCAAATTCATACCGTGATCGTAGCATGCATGGACTCGACGCATATGACTGGGATTTCCATGAAAAACATTGTTGGCCGAAAATTGGTGATAACTGTACATTACGCTTCTGTTTCCTATTTATATTTCTATTTTACCTCCTTAATTTAGCAATATGGACAGGGAAAGACCTAATCTAAAATCTGCACAAAAATATTTTGCCTTCAAATTCATACCGTGATCGTAGCATGCATGGACTTGACTCATATGACTGGGATTTCCATGAAAAAGATTGTGGGCCGAAAATGGGTGATCACTGTACATTTCTCTTCTGTATTCTATTGATATTTCTATTTTACCTCCTCAATTTAGCATTATGGACAGGGAAAGACCTACTCTAAGATCTGCACAAAAATATTTTGCCTTCAAATTCATACCGTGATCGTAGCATGCATGGACTCGACTCATATGACTGGGATTTCTATGAAAAAGATTGTGGGCCGAAAATGCGTGATCACTGTATATTTCTCTTTTGTTTCCTATTTATATTTCTATTTTACCTCCTCAATTTAGCATTATGGACAGGGAAAGACCTAATCTAAGATCTGCACAAAAATATTTTGCCTTCAAATTCATACCGTGATCGTAGCATGCATGGACTCGACTCATATGACTGGGATTTCCATGAAAAAGTTTGTGGGCTGAAAATGGGAGATCACTGTACATTTCTCTTCTGTTTCCTATTTATATTTATATTTTACATCATCAATTTAGCATTATGGACAGGGAAAGACCTAATCTAAGATCTGCACAAAAACATTTTGCCATCAAATTCATACCGTGATCGTAGCATGCATTGACTCGACTCATATGACTGGGATTTCCATGAAAAAGATTGTGGGCCGAAAATGGGTGATCACTGTACATTTCTCTTCTGTTTCCTATTTATATTTATATTTTACCTCCTCAATTTAGCATTATGGACAGGGAAAGACATAATCTAAAATCTGCACAAAAATATTTTGCCTTCAAATTCATACCGTGATTATAGCATGCATGGACTCGACTCATATGACTGGGATTTCCATGAAAAAGATTGTGGGCCGAAAATGGGTGATCACTGTACATTTATCTTCTGTTTCCTATTTATATTTATATTTTACCTCCTTAATTTACCATTATAGAGAGGGAAAGATCTAATCTAAAATCTGCACAAAAATATTTTGCCTTTAAATTCATACCGTGATCGTAGAATGCATGGAATCGACTCATATCACTGGGATTTCCATGAAAAAGATTGTGGGCCGAAAATGGGTGATCACTGTACATTTCTCTTCTGTTTCGTATTCATATTTCTATTTTACCTCCTCAATTTAGCATTATGGACAGGGAAAGACCTAATCTAAAATCTGCACAAAAATATTTTGCCTTCAAATTCATACCGTGATCGTAGAATGCATGGAATCGACTCATATCACTGGGATTTCCATGAAAAAGATTGTGGGCCGAAAATGGGTGATCACTGTACATTTCTCTTCTGTTTCGTATTCATATTTCTTTTTTACCTCCTCAATTTAGCATTATGGACAGGGAAAGACATAATCTAAAATCTGCACAAAAATATTTTGCCTTCAAATTCATACCGTGATCGTAGCATGCATGGACTCGACTCATATGACTGGGATTTCCATGAAAAAGTTTGTGGGCTGAAAATGGGAGATCACTGTACATTTCTCTTCTGTTTCCTATTTATATTTATATTTTACATCATCAATTTAGCATTATGGACAGGGAAAGACCTAATCTAAGATCTGCACAAAAACATTTTGCCATCAAATTCATACCGTGATCGTAGCATGCATTGACTCGACTCATATGACTGGGATTTCCATGAAAAAGATTGTGGGCCGAAAATGGGTGATCACTGTACATTTCTCTTCTGTTTCCTATTTATATTTATATTTTACCTCCTCAATTTAGCATTATGGACAGGGAAAGACATAATCTAAAATCTGCACAAAAATATTTTGCCTTCAAATTCATACCGTGATTATAGCATGCATGGACTCGACTCATATGACTGGGATTTCCATGAAAAAGATTGTGGGCCGAAAATGGGTGATCACTGTACATTTATCTTCTGTTTCCTATTTATATTTATATTTTACCTCCTTAATTTACCATTATAGAGAGGGAAAGATCTAATCTAAAATCTGCACAAAAATATTTTGCCTTTAAATTCATACCGTGATCGTAGAATGCATGGAATCGACTCATATCACTGGGATTTCCATGAAAAAGATTGTGGGCCGAAAATGGGTGATCACTGTACATTTCTCTTCTGTTTCGTATTCATATTTCTATTTTACCTCCTCAATTTAGCATTATGGACAGGGAAAGACCTAATCTAAAATCTGCACAAAAATATTTTGCCTTCAAATTCATACCGTGATCGTAGAATGCATGGAATCGACTCATATCACTGGGATTTCCATGAAAAAGATTGTGGGCCGAAAATGGGTGATCACTGTACATTTCTCTTCTGTTTCGTATTCATATTTCTTTTTTACCTCCTCAATTTAGCATTATGGACAGGGAAAGACATAATCTAAAATCTGCACAAAAATATTTTGCCTTCAAATTCATACCGTGATCGTAGCATGCATGGACTCGACTCATATGACTGGGATTTCCATGAAAAAGATTGTGGGCCGAAAATGGGTGATCACTGTACATTTATCTTCTGTTTCGTATTCATATTTCTATTTTACCTCCTTAATTTAGCATTATAGACAGGGAAAGATCTAATCTAAGATCTGCACAAAAATATTTTGCCTTTAAATTCATACCGTGATCGTAGAATGCATGGACACGACTCATATGACTGGGATTTCCATGAAAAAGATTGTGGGCGGAAAATGGGTGATCACTGTACATTTCTGTTCTGTTTCGTATTCATATTTCTATTTTACCTACTCAATTTAGCATTATGGACAGGGAAAGACCTAATCTAAAATCTGCATAAAAATATTATGCCTTCAAATTCATACCGTGATCGTAGCATGCATGGACTCGACTCATATGACTGGGATTTCCATGAAAAAGATTGAGGGCAGAAAATGGGTGATCACTGTACATTTCACTTCTGTTTCCTATTTATATTTCTATCTTACCTCCTCAATTTAGCATTATGGACAGGGAAAGACCTAATCTAAGCTCTGCACAAAAATATTATGCCTTCAAATTCATACCGTGATCGTAGCATGCATGGACTCGACTCATATGACTGGGATTTCCATGAAAAAGATTGTGGGCCGAAAATGGGTGATCACTGTACATTTCTGTTCTGTTTCGTATTCATATTTCTATTTTACCTCCTCAATTTAGCATTATGGACAGGGAAAGACCTAATCTAAAATCTGCATAAAAATATTATGCCTTTAAATTCATACCGTGATCGTAGCATGCATGGACTCGACTCATATGACTGGGATTTCCATGAAAAAGATTGTGGGCAGAAAATGGGTGATCACTGTATATTTCACTTCTGTTTCCTATTTATATTTCTATCTTACCTCCTCAATTTAGCATTATGGACAGGGAAAGACATAATCTAAGCTCTGCACAAAAATATTTTGCCTTCAAATTCATACCGTGATCGGAGCATGCATGGACTCGACTCATATGACTGGGATTTGAATGAAAAAGATTCTGGACCGAAAATGGGTGATGACTCAACATTTCTCTTCTGTTTCCTATTTATATTTATATTTAACTTCCTCAATTTAGCATTATGGCCAGGGAAAGACCTAATCTAAAATCTGCACAAAAATATTTTGCCTTCAAATTCATACCGTGATCGTAGCATGCATGGATTCGACTCATATGACTGGGATTTCCATTAAAAAGATTGTGGGGCGAAAATGGGTGATCACTGTACATTTCTCTTCTGTTTCTTATTTATTTTTCTATTTTACCTCCTCAATTTAGCATTATGGACAGGGAAAGACCTAATCTAAAATCTGCACAAAAATATTTTGCCTTCAAATTCATACCGTGATCGTAGCATGCATGGACTCGACTCATATGACTGGGATTTCCATGAAAAAGATTGTGGGCCGAAAATGGGTGATCACTGTACATTTCTCTTCTGTTTCCTATTTATATTTATATTTTACCTCCTCAATTTAGCATTATGGACAGTGAAAGACCTAATCTAAGATCTGCACAAAAATATTTTGCTTTCAAATTCATACCGTGATCGTAGCATGCATGGACTCGACTCATATGACTGGGATTTCCATGAAAAAGATTGTAGGACGAAAATGGGTGATCACTGTACATTTCTCTTCTGTTTCCTATTTATATTTATATTTTACCTCCTCATTTTAGCATTATGGACAGGGAAAGACCTAATCTAAGTTCTGCACAAAAATATATTGCCTTCAAATTTATACCGTGATCGTAGCATGCATGGACTCGACTCATATGACTGGGATTTCCATGAAAAAGATTGTGGGCCGAAAATGGGTGATCACTGTACATTACTCTTCTGTTTCCTATTTATATTTATATTTTACCAACTCAATTTAGCATTATGGACAGGGAAAGACCTAATCTAAGATCTGCACAAAAATATTTTGCCTTCAAATTCATACCGTGATTGTAGCATGCATGTACTCGACTCATATGACTGGGATTTCCATGAAAAAGATTGTGGGCCGAAAATGGGTGATCACTGTACATTTCTCTTCTGTTTCCTATTTATATTTATATTTTACCTCCTCAATTTAGCATTATGAACAGGGAAAAACAAAATCTAAAATCTGCACAAAAATATTTTGCCTTCAAATTCATACCGTGATCGTAGCATGCATGGACTCGACTCATATGACTGGGATTTCCATGAAAAAGATTGTGGGCCGAAAAAGAGTGATCACTGTACATTTCTCTTCTGTTTCCTCTTTATATTTCTATTGTACCTCCTCAATTTAGCATTATGGACAGGGAAAGACATAATCTAAAATCTGCACAAAAATATATTGCCTTCAAATTTATACCGTGATCGTAGCATGCATGGCCTCGACTCATAAGACTGGGATTTCCATGAAAAAGATTGTGGGCCGAAAATGCGTGATCACTGTACATTTCTCTTCTGTTTCCTATTTATAATTATATTTTACCTCCTAAATTTAGCATTATGGACAGTGAAAGACCTAATCTAAGATCTGCACAAAAATATTTTGCTTTCAAATTCATACCGTGATCGTAGCATGCATGGACTCATATGAATGGGATTTCCATGAAAAAGATTGTGGGCCAAAAATGGGTGATCACTGTACATTTCTCTTCTGTTTCCTGTTTATATTTCTATTTTACCTCCTCAATTTAGCATTATGGACAGGGAAAGACTTAATCTAAGCTCTGCACAAAAATATTTTGCCTTCAAATTCATACCGTGATCGTAGCATGCATGTACTCGACTCATATGACTGGGATTACCATGAAAAAGATTGTGGGCCGAAAATGGGTGATCACTGTACATTTCTCTTCTGTTTCCTATTCATATTTCTATTTTACCTCCTCAATTTAGCATTATGGACAGGGAAAGACCTAATCAAGATCTGCACAAAAATATTTTGCTTTCAAATTCATACCGTGATCGTAGCATGCATGGACTTGACTCATAGGACTGGGATTTCCATGAAAAACATTGTGGGCCGAAAAAGGGTGATCACTGTACATTTCTCTTCTGTTTCCTATTTATGTTTATATTTTACCTCCACAATTTAGCATTATGGACAGGGAAAGACATAATCAAGATCTGCACAAAAATATTTTGCCTTCAAATTCATACCGTGATCGTAGCATGCATGGACTCGACTCATATGACTGGGATTACCATGAAAAAGATTGTAGGCCGAAAATGTGTGATCACTGTACATTTCTCTTCTGTTTCCTATTTATATTTCTTTTTTACCTCCTCAATTTAGCATTATGGACAGGGAAAGACCTAATCTAAGATCTGCACAAAAATATTTTGCCTTCAAATTCATACCGTGATCGTAGCATGCATGGACTCGACTCATATGACTGGGATTTCCATGAAAAAGATTGTGGGCCGAAAATGGATGATCACTGTACACTTCTCTTCTGTTTCCTATTTATATTTATATTTTACCTCCTCAATTTAGTATTATGGCCAGGGAAAGACCTAATCTAAGCTCTGCACAAAAATATTTTGCCTTCAAATTCATACCGTGATCGTAGCATGCATAGACTCGACTCATATGACTGGGATTACCATGAAAAAGATTGTGGGCCGAAAATGGTTGATCACTGTACATTTCTCTTCTGTTTCCTATTTATATTTCTATTTTACCTCCTCAATTTAGCATTATGGACAGGGAAAGACCTAATCAAGATCTGCACAAAAATATTTTGCCTTCAAATTCATACCGTGATCGTAGCATGCATGGGCTCCACTTATATGACTGGGATTTCCATGAAAAATATTGTGGGCCGACAATGGGTGATCACTGTACATTTCTTTTCTGTTTCCTATTTATATTTATATTTTACCTCCTCAATTTAGCATTATGGACAGGTAAAGACCTAATCTAAGATCTGCACAAAAATATTTTGCCTTCAAATTCATACCGTGATCGTAGCATGCATGGACTCGACTCATATGACTGGGATTTCCATGAAAAAGATTGTGGGCCGAAAATGGGGGATCACTGTACATTTCTCTTCTGTTTCCTATTTATATTTATATTTTACCTCCTCAATTTAGCATTATGGCCAGTGAAAGACATAATCTAAGCTCTGCACAAAAATATTTTGCCTTCAAATTCATACCGTGATCGTAGCATGCATGGACTTGACTCATATGACTGGGATTTCCATGAAAAATTTTGTGGGCCGAAAATGGGTGATCACTGTACATTTCTCTTCTGTTTCCTATTTATATTTCTATTGTACCTCCTCAATTTAGCATTATGGACTGGGAAAGACCTAATCTAAGATCTGCACAAAAATATTTTGCCTTCAAAATCATACCGTGATCGTAGTATGCATGGACTCGACACATATGACTCGGATTTCCATGAAAAAGATTGTGTGCCGAAAATGAGTGATCACTGTACATTTCTCTTCTGTTTCCTATTTATATTTATATTTTACCTCCTCAATTTAGCATTATGGACAGGGAAAGACCTAATCTAAGATCTGCACAAAAATATTTTGCCTTCAAATTCATACCGTGATCGTAGCATGCATGTACTCGACTCATATGACTGGGATTTCCACGAAAAAGATTGTGGGCCGAAAATGGATTATCTCTGTACATTTCTCTTCTGTTTCCTATTTATATTTATATTTTACTTCCTTCATTTAGCATTATGGACAGGGAAAGACCTAATCTAAAATCTGCAAAAAAATATTTTGCCTTCAAATTCATACCGTGATCGTAGCATGCATGGACTCGACTCATAGGACTGGGATTTCCATGAAAAAGATTCTGGGCAGAAAATGGGTGATCACTGTACATTTTTATTCTGTTTCTTATTTATATTTATATTTTACTTCCTCAGTTTAGCATTATGGACAGGGAAAGACCTAATCTAAGCACTGCACAAAAATATTTTGCCTTCAAATTCATACCGTGATCGTAGCATGCATGGACTCGACTCATATGACTGGGATTTCCATGAAAAAGATTGTGGGCAGAAGATGGGTGATAACAGTACATTTCTCTTCCGTTTCCTATTCATATTTCTATTTTACTTCCTTCATTTAGCATTATGGACAGGGAAAGATTTAATCTAAGATCTGCAAAAAAATATTTTGCCTTCAAATTCATACCGTGATCGTAGCATGCATGGACTCGACTCATAGGACTGGGATTTCCATGAAAAAGATTGTGGGCAGAAAATGGGTGATCACTGTACATTTCTCTTCTGTTTCCTATTTATATTTATATTTTACCTCCTCAATTTAGCATTATGGACAGGGAAAGACATAATCTAAGATCTGGAAAAAAATATTTTGTTCAAATTCATACCGTGATCGTACCATGCACGGACTCGTCTCATATGACTGGGATTTCGATGAAAATGATTGTGGGCAGAAAATGGGTGATCACTGTACATTTCTCTTCTGTTTCCTCTGTATATTTATATTTTGCTTCCTCAATTTAGGATTATGGACAGGGAAAGACCTAATCTAAGCTCTGCAAAAAAATATTTTGCTTTCAAATTCATACCGTGATCGTAGCATGCATGGACTCGCCTCATATGACTGGAATTTCCATGAAAAAGATTGTGAGCAGAAAATGGGTGATCACTGTACATTTCTCTTCTGTTTCCTATTTATATTTATATTTTACTTCCTTCATTTAGCATTATGGACAGGAAAAGACCTAATCTAAGATCTGCCAAAAAAATATTTTGCCTTCAAATTCATACCGTGATCGTAGCATGCATGGACACGACACATATGACTGGGATTTCCATGAAAAAGATTGTGGGCACAAAATGGGTGATCACTGTTCATTTCTATTCTGTTTCATATTTATATTTCTATTTTACTTCCTCAATTTAGCATTATGGATAGGGAAAGACATAATCTAAGATCTGCACAAAAATATTTTGCCTTCAAATTCATACCGTGATCGTAGCATGCATGGACTCGACTCATATGACAGGGATATCCATGAAAATGATTGTGGGCAGAAAATGGGTGATTACCGTACATTTCTCTTCTGTTTCCTATTTATATTTCTATTTTACCTCCTCAATTTAGCATTATGGACAGGGAAATACCTAATCTAAGATCTGCACAAAAATATTTTGCCTTCAAATTCATACCGTGATCGTAGCATGCATGGACTCGACTCATATGACTGGGATTTCCATGAAAAAGATTGTGGGCACAAAATGAGTGATCACTGTACATTTTTCTTCTGTTTCCTATTTATATTTCTATTTTACTTCCTTCATTTAGCATTCCAAATAGGGAAAGACCTAATCCAAGATCTGCAAAAAAAAAATTTGCCTTCAAATACATACCGTGATCGTAGCATGCATGGACTCGACTCATATGACTGGGATTTCCATGAAAAAGATTGTGGGCAGAAAATGGGTGATCACTGTACATTTCTCTTCTGTTTCCTATTTATATTTCTATT
This sequence comes from Acanthosepion lycidas, assembly GCA_963932145.1. Classification (NCBI taxonomy): domain Eukaryota; kingdom Metazoa; phylum Mollusca; class Cephalopoda; order Sepiida; family Sepiidae; genus Acanthosepion; species Acanthosepion lycidas. The sequence continues at coordinate 56,573 of CAWVQA010000397.1, forward strand.
TTACCTCCTCAATTTAGCATAATGGACAGGGAAAAACCTAAACTAAAACCTTCAAAAAAGTATTTTGCCTTCAAATTCATACCCTGATCGTAGCATGCATGGACTCGACTCATATGACTGGGATTTCCATGAAAATATTTTGGGCCGAAAATGGGTGATCACTGTGCATTTCTCTTCTGTTTCATATTTATATTTCTATTTTACCTCCTCAATTTAGCATTATGGACAGGGAAAGACCTAATCTAAGATCTGCACAAAAATATTTTGCCTTCAATTTCATACCGTGATCGTAGCATGCATGGACTCGACTCATATGACTGGGATTTCAATGAAACAGATTGTGGGCTGAAAGTGGGTGATCACTGTACATTTCTCTTCTGTTTCCTATTTATATTTCTATATTACCTTCTCAATTTTGCATTATGGACAGGGAAAGACCTAATCTAAGCTCTGCAAAAAAATATTTTGCCTTCAAATTCATACCGTGATCGTAGCATGCATGGACTCGACTCATATGACTGGGATTTCCATGAAAAAGATTGTGGGCAGTAAATGGGTCATCACTGTACATTTCTCTTCTGTTTCCTATTGATATTTCTATTTTACTTCTTCAATTTAGCATTATGGACAGGGAAAGACCTAATCTAAGATCTGCAAACAAGTATTTTGCCTTCAAATTCATGCCGTGATCGTAGCATGCATGGACTCAACTCATATGACTGGGATTTCGATGAAAATGATTGTGGGCAGAAAATGGGTGATCACTGTACATTTCTCTTCTGTTTCCTCTGTATATTTATACTTTGCTTCCTCAATTTAGGATTATGGACAGGGAAAGACCTAATCTAAGCTCTGCAAAAAAATATTTTGCTTTCAAATTCATACCGTGATCGTAGCATGCATGGACTCGCCTCATATGACTGGAATTTCCATGAAAAAGATTGTGAGCAGAAAATGGGTGATCACTGTACATTTCTCTTCTGTTTCCTATTTATATTTATATTTTACTTCCTTCATTTAGCATTATGGATATGGAAAGACCTAATCTACGATCTGCAAAAAAATATTTTGCCTACAAATTCATACCGTGATAGTAGCATGCATGGACTCGACTCATATGACTGAGATTTCCATGAAAAAGTTTGTGGGCCGAAAATGGGTGATCACTGTACAATTCTCTTCTGTTTCCGATTTATATTTATATTTTACTTCCTCAATTTAGCATTATGGACAGTGAAAGACCTAATCTAAGCTCTGCACAAAAATATTTTGCATTCAAATTCATACCGTGATCGTAGCTCGCATTGACACGACTCATATGACTGGGATTTCCATGAAAAAGATTGTGGGCCGAAAATGGGTGATCACTGTACATTTCTCTTCTGTTTCCTATTTATATTTCTATTTTACCTCCTCAATTTAGCATTATGGACAGGGAAAGACCTAATCTAAAATCTGCACAAAAATATTTTGCTTTCAAATTCATACCGTGATCGTAGCATGCATGGACTCGACTCATATGACTGGGATTTCCATGAAAAAGATTTTGGGCCGAAAATGGTTAATCACTGTACATTTCTCTTCTGTTTCCTATTTATATTTATATCTTACCTCCTCAATTTAGCATTATGGACAGGGAAAGACCTAATCTAAAATCTGCACAAAAATATTTTGCCTTCAAATTCATACCGTGATCGTAGCATGCATTGACACGACTCATATGACTGGGATTTCCATGAAAAAGATTGTGGGCCGAAAATGGGTGATCACTGTACAATTCTCTTCCGTTTCCTATTTATATTTATATTTTACCTCCTCAATTTAGCATTATGGACAGGGAAAGACCTCATCTAAAATCTGCACATAAATATTTTGCTTTCAAATTCATACCGTGATCGTAGCATGCATGGACTCGAATCATATGACTGGGATTTCCATGAAAAAGATTTTGGGCCGAAAATGGTTAATCACTGTACATTTCTCTTCTGTTTCCTATTTATATTTATATTTTACCTCCTCAATTTAGCATTATCGACAGGGAAAGACCTAATCTAAGATCTGCACAAAAATATTTTTCCTTCAAATTCATACCGTGATCGTAGCATGCATGGACTCCACTCATATGACTGGGATTTCCATGAAAAAGATAGAGCGCCGAAAATGGGTGATCACTGTACATTTCTCTTCTGTTTCCTATTTATATTTCTATTTTACCTCCTCAATTTAGCATTATGGACAGGGAAAGACCTAATCTAAAATCTGCAAAAAAATATGTTGCCTTCAAATTAATACCGTGATCGTAGCATGCATGGACTCGACTCATATGACTGGCATTTCCATGAAAAAGATTGTGGGCCAAAAATGGATGATCACTGTACATTTCTCTTCTGTTTCCTATTTATATTTCTATTTTACCTCCTCAATTTAGCATTATGGCGAGGGAAAGACCTAATCTAAGATCTGCACGAAAATATTTTCCCTTCAAATTCATACCGTGATCGTAGCTTGCAAGAACTCGACTCATATGACTGGGATTTCCATGAAAAAGATTGTGGGCCGAAAATGGGTGATCACTGTACATTTCTCTTCTGTTTCATATTTATATTTATATTTTACCTCCTCAATTTAGCATTATGGATAGGGAAAGACCTAATCTAAGCTCTGCACAAAAATATTTTGCCTTCAAATTCATACCGTGATCGTAGCATGCATGGACTCGACTCATATGACTGGGATTTCCATGAAAAAGTTTGTGGGCCGAAAATGGGTGATCACTGTACATTTCACTTCTTTTTCCTATTTATATTTCTATTTTACCTCCTCAATTTATTATTATGGACAGGGAAAGACCTAATCTAAGATCTGCACAAAAATATTTTGCTTTCAAATTCATACCGTGATCGTAGCATGCATGGACTCGACTCATATGACTGGGATATCCATGAAAAAGATTGTGGGCCGAAAATGGGTGATCACTGTACATTTCTCTTCAGTTTCTTATTTATATTTATATTTTACCTCCTCAATTTAGCATTATGGACAGGGAAAGACCTAATCTAAGCTCTGCACAAAAATATTTTGCCTTCAAATTCATACCGTGATCGTAGCATGCATGGACTCGACTCATATGACTGGGATTTCCATGAAAAAGATTGTGGGCCGAAAATGGGTGATCACTGTACATTTCTCTTCTGTTTCCTATTTATATTTATATTTTACCTCCTCAATTTAGGATTATGGACAGGGAAAGACCTAATCTAAGCTCTGCACAAAAATATTTTGCCTTCAAATTCATAACGTGATCGTAGCATGCATGAACTCTACTCATATGACTGGGATTTTCATGAAAAAGATTGTGGGCCGAAATTGGGTGATCACTGTACATTTCTCTTCTGTTTCCTATTTATATTTCTATTATACCTCCTCTATTTAGCATTATGGCCAGGGAAAGACCTAATCTAAGCTCTGCACAAAAATATTTTGCCTTCAAATTCATACCGTGATCGTAGCATGCATGGACTCGACTCATATGACTGGCATTTCCATGAAAAAGATTGTGGGCCGAAAATGGGTGATCACTGTACATTTCTCTTCTGTTTCCTATTTATATTTATATTTTAGCTCCTCAATTTAGCATTATGGCCATGGAAAGACCTAATCTAAGAACTGCACAAAAATATTTTGCCTTCAAATTCATACCGTGATCGTAGCATGCATGGACTCGACTCATATGACTGGGATTTCCATGAAAAAGATTGTGGGCTGAAAATGGGTCATCACTGTACATTTCTCTTCTGTTTACTTTTTATATTTATATTTTAGCTCCTCAATTTAACATTATGGACAGGGAAAGACCTAATTTAAAATCTGCAAAAAAATATGTTGCCTTCAAATTCATACCGTGATCGTAGCATGCATGGACTCGACTCATATGACTGGGATTACCATGAAAAAGATTGTGGGCCGAAAATGGGTGATCACTGTACATTTCTCTTCTGTTTCCTATTTATATTTGTATTTTACCTCCTCAATTTAGCATTATGGACAGGGAAAGACCTCATCTAAGCTCTGCACAAAAATATTTTGCCTTCAAATTCATAACGTGATCGTAGCATGCATGGACTCGACTCATATGACTGGGATTTCCATGAAAAAGATTGTGGGCCGAAAATGGGTGATCACTGTACATTTCACTTCTGTTTCCTATTTATATTTCTATTTTACCTCCTCAATTTAGCATTATGGACAGGGAAAGACCTAATCTAAGATCTGCACAAAAATATTTTGCCTTCAAATTCATACCGTGATCGTAGCATGCATGGACTCGAATCATATGACTGAGATTTCCATGAAAAAGATTGTGGTCTGAAAATGGGTGATCACTGTACATTTCTCTTCTGTTTCTTATTTATATTTCTATTTTACCTCCTCAATTTAGCATTATGGACAGGGAAAGACCTAATCTAAGATCTGCACAAAAATATTTTGCTTTCAAATTCATACCGTGATCGTAGCATGCATGGACTCGACTCATATGACTGGGATTTCCATGAAAAAGATTGTGGGCCGAAAATGGGTGATCACTGTACATTTCTCATCTGTTTACTATTTATATTTCTATTTTACCTCCACAATTTAGCATTATGGACAGGGAAAGACCTAATCTAAGATCTGCACAAAAATATTTTGCCTTCAAATTCATAACGTGATCGTAGCATGCATGAACTCTACACATATGACTGGGATTTCAATGAAAAAGATTGTGGGCCGAAAATTGGTGATCACTGTACATTTCTCTTCTGTTTCCTATTTATATTTATATTTTACCTCCTCAATTTAGCATTATGGACAGGGAAAGACCTAATCTAAGCTGTGCTCAAAAATATTTTGCCTTCAAATTCATACCGTGATCGTAGCATGCATGGACTCGACTCATATGACTGGGATTTCCATGAAAAAGATTATGGGCTGAAAATGGGTGATCACTGTACATTTCTCTTCTGTTTCCTATTTATATTTCTATTTTACCTCCTTAACTTAGCATTATGGACAGGGAAGGACCTAATCTAAGATCTGCACAAAAATATTTTGCTTTCATATTCATACCGTGATCGTAGCATGCATGGACTCGACTCATATGACTGGGATATCCATGAAAAAGATTGTGGGCCGAAAATGGGTGATCACTGTACATTTCTATTCTGTTTTCTATTTATATTTCTATTTTACCTCCTCAATTTAGCATTATGGACAGGGAAAGACCTAATCTAAGATCTGCAGAAAAGTATTTTGCCTTCAAATTCATACCGTGATCGTAGCATGCATGAACTCTACTCATATGACTGGGATTTCCATGAAAAAGATTGTGGGCCGGAAATGGATGATCACTGTACATTTCTCTTCTATTTCCTATTTATATTTCTATTTTACCTCCTCAATTTGGCATTATGGACAGGGAAAGACCTAATCTAAGCTCTGCACAAAAATATTTTGCCTTCAAATTCATACCGTGATCGTAGCATGCATGGACTCGACTCATATGACTGGGATATCCATGAAACAGTTTGTGGGCCGAAAATGGGTGATCACTGTACATTTCACTTCTGTTTCCTATTTATATTTCTATTATACCTCCTCAATTTAGCATTATGGACAAGGAAAGACCTAATCTAAGCTCTGAACAAAAATATTTTGCCTTCAAATTCATACCGTGATCGTAGCATGCATGAACTCGACTCATATGACTGGGATTTCCATGAAAAAGATTGTGGGCCGAAAGTGGGTGATCACTGAACATTTCTCTTCTTTATTCTATTTATATTTCTATTTTACCTCCTCAATTTAGCATTATGGACAGGGAAAGACATAATCTAAGCTCTGAACAAAAATATTTTGCCTTCAAATTCATACCGTGATCGTAGCATGCATGGACTCGACTCATGTCACTGGGAATTCCATGAAAAAGATAGTGGGCAGAAAATGGGTGATCACTGTACATTTCTCTTCTGTTTCCTATTTATATTTCTATTTTACCTCCTCAATTTAGCATTATGGACAAGGAAAGACCTAATCTAAAATCTGTACAAAAATATTTTCCCTTCAAATTCATACCGTGATCGTAGCATGCATGGACTCGACTCATATGACTGGGATTTCCATGAAAAAGATTGCGGGCAGAAAATGGGTGATCACTGTACATTTCTCTTCTGTTTACTATTTATATTTCTATTTTACCTCCTCAATTTATCATTATGGACAGTGAAAGAACTAATCTAAAATCTACACAAAAGTATTTTGCTTTCAAATTCATACCGTGATCGTAGCATGCATGGATTCGACTCATATGACTGGGATTTCCAAGAAAAAGATTGTGGGCAGAAAATGGGTGATCACTGTACATTTCTCTTCTATTTCCTATTTATATTTCTATTTTACCTCCTCAATTTGGCATTATGGGCAGGGAAAGACCTAATCTAAGCTCGGCACAAAAATATTTTGCCTTCAAATTAATACCGTGATCGTAGCATGCATGGACTCGACTCATATGACTGGGATTTCCATGAAAAAGATTGTGGGGCGAAAATGGGTGATCACTGTACATTTCTCTTCTGTATTCTATTTATATTTCTATTTTACCTCCTCAATTTAGCATTATGGACAGAGAAAGACATAATCTAAGCTCTGAACAAAAATATTTTGCCTTCAAATTCATACCGTGATCGTAGCATGCATGGACTCGACTTATATGACTGGGATTTCCATGAAAAAGATTGTGGGCCGAAAATGGGTGATCACTGTACATTTCTCTTCTGCTTCCTATTTATATTTATAATTTACCTCCTCTATTTAGCATTATGGACAGGGAAAGACCTCATCTAAGATCTGCACAAAAATATTTTGACTTCAAATTCATACCGTGATCGTAGCATGCATGGACTCCACTCATATGACTGGGATTTCCATGAAAAAGATTGTGGGCAGAAAATGGGTGATCACTGTACATTTCTCTTCTGTTTCCTATTTATATTTCTATTTTACCTCCTCAATTTAGCATTATGGACATGGAAAGACCTAATCTAAAATCAGCACAAAAATATTTTGCCCTCAAATTCATACCGTGATCGTAGCATGCATGAACTCGACTCATATGACTGGGATTTCCATGAAAAATATTGTGGGCCGAAAATGGGTGATCACTGTACATTTCTCTTCTGTTTCCTATTTATATTCATATTTTACCTCCTCAATTTAGCATTATGGACAGGGAAAGACCTAATCTAAGCCCTTCACAAAAATATTTTGCCTTCAAATTCATACCATGATCGTAGCATGCATGGACTCGACTCATATGACTGGGATTTCCATGAAAAAGATTGTGGGCCGAAAATGGGTGATCACTGTACATTTCTCTTCTGCTTCCTATTGATATTTATAATTTACCTCCTCAATTTAGCATTATGAACAGGGAAAGACCTCATCTAAGATCTGCACAAAAATATTTTGACTTCAAATTCATACCGTGATCGTAGCATGCATGGACTCCACTCATGTGACTGGGATTTCCATGAAAAAGATTGTGGGCAGAAAATGGGTGATCACTGTACATTTCTCTTCTGTTTCCTATTTATATTTATATTTTACCTCCTCAATTTAGCATTATGGACATGGAAAGACCTAATCTAAAATCTGCACAAAAATATTTTGCCCTCAAATTCATACCGTGATCGTAGCATGCATGAACTCGACTCATATGACTGGGATTTCCATGAAAAATATTGTGGGCCGAAAATGGGTGATCACTGTACATTTCTCTTCTGTTTCCTATTTATATTCATATTTTACCTCCTCAATTTAGCATTATGGACAGGGAAAGACCTAATCTAAGCCCTTCACAAAAATATTTTGCTTTCAAATTCATACCGTGATCGTAGCATGCATGGACTCGACTCATATGACTGGGATGTCCATGAAAAAGATTGTGGGCCGAAAATGGGTGATCACTGTACATTTCTCTTCTGTTTCCTATTTATATTTATATTTTACCGCCTCAATTTAGCATTATGGACAGGGAAAGACCTAATCTAAGATCAGCACAAAAATATTTTGCCTTCAAATTCATACCGTGATCACAGCATGCATGGACTCGACTCATATGACTGGGATTTCCATGAAAAAGATTGCGGGGAGAAAATGGGTGATCACTGTACATTTCTCTTCTGTTTCCTCTTTATATTTCTATTTTACCTCCTCAATTTAGCATTATGGACAGTGAAAGAACTAATCTAAAATCTACACAAAAATATTTTGCCTTCAAATTCATACCGTGATCGTAGCATGCATGGACTCGTCACATATGACTGGGATTTCCATGAAAAAGATTTTGGGCAGAAAATGGGTGATCACTGTACATTTCTCTTCTGTTTCCTATTTATATTTCAATTTTACCTCCTCAATTTAGCATTATGGACAGGGAAAGACCTAATCTAAGATCTGCACAAAAATATTTTGCATTCAAATTCATACCTTGATCGTAGCGTGCATGGACTCGACTCATATGACTGGGATTTCCATGAAAAAGATTGTGGGTCGAAAATGGGTGATCACTGTACATTTCTCCTCTGTTTCCTATTTATATTTATATTTTACATCCTCAATTTAGCATTATGGACAGGGAAAGACCTAATCTAATATCTGCACAAAAATATTTTGCCTTCAAATTCATACCGTGATCGTAGCATGCATGGACTCGACTCATATGACTGTGATTTCCATGAAAAACATTTTGGGCCGAAAATGGGTGATCACTGTACATTTCTCTTCTATTTCCTATTTATATTTTACCTCCTCAATTTGGCATTATGGACAGGGAAAGACCTAATCTAAGCTCTGCACAAAAATATTTTGCCTTCAAATTCATACCGTGATCGTAGCATGCATGGACTCGACTCATATGACTGGGATTTCCATGAAAAAGATTGCGGGCCGAAAATGGGTGATCACTGTACATTTCTCTTCTGTTTCCTATTTATATTTATATTTTCCCTACTCAATTTAGAATTTTGGACCGGGAAAGACCTAATCTAAGCTCTGCACAAAAATATTTTGCCTTGAAATTCATACCGTGATCGTAGCATGCATGAACTCGACTCATATGACTGGGATTTCCATGAAAAAGATTGTGGGCCGAAAGTGGGTGATCACTGAACATTTCTCTTCTTTATTCTATTTATATTTCTATTTTACACCCTCAATTTAGCATTATGGACAGGGAAAGACATAATCTAAGCTGTGAACAAAAATATTTTGCCTTCAAATTCATACCGTGATCGTAGCATGCATGGACTCGACTCATGTCACTGGGAATTCCATGAAAAAGATAGTGGGCAGAAAATGGGTGATCACTGTACATTTCTCTTCTATTTCCTATTTATATTTCTATTTTACCTCCTCAATTTAGCATTATGGACAAGGAAAGACCTAATCTAAAATCTGTACAAAAATATTTTCCCTTCAAATTCATACCGTGATCGTAGCATGCATGGACTCGACTCATATGACTGGGATTTCCATGAAAAAGATTGCGGGCAGAAAATGGGTGATCACTGTACATTTCTCTTCTGTTTACTATTTATATTTCTATTTTACCTCCTCAATTTATCATTATGGACAGTGAAAGAACTAATCTAAAATCTACACAAAAGTATTTTGCTTTCAAATTCATACCGTGATCGTAGCATGCATGGACTCGACTCATATGACTGGGATTTCCATGAAAAAGATTGTGGGGCGAAAATGGGTGATCACTGTACATTTCTCTTCTGCTTCCTATTTATATTTATAATTTACCTCCTCAATTTAGCATTATGGACAGGGAAAGACCTCATCTAAGATCTGCACAAAAATATTTTGACTTCAAATTCATACCGTGATCGTAGCATGCATGGACTCCACTCATATGACTGGCATTTCCATGAAAAAGATTGTGGGCAGAAAATGGGTGATCACTGTACATTTCTCTTCTGTTTCCTATTTATATTTCTATTTTACCTCCTCAATTTAGCATTATGGACAGGGAAAGACCTAATCTAAAATCTGCACAAAAATATTTGGCCCTCAAATTCATACCGTGATCGTAGCATGCATGAACTCGACTCATATGACTGGGATTTCCAAGAAAAAGATTGTGGGCAGAAAATGGGTGATCACTGTACATTTCTCTTCTGTTTCCTATTTATATTCATATTTTACCTCCTCAATTTAGCATTATGGACAGGGAAAGACCTAATCTAAGCCCTTCACAAAAATATTTTGCCTTCAAATTCATACCGTGATCGTAGCATGCATGAACTCGACTCATATGACTGGGATGTCCATGAAAAAGATTGTGGGCCGAAAATGGGTGATCACTGTACATTTCTCTTCTGTTTCCTATTTATATTTATATTTTACCGCCTCAATTTAGCATTATGGACAGGGAAAGACCTAATCTAAGATCAGCACAAAAATATTTTGCCTTCAAATTCATACCGTGATCACAGCATGCATGGACTCGACTCATATGACTGGGATTTCCATGAAAAAGATTGCGGGGAGAAAATGGGTGATCACTGTACATTTCTCTTCTGTTTCCTATTTATATTTTTATTTTACCTCCTCAATTTAGCATTATGGCCAGGGTAAGATATGATCTAAGCTCTGCGCAAAAATATTTTGTCTTCAAATTCATACCGTGATCGTAGCATGCATGGACTCGTCTCATATGACTGGGATTTCCATGAAAAAGATTGTGGGCCGAAAATGGGTGATCACTGTACATTTCTCTTCTGTTTCCTATTTATATTTCTATTTTACCTCCTCAATTTAGCATTATGGACAGGGAAAGACCTAATCTAAGATCTGCAGAAAAATATTTTGCCTTCAAATTCATACCGTGATCGTAGCATGCATGGACTCGACTCATATGACTGGGATTTCCATGAAAAAGATTGTGGGCCGAAAATGTGTGATCACTGTACATTTCTCTTCTGTTTCCTATTTATATTTATATTTTACCTCCTCAATTTAATATTATGGCCAGGGAAAGACCTAATCTAAGCTCTGCACAAAAATGTTTTGCCTTTAAATTCATACCGTGATCGTAGCATGCATGGACTCGACTCATATGACTGGGATTTCCTTGAAAAAGATTGTGGGCCGAAAATGGGTGATCACTGTACATTTCTCTTCTGTTTCCTATTTATATTTATATTTTACCTCCTCAATTTAGCATTATGGACAGGGAAAGACCTAATCTAAGCTCTGCACAAAAATATTTTGCCTTCAAATTCATACCGTGATCGTAGCATGCATGGAATCGACTCATATGACTGGGATTTCCATGAAAAAGATTGTGGGCCGAAAATGGGTGATCACTGTACATTTCTCTTCTGTTTCCTATTTATATTTATATTTTTCCTCCTCAATTTAGCATTATGGACAGGGAAAGACCTAATCTAAGATCTGCACAAATATATTTTGCCTTCAAAATTCATACCGTGATCGTAGCATGCATGGACTTGACTCATATGACTGGGATTTCCATGAAAAAGATTGTGGGCCGAAAATGGGTGATCACTGTACATTTCTTTTCTGTTTCCTATTTATATTTATATTTTACCTCCTCAATTTAGCATTATGGACAGGGAAAGACCTAATCTAAGATCTGCACAAAAATATTTTGCCTTCAAATTCATACCGTGATCGTAGCATGCATGGACTCGACTCATATGACTGGGATTTCCATGAAAAAGATTGTTGGCCGAAAATGGGTGATCACTGTACATTTCTCTTCTGTTTCCTATTTATATTTATATTTTACCTACTCAATTTAGCATTATGGACAGTGAAAGACCTAATCTAAGCTCTGCACAAAAATATTTTGCCTTCAAATTCATACCGTGATCGTAGCATGCATGGACTTGACTCATATGACTGGGATTTCCATGAAAAAGATTGTGGGCAGAAAATGGGTGATCACTGTACATTTCTCTTCTGTTTCCTATTTATATTTCTATTTTACCTCCTCAATTTAGCATTATGGACAGGGAAAAACCTAATCTAAGATCTGCACAAAAATATTTTCCCTTCAAATTCATACCATGATCGTAGCATGCATGGACTCGACTCATATGACTGGGATTTCCAAGAAAAAGATTGTGGGCCGAAAATGGGTGATCACTGTACATTTCTCTTCTGTTTCCTATTTATATTTCTATTTTATCTCCTCAATTTAGAATTATGGACAGGGAAAGACCTAATCTAAGATCTGCACAAAAATATTTTGCCGTCAAATTCATACCGTGATTGTAGCATGCATGGAATCGACTCATATGACTGGGATTTCCATGAAAAAGATTGTGGGCCGAAAATGGGTGATCACTGTACATTTCTCTTCTGTTTCATATTTATATTTCTATTTTCCCTCCTCAATTTAGCATTATGGACAGGAAAAGACCTAATCTAAGCTCTGCACAAAAATATTTTGCCTTCAAATTCCTACCGTGATCGTAGCATTCATGGACTCAACTCATATGACTGGGATTTCCATGAAAAATATTGTGGGCCGAAAATGGGTGATCACTGTACAGTTCTCTTCTGTTTGCTATTTATATTTCTATTTTACATCCTCAATTTAGCATTATGGACAGGGAAAGACCTAATCTAAGATCTGCACAAAAATATTTTGCCTTCAAATTCATACCATGATCGTAGCATGCATGGACTCGACTCATATGACTGGGATGTCCATGAAAAAGATTGTGGGCCGAAAATGGGTGATCACTGTATATTTCTCTTCTGTTTCCTATTTATATTTCTATTTTACCTCCTCAATTTAGCATTATGGACAGGGAAAGACCGAATCTAAAATCTGCACGAAAATATTTTGCCTTCAAATACATACCGTGATCGTAGCATGCATGGAATCGACTCATATGACTGGGATTTCCATGAAAAAGATTGTGGGCCGAAAATGGGTGATCACTGTACATTTCTCTTCTGTTTCATATTTATATTTCTATTTTACCTCCTCAATTTAGCATTATGGACAGGGAAAGACCTAATCTAAGCTCTGCACAAAAATATTTTGCCTTCAAATTCCTACCGTGATCGTAGCATTCATGGACTCGACTCATATGACTTGGATTTCCATGAAAAAGTTTGTGGGCCGAAAATGGGTGATCACTGTACATTTCTCTTCTATTTCCTATTTATATTTCTATTTTACCTCCTCAATTTAGCATTATGGACAGGGAAAGACCTAATCTAAGATCTACACAAAAATATTTTGCCTTCAAATTCATACCGTGATCGTAGCATGCATGGACTCGACTCATATGACTGGGATTTCCATGAAAAAGATTGTGGGCCGAAAATGGGAGATCACTGTACATTTCTCTTCTGTTTCCGATTTATATTTATATTTTACCTCCTTAATTTAGCATTATGGACAGGGAAAGACATTATCAAAGCTCTGCACACAAATATTTTGCCTTCAAATTCATATCGTGATCGTAGCATGCATGGACTCGACTCATATGACTGGGATTTCCATGAAAAAGATTGTGGGGCAAAAATGGGTGATCACTGTATATTTCTCTTCTGTTTCCTATTTATATTTATATTTTACCTCCTCAATTTAGCATTATGGACAGGGAAAGACCTAATCTAAAATCTGCACAAAAATATTTTGCTTTCAAATTCATACCGTGATCGTAGCATGCATGGACTCGACTCATATGACTGGAATTTCCATGAAAAAGTTTATGGGCCGAAAATGGGTGATCACTGTACATTTCTCTTCTGTTTCCTATGTATATTTCTATTTTACCTCCTCAATTTAACATTATGGACAGGGAAAGACCTAATCTAAAATCTGCACAAAAATATTTTGCTTTCAAATTCATACCGTGATCATAGCATGCATGGACTCGACGAATATGACTGGGATTACCATGAAAAAGATTGTGAGCCGAAAATGGGTGATTACTGTACATTTCTCTTCTGTTTCCTATTTATATTTCTATTTTACCTCCTTAATTTAGCATTATGGACAGGGAAAGACCTAATCTAAAATCTGCACAAAAATATTTTGCCCTCAAATTCATACCGTGATCGTAGCATGCATGGACTCGACTCATATGCCTGGGATTTCCATGAGAAACTTTGTGGGACGAAAATGGGTTATCACTGTACATTTCTCTTCTGTTTCCTATTTATATTTCTATTTTACCTCCTCAATTTAGCATTATGGACAGGGAAAGACATAATCTAAAATCTGCACAAAAATATTTTGCCTTCAAATTCATACCGTGATCGTAGCATGCATGGACTCGACTCATATGACTGGGATTTCCATGAAAAAGATTGTGGGCCGAAAATGGGTGATCACTGTACATTTCTCTAATGTTTCCTATTTATTTTTCTATTTTACCTCCTCAATTTAGCATTATGGCCAGGGAAAGACCTACTCTAAGCTCTGCACAAAAATATTTTGCCTTTAAATTCATACCGTGATCGTAGCATGCATGGACTCGACTCATATGACTGGGATTTCCTTGAAAAAGATTGTGGGCCGAAAATGGGTGATCACTGTACATTTCTCTTCTGTTTCCTATTTATATTTATATTTTACCTCCTCAATTTAGCATTATGGACAGGGAAAGACCTAATCTAAGCTCTGCACAAAAATATTTTCCCTTCAAATTCATACCGTGATCGTAGCATGCATGGAATCGACTCATATGACTGGGATTTCCATGAAAAAGATTGTGGGCCGAAAATGGGTGATTACTGTACATTTCTCTTCTGTTTCCTATTTATATTTCTATTTTACCTCCTTAATTTAGCATTATGGACAGGGAAAGACCTAATCTAAAATCTGCACAAAAATATTTTGCCCTCAAATTCATACCGTGATCGTAGCATGCATGGACTCGACTCATATGCCTGGGATTTCCATGAGAAACTTTGTGGGACGAAAATGGGTTATCACTGTACATTTCTCTTCTGTTTCCTATTTATATTTCTATTTTACCTCCTCAATTTAGCATTATGGACAGGGAAAGACATAATCTAAAATCTGCACAAAAATATTTTGCCTTCAAATTCATACCGTGATCGTAGCATGCATGGACTCGACTCATATGACTGGGATTTCCATGAAAAAGATTGTGGGCCGAAAATGGGTGATCACTGTACATTTCTCTAATGTTTCCTATTTATTTTTCTATTTTACCTCCTCAATTTAGCATTATGGCCAGGGAAAGACCTACTCTAAGCTCTGCACAAAAATATTTTGCCTTTAAATTCATACCGTGATCGTAGCATGCATGGACTCGACTCATATGACTGGGATTTCCTTGAAAAAGATTGTGGGCCGAAAATGGGTGATCACTGTACATTTCTCTTCTGTTTCCTATTTATATTTATATTTTACCTCCTCAATTTAGCATTATGGACAGGGAAAGACCTAATCTAAGCTCTGCACAAAAATATTTTGCCTTCAAATTCATACCGTGATCGTAGCATGCATGGAATCGACTCATATGACTGGGATTTCCATGAAAAAGATTGTGGGCCGAAAATGGGTGATCACTGTACATTTCTCTTCTGTTTCCTATTTATATTTATATTTTTCCTCCTCAATTTAGCATTATGGACAGGGAAAGACCTAATCTAAGATCTGCACAAATATATTTTGCCTTCAAAATTCATACCGTGATCGTAGCATGCATGGACTTGACTCATATGACTGGGATTTCCATGAAAAAGATTGTGGGCCGAAAATGGGTGATCACTGTACATTTCTTTTCTGTTTCCTATTTATATTTATATTTTACCTCCTCAATTTAGCGTTATGGACAGGGAAAGACCTAATCTAAGATCTGCACAAAAATATTTTGCCTTCAAATTCATACCGTGATCGTAGCATGCATGGACTCGACTCATATGACTGGGATTTCCATGAAAAAGATTGTTGGCCGAAAATGGGTGATCACTGTACATTTCTCTTCTGTTTCCTATTTATATTTATATTTTACCTACTCAATTTAGCATTATGGACAGTGAAAGACCTAATCTAAGCTCTGCACAAAAATATTTTGCCTTCAAATTCATACCGTGATCGTAGCATGCATGGACTTGACTCATATGACTGGGATTTCCATGAAAAAGATTGTGGGCAGAAAATGGGTGATCACTGTACATTTCTCTTCTGTTTCCTATTTATATTTCTATTTTACCTCCTCAATTTAGCATTATGGACAGGGAAAAACCTAATCTAAGATCTGCACAAAAATATTTTCCCTTCAAATTCATACCATGATCGTAGCATGCATGGACTCGACTCATATGACTGGGATTTCCAAGAAAAAGATTGTGGGCCGAAAATGGGTGATCACTGTACATTTCTCTTCTGTTTCCTATTTATATTTCTATTTTATCTCCTCAATTTAGAATTATGGACAGGGAAAGACCTAATCTAAGATCTGCACAAAAATATTTTGCCGTCAAATTCATACCGTGATTGTAGCATGCATGGAATCGACTCATATGACTGGGATTTCCATGAAAAAGATTGTGGGCCGAAAATGGGTGATCACTGTACATTTCTCTTCTGTTTCATATTTATATTTCTATTTTCCCTCCTCAATTTAGCATTATGGACAGGGAAAGACATTATCAAAGCTCTGCACACAAATATTTTGCCTTCAAATTCATATCGTGATCGTAGCATGCATGGACTCGACTCATATGACTGGGATTTCCATGAAAAAGATTGTGGGGCAAAAATGGGTGATCACTGTATATTTCTCTTCTGTTTCCTATTTATATTTATATTTTACCTCCTCAATTTAGCATTATGGACAGGGAAAGACCTAATCTAAAATCTGCACAAAAATATTTTGCTTTCAAATTCATACCGTGATCGTAGCATGCATGGACTCGACTCATATGACTGGAATTTCCATGAAAAAGTTTATGGGCCGAAAATGGGTGATCACTGTACATTTCTCTTCTGTTTCCTATGTATATTTCTATTTTACCTCCTCAATTTAACATTATGGACAGGGAAAGACCTAATCTAAAATCTGCACAAAAATATTTTGCTTTCAAATTCATACCGTGATCATAGCATGCATGGACTCGACGAATATGACTGGGATTACCATGAAAAAGATTGTGAGCCGAAAATGGGTGATTACTGTACATTTCTCTTCTGTTTCCTATTTATATTTATATTTTACCTCCTTAATTTAGCATTATGGACAGGGAAAGACCTAATCTAAAATCTGCACAAAAATATTTTGCCCTCAAATTCATACCGTGATCGTAGCATGCATGGACTCGACTCATATGCCTGGGATTTCCATGAGAAACTTTGTGGGACGAAAATGGGTTATCACTGTACATTTCTCTTCTGTTTCCTATTTATATTTCTATTTTACCTCCTCAATTTAGCATTATGGACAGGGAAAGACCTAATCTAAGATCTGCACAAAAATATTTTGCCTTCAAATTCATACCATGATCGTAGCATGCATGGACTCGACTCATATGACTGGGATTTCCATGAAAAAGATTGTGGGCCGAAAATGGGTGATCACTGTACATTTCTCTTCCGTTTACTATTTATATTTATATTTTACCTCCTCAATTTAGCATTATGGACAGGGAAAGACATAATCTAAAATCTGCACAAAAATATTTTGCCTTCAAATTCATACCGTGATCGTAGCATGCATGGACTCGACTCATATGACTGGGATTTCCATGAAAAAGATTGTGGGCCGAAAATGGGTGATCACTGTACATTTCTCTAATGTTTCCTATTTATTTTTCTATTTTACCTCCTCAATTTAGCATTATGGCCAGGGAAAGACCTACTCTAAGCTCTGCACAAAAATATTTTGCCTTCAAATTCATACTGTCATCGTAGCATGCATGAACTCGACTCATATGACTGGGATTTCCATGAAAAAGATTGTGGGCCGAAAATTGGTGATCACTGTACATTTCTCTTCTGTATTCTATTTATATTTATATTTTACCTCCTCAATTCAGCATTATGGACAGGGAAAGACCTAATCTAAGCTCTGCACAAAATTATTTTGCCCTCAAATTCATACCGTGATCGTAGCATGCATGGATTCGACTCATATGCCTGTGACTTCCATGAAAAACTTTGTGGACCGAAAATGGGTGATCACTGTACATTTCTCTACTGTTTCCTATTCATATTTATATTTAACCTCCTCAATTTAGCATTATGGCCAGGGAAAGACCTAATCTAAGATCTGCACAAAAATATTTTGCCTTCAAATTCATACCGTGATCGTAGCATGCATGGACTCGACTCATATGACTGGGATTTCCATGAAAAAGATTGTGGGCTGAAAATGGATGATCACTGTACATTTCTCTTCTGTTTCCTATTTATATTTCTATTTTACCTCCTCAATTTAGCATTATCGCCAGTGAAAGACCTAATCTAAGCTCTGCACAAAAATATTTTGCCTTCAAATTCATACCGTGATCGTAGCATGCATTGACTCGACTCATATGCCTGGGATTTCCATGAAAAACTTTGTGGGACGAAAACTGGTGATCACTGTACATTTCTCTTCTGTTTCCTATTTCTATTTCTATTTTACCTCCTCAATTTAGCATTATGGACAGGGAAAGAACTAATCTAAGATCTGCACAAAAATATTTTGCCCTCAAATTCATACCGTGATCGTAGCATGCATGGACTCGACTCATATGCCTGGGATTTCCATGAAAAACTTTGTGGGCCGTAAACGGGTGATCACTGTACATTTCTCTTCTGTTTCCTATTTATATTTATATTTTACCTCCTCAATTTAGCATTATGGACAGGGAAAGACCTAATCTAAGATCTGCACAAAAATATTTTGCCTTCAAATTCATACCGTGATCGTAGCATGCATGGACTCGACTCATATGACTGGGATATCCATGAAAAAGATTGTGGGCCGAAAATGGGTGATCACTGTACATTTCTCTTCTGTTTCCTATTTATATTTATATTTTACATCATCAGTTTAGCATTATGGACAGGGAAAGACCTAATCTAAGATCTGCACAAAAATATTTTGCCTTCAAATTCATACCGTGATCGTAGCATGCATGGACTCGACTCATATGACTGGGATTTCCATGAAAAAGTTTCTGGGCCGAAAATGGGTGATCACTGTACATTTCTCTTCTGTTTCCTATTTATATTTATATTTTACCTCCTCAATTTAGCATTATGGACAGGGAAAGACCTACTCTAAGATCTGCACAAAAATATTTTGCCTTCAAATTCATACCGTGATCGTAGCATGCATGGACTCGACTCATATGACTGGGATTTCCATGAAAAAGATTGTGGGCAGAAAATGGGTGATCACTGTACATTTCTCTTCTGTTTCCTATTCATATTTATATTTAACCTCCTCAATTTAGCATTATGGCCAGGGAAAGAACTAATCTAAGATCTGCACAAAAATATTTTGCCTTCAAATTCATACCGTGATCGTAGCATGCATGGACTCGACGCATATGACTGGTATTACCATGAAAAAGATTGTGAGCCGAAAATGGGTGATCACTGTACATTTCTCTACTTTTTCCTATTCATATTTATATTTAACCTCCTCAATTTAGCATTATGGCCAGGGAAAGACCTAATCTAAGATCTGCACAAAAATATTTTGCCTTCAAATTCATACCGTGATCGTAGCATGCATGGACTCGACTCATATGACTGGGATTTCCATGAAAAAGATTGTGGGCCGAAAATGAATGATCACTGTACATTTCTCTTCTGTTTCCTATTTATATTTCTATTTTACCTCCTTCATTTAGCATTATGGACAGGGAAAGACCTAATCTAAGATCTGCACAAAAATATTTTGCCTTCAAATTCATACCGTGATCGTAGCATGCATGGACTCGACTCATATGACTGGGATTTCCATGAAAAAGATTGTGGGCGGAAAATGGGTGATCACTGTACATTTCTCTTCTGTTTCCTATTTATATTTCTATTTTACCTCCTCAATTTAGCATTATCGCCAGTGAAAGACCTAATCTAAGCTCTGCACAAAAATATTTTGCCTTCAAATTCATACCGTGATCGTAGCATGCATGGACTCGACTCATATGACTGGGATTTCCATGAAAAAGATTGTGGGCCGAAAATGGGTGATCACTGTACATTTCTCTAATGTTTCCTATTTATTTTTCTATTTTACCTCCTCAATTTAGCATTATGGCCAGGGAAAGACCTACTCTAAGCTCTGCACAAAAATATTTTGCCTTCAAATTCATACTGTCATCGTAGCATGCATGAACTCGACTCATATGACTGGGATTTCCATGAAAAAGTTTGTGGGCCGAAAATTGGTGATCACTGTACATTTCTCTTCTGTATTCTATTTATATTTATATTTTACCTCCTCAATTCAGCATTATGGACAGGGAAAGACCTAATCTAAGCTCTGCACAAAATTATTTTGCCCTCAAATTCATACCGTGATCGTAGCATGCATGGATTCGACTCATATGCCTGTGACTTCCATGAAAAACTTTGTGGGCCGAAAATGGGTGATCACTGTACATTTCTCTACTGTTTCCTATTCATATTTATATTTAACCTCCTCAATTTAGCATTATGGCCAGGGAAAAACCTAATCTAAGATCTGCACAAAAATATTTTGCCTTCAAATTCATACCGTGATCGTAGCATGCATGGACTCGACTCATATGACTGGGATTTCCATGAAAAAGATTGTGGGCTGAAAATGGATGATCACTGTACATTTCTCTTCTGTTTCCTATTTATATTTCTATTTTACCTCCTCAATTTAGCATTATCGCCAGTGAAAGACCTAATCTAAGCTCTGCACAAAAATATTTTGCCTTCAAATTCATACCGTGATCGTAGCATGCATTGACTCGACTCATATGCCTGGGATTTCCATGAAAAACTTTGTGGGACGAAAACTGGGGATCACTGTACATTTCTCTTCTGTTTCCTATTTCTATTTCTATTTTACCTCCTCAATTTAGCATTATGGACAGGGAAAGAACTAATCTAAGCTCTGCACAAAAATATTTTGCCTTCAAATTCATACCGTGATCGTAGGATGCATGGACTGGACTCATATGACTGGGATTTCCATGAACAAGATTGTGGGCCGAAAATGGGTGATCATTGTTCATTTCTCTTCTGTTTCCTATTTATATTTCTATTTTACCTCCTCAATTTAGCATTATGGACAGGGAAAGACCTAATCTAAGATCTGCACAAAAATATTTTGCCCTCAAATTCATACCGTGATCGTAGCATGCATGGACTCGACTCATATGCCTGGGAATTCCATGAAAAACTTTGTGGGCCGTAAACGGGTGATCACTGTACATTTCTCTTCTGTTTCCTATTTATATTTATATTTTACCTCCTCAATTTAGCATTATGGACAGGGAAAGACCTAATCTAAGATCTGCACAAAAATATTTTGCCTTCAAATTCATACCGTGATCGTAGCATGCATGGACTCGACTCATATGACTGGGATTTCCATGAAAAAGATTGTGGGCCGAAAATGGGTGATCACTGTACATTTCTCTTCTGTTTCCTATTTATATTTATATTTTACATCATCAGTTTAGCATTATGGACAGGGAAAGACCTAATCTAAGATCTGCACAAAAATATTTTGCCTTCAAATTCATACCGTGATCGTAGCATGCATGGACTCGACTCATATGACTGGGATTTCCATGAAAAAGATTCTGGGCCGAAAATGGGTGATCACTGTACATTTCTCTTCTGTTTCCTATTTATATTTATATTTTACCTCCTCAATTTAGCATTATGGACAGGGAAAGACCTACTCTAAGATCTGCACAAAAATATTTTGCCTTCAAATTCATACCGTGATCGTAGCATGCATGGACTCGACTCATATGACTGGGATTTCCATGAAAAAGATTGTGGGCAGAAAATGGGTGATCACTGTACATTTCTCTTCTGTTTCCTATTCATATTTATATTTAACCTCCTCAATTTAGCATTATGGCCAGGGAAAGACCTAATCTAAGATCTGCACAAAAATATTTTGCCTTCAAATTCATACCGTGATCGTAGCATGCATGGACTCGACGAATATGACTGGGATTACCATGAAAAAGATTGTGAGCCGAAAATGGGTGATCACTGTACATTTCTCTACTGTTTCCTATTCATATTTATATTTAACCTCCTCAATTTAGCATTATGGCCAGGGAAAGACCTAATCTAAGATCTGCACAAAAATATATTGCCTTCAAATTCATACCGTGATCGTAGCATGCATGGACTCGACGAATATGACTGGGATTACCATGAAAAAGATTGTGAGCCGAAAATGGGTGATCACTGTACATTTCTCTTCTGTTTCCTATTTATATTTCTATTTTACCTCCTTCATTTAGCATTATGGACAGGGAAAGACCTAATCTAAGATCTGCACAAAAATATTTTGCCTTCAAATTCATACCGTGATCGTAGCATGCATGGACTCGACTCATATGACTGGGATTTCCATGAAAAAGATTGTGGGCACAAAATGGGTGATCACTGTACATTTCTCTTCTGTTTCCTATTTATATTTCTATTTTACCTCCTCAATTTAGCATTATCGCCAGTGAAAGACCTAATCTAAGCTCTGCACAAAAATATTTTGCCTTCAAATTCATACCGTGATCGTAGGATGCATGGACTCGACTCATATGACTGGGATTTCCATGAACAAGATTGTGGTCCGAAAATGTGTGATCATTTTTCATTTCAATTCTGTTTCCTATTTATATTTCTATTTTACCTCCTCAATTTAGCATTATGGACAGGGAAAGACCTAATCTAAGATCTGCACAAAAATATTTTGCCCTCACATTCATACCGTGATCGTAGCATGCATGGACTCGACTCATATGCCTGGGATTTCCATGAAAAAGATTGTGGGCCGAAAACGGGTGAACACTGTACATTTCTCTTCTGTTTCCTATTTATATTTATATTTTACCTCCTCAATTTAGCATTATGGACAGGGAAAGACCTAATCTAAGATCTGCACAAAAATATTTTGCCTTCAAATTCATACCGTGATCGTAGCATGCATGGACTCGACTCATAGGACTGGGATTTCCATGAAAAAGATTGTGAGCCGAAAATGGGTGATCACTGTACATTTCTCTTCTGTTTCCTATTTATATTTCTATTTTACGTACTCAATTTAGCATTA
The DNA here is from genome assembly GCA_963932145.1 of Acanthosepion lycidas. NCBI lineage: Eukaryota > Metazoa > Mollusca > Cephalopoda > Sepiida > Sepiidae > Acanthosepion > Acanthosepion lycidas. Next base: position 79,906 of record CAWVQA010000397.1, read on the forward strand.
TGGACAGGGAAAGACCTAATGTAAGATCTGTACAAAAATATTTTGCCTTCAAATTCATACCGTGATCGTAGCATGCATGGACTCGACTCATATGACTGGGATTTCCATGAAAAAGATTGTGGGCCGAAAATCGGTTATCACTGTACATTTCTCTTCTGTTTTCATATTTATATTTCTATTTTACCTCCTCAATTTAGCATTATGGCCAGGGAAAGACCTAATCTAAGCTCTGTACAAAAATATTTTGCCTTCAAATTCATACCGTGATCGTAGCATGCATGGACTCGACTCATATGACTGGGATTTCCATGAAAAAGATTGTGGGCACAAAATGGGTGATCACTATACATTTCTCTTCTGTTTCCTATTTATATTTATATTTTACCTCCTCAATTTAGCATTATCGCCAGTGAAAGACCTAATCTAAGCTCTGCACAAAAATATTTTGCCTTCAAATTCATACCGTGATCGTAGCTTGCATGGACTCGACTCATATGACTGGGATTTCCATTAAAAAGATAGTGGGCCGAAAATGGGTGATCACTGTACATTTCTCTTCTTTTTTCATATTTATATTTATATTTTAACTCCTCAATTTAGCATTATGGACAGGGAAAGGCCGAAACTAAAATCTGCACAAAAATATTTTGCCTTCAAAATCATACCGTGATCGTAGCATGCATGGACTCGACTCATATGACTGGGATTTCCATGAAAAAGATTGTGGGCGGAAAATGGGTGATCACTGTACATTTCTCTTCAGTTTCCTATTTATATTTATATTTTACCTACTCAATTTAGCATTATGGCCAGGGAAAGACCTAATCTAAGCTCTGCACAAAAATGTTTTGCCTTCAAATTCGTACCGTGATCGTAGCATGCATGGACTCGACTCATATGACTGGGATTTCCATGAAAAAGATTGTGGGCACAAAATGGGTGATCACTGTACATTTCTCTTCTGTTTTCATATTTATATTTATATTTTAACTCCTCAATTTAGCATTATGGACAGGGAAAGACCGAAACTAAAATCTGCACAAAAATATTTTGTCTTCAAAATCATACCGTGATCGTAGCATGCATGGGCTCGACACATATGACTGGGATTTCCATGAAAAATATTGTGGGCTGACAATGGGTGATCACTGTATATTTCTCTTCTGTTTCCTATTTATATTTATATTTTACTTCCTCAATTTAGCATTATGGACGGGGAAAGACCTAATCAAAGATCTGCACAAAAATATTTTGCCCTCAAATTCATACCGTGATCGTAGCATTCATGGACTCGACTCATATGACTGGGATTTCAATGAAAAAGATTGTGGGCAGAAAATGGGTGATCACTGTACATTTCTCTTCTGTTTCCTATTTTTATTTCTATTTTACCTCCTCAATTTAGCATTATGGACAGGGAAAGAACTAATCTAAGATCTGCACAAAAATATTTTGCCTACAAATTCATACCGTGATCGTAGCATGCATGGACACGACTCATATGACTGGGATTTCCATGAAAAAGATTGTGTGCCGAAAATGGGTGATCACTGTACATTTCTCTTCTGTTTCCTATTTATATTTCTATTTTACCTCCTCAATTTAGCATTATGGCCAGGGAAAGACCTAATCTAAGCTCTGCAAAAAAATATTTTGCCTTCAAATTCATACCGTGATCTTAGCATGCATGGAGTCGACTCATATGACTGGGATTTCCATCAAAAAGATTGTGGGCCGAAAATGGGTGATCACTGTACATTTCTCTTCTGTTTCCTATTTATATTACTATTTTACCTCCTCAATTTAGCATTATGGACAGGGAAAGACCTAATCTAAGATCTGCACAAAAATATTTTGCCTTCAAATTCATACCGTGATCGTAGCATGCATGGAATCAACTCATATGACTGGGATTTCCATGAAAAAGATTGTGAGCCGAAAATGCGTGAACACTGTACATTTCTCTTCTGTTTCCTATTTATATTTCTATTTTACCTCCTCAACTTAGTATTATGGCCAGGGAAAGACCTAATCTAAGCTCTGTACAAAAATATTTTGCCTTCAAATTCATACCGTAATTGTAGCATGCATGGACACGACTCATATGACTGGGATTTCCATGAAAAAGATTTTGGGCCGAAAATGGGTGATCACTGTACATTTCTGTTCTGTTTCCTATTTATATTTATATTTTACCTCCTCAATTTAGCATTATGGACAGGGAAAGACCAAATCTAAGATCTACACAAAAATATTTTGCCTTCAAATTCATACCGTGATCGTAGCATGCATGGACACGACTCATATGACTGGGATTTCCATGAAAAAGATTGTGGGCCGAAAATGGGTGATCACTGAACATATCTATTCTGTTTCCTATTTATATTTATATTTTACCTCCTCAATTTAGCATTATGGACAGGGAAAGACCAAATCTAAGATCTGCACAAAAATATTTTGCCTTCAAATTCATACCGTGATCGTAGCATGCATTGACTCGACTCATATGACTGGGATTTCCATGAAAAAGATTGTGGGCGGAAAATGTGTGATCACTGTACATTTCTCTTCTGTTTCCTATTTATATTTCTATTTTACCTCCTCAATTTAGCATTATGGACAGGGAAAGAACTAATCTAAAATCTGCACAAAAATATTATGCATTCAAATTCATACCGTGATTGTAGCATGCATTGACTCGACTCATATGACTGGGATTTCCATGAAAAAGATTGTGGCCGGAAAATGGGTGATCACTGTACATTTCTCTTGTTTCCTATTTATATTTATATTTTACCTCCTCACTTTAGCATTATGGACAGGGAAAGAACTAATCTAAAATCTGCACAAAAATATTTTGCCTTCAAATTCATACCGTGATCGTAGCATGCATGGACTAGACTCATATGACTGGGATTTCCATGAAAAAGATTGTGTGCGGAAAATGGGTGATCACTGTACATTTCTCTTCTGTTTCCCTATTTATATTTATATTTTACCTCCTCAATTTAGCATTATGGACAGGGAAAGACCAAATCTAAGATCTGCACAAAAATATTTTGCCTTCAAATTCATACCGTGATCGTAGCATGAATGGACTCAACTCATATGACTGGGACTTCCATGAAAAAGATTGTGGGCCGAAAATGGGTGATCACTGTACATTTCTCTTCTGTTTCGTATTTATATTTATATTTTACCTCCCCAATTTAGCATTATGGACAGGGAAAGACCAAATCTAAGATCTGCACAAAAATATTTTGCCTTCAAATTCATACCGTGATCGTAGCATGTATGGACTCGACTCATATGACTGGGATTTCCATGAAAAAGATTGTGGGCTGAAAATGGGTGATCACTGTACATTTCTCTTCTGTTTCCTATTTATATTTCTATTTTACCACCTCAATTTAGCATTATGGACATGGAATGAACTAATCTAAGATCTGCACAAAAATATTTTGCCTCCAAATTCATACCGTGAACGTAGCATGCATGGACTCGACTCATATGACTGGGATTTCCATGAAAAAGTTTGTGGGCCGAAAATGGGTGGTCACTGTACATTTCTCTTCTGTTTCCTATTTATATTTCTATTTTACCTCCACAATTTAGCATTATGGACAGGGAAAGACCTAATCTAAATTCTGCACAAAAATATTTTGCCTTCAAATTCATACCGTGATCGTAGCATGCATGGATTCGACTCATATGACTGGGATTTCCATGAAAAAGATTGTGGGCGGAAAATGGGTGATCACTGTACATTTCTCTTCTGTTTCCTATTTATATTTATATTTTACCTCCTCAATTTAGCATTATGGACAGGGAAAGACCTAATCTAAAATCTGCACAAAAATATTTTGCCTTCAAATTCATACCGTGATCGTAGCATGCATGGACTCGACTCATATGACTGGGATTTCCATGAAAAAGATTGTGGGCCGAAAATGGGTGACCACTGTACATTTCTCTTCTGTTTCCTATTTATATTTATATTTTACCTACTTAATTTAGCATTATAGACAGAGAAAGACCTAATCTAATATATGCACAAAAATATTTTGCCTTCAAAGTCATACCGTGAACGTAGAATGCATGGACTCAACTCATATGACTGGGATTTCCATGAAAAAGATTGTGGGCCGAAAATGGGTGATCACTGTACATTTCTCTTCTGTTTCGTATTCATATTTCTATTTTACCTCCTCAATTTAGCATTATGGACAGGGAAAGACCTGATCTAAAATCTGCACAAAAATATTATGCCTTCAAATTCATACCGTGATTGTAGCATGCATGGACTCGACTCATATGACTGGGATTTCCATGAAAAAGATTGAGGGCCGAAAATGGGTGATCACTGTACATTTCTCTTCTGTTTCCTATTTATATTTCTATTTTACCTCCTCAATTTAGCATTATGGACAGGGAAAGACATAATTAAGCTCTGCACAAAAATATTTTGCCTTCAAATTCATACCGTGATCGTAGCATGCATGGACTCGACTCATATGACTGGGATTTCCACGAAAAATATTGTGGGCCGAAAATGGGTGATCATGTACATTTCTCTTCTGTTTCCTATTTATATTTCTATTTTACCTCCTCAATTTAGCATTATGGACAGGGAAAGACCTAATCTGAAATCTGCACAAAAATATTTTGCCTTCAAATTCATACCGTGATCGTAGCATGCATGGACTCGACTCATATGACTGGGATTTCCATGAAAAAGATTTTGGGCGGAAAATGGGTGATCACTGTACATTTCTCTTCTGTTACCTATTTATATTTATATTTTACCTCCTCAATTTAGCATTATGGACAGGGAAAGACCTAATCTAAGATCTGCACAAAAATATTTTGCATTCAAATTCATACCATGAACGTAGCATGCATGGACTCGACTCATATGACTGGGATTTCCATGAAAAAGATTGTGGGTCGAAAATGGGTGGTCACTGTACATTTCTCTTCTGTTTCCCTATTTATATTTCTATTTTACCTCCTCAATTTAGCATTATGGACAGGGAAAGACCAAATCTAAGATCTGCACAAAAATATTTTGCCTTCAAATTCATACCGTGATCATAGCATGCATGGACTCGACTCATATGACTGGGACTTCCATGAAAAAGATTGTGGGCCGAAAATGGTTGGTCACTGTACATTTCTCTTCTGTTTCCTATTTATATTTATATTTTACCTCCCCAATTTAGCATTATGGACAGGGAAATACCAAATCTAAGATCTGCACAAAAATATTTTGCCTTCAAATTCATACCGTGATCGTAGCATGCATGCACTCGACTCATATGACTGGGATTTCCATGAAAAAGATTGTGGGCCGAAAATGGGTGATCACTGTACATTTCTCTTCTGTTTCCTATTTATATTTCTATTTTACCTCCTCAATTTAGCATTATGGACAGGGAATGACCTAATCTAATATCTGCACAAAAATATTTTGCCTCCAAATTCATACCGTGAACGTAGCATGCATGGACTCGACTCATATGACTGGGATTTCCATGAAAAAGTTTGTGGGCCGAAAATGGGTGGTCACTGTACATTTCTCTTCTGTTTCCTATTTATATTTATATTTTACCTCCTCAATTTAGCATTATGGACAGGGAAAGACCTAATCTAAAATCTTCACAAAAATATTTTGCCTTCAAATTCATACCGTGATCGTAGCATGCATGGACTCGACTCATATGACTGGGATTTCCATGAAAAAGATTTTGGGCAGAAAATGGGTGATCACTGTACATTTCTCTTCTGTTTCCTATTTATATTTCTATTTTACCTCCTCAATTTAGCATTATGGACAGGGAAAGACCTAATCTGACATATGCACAAAAATATTTTGCCTTCAAATTCATACCGTGCATGCATGGACTCGATTCATATGACTGGGATTTCCATAAAAAAGATTGTGGGCCGAAAATGGGTGACCACTGTACATTTCCATTCTGTTTCCTATTTATATTTATATTTTACCTACTTAATTTAGCATTATAGACAGAGAAAGACCTCATGTAATATATGCACAAAAATATTTTGCCTTCAAATTCATACCGTGATCGTAGCATGCATGGGCTCGACTCATATGACTGGGATTTCCATGAAAAAGATTGTGGGCCGAAAATGGGTGATCACTGTACATTTCTCTTCTGTTTCCCATTTATATTTATATTTTACCTCCTCAATTTAGTATTATGGCCAGGGAAAGACCTAATCTAAGCTCTGCACAAAAATATTTTGCCTTCAAATTCATACCGTGAAAATAGCATGCATGGACTCGACTCATATGACTGGGATTTCCATGAAAAAGCTTGTGAGCCGAGAATGGGTGATCACTGTACATTTCTCTTCTGTTTCCTATTTATATTTCTTTTTTACCTCCTCAATTTAGCATTATGGACAGGGAAAGACCTAATCTAAGATCTGCACAAAAATATTTTGCCTTCAAATTCATACCGTGATCGTAGCATGCATGGACTCGACTCATGTGACTGGGATTTCCATGAAAAAGATTGTAGGCCGAAAATGGGTGATCACTGTACATTTCTCTTCTGTTTCCTATTTATATTTCTATTGTACCTCCTCAATTTAGCATTATCGACAGGGAAAGACCTAATCTAAAATCTGCACAAAAATATTTTGCCTTCAAATTCATACCGTGATCGTAGCATGCATGGACTCGACTCATGTGACTGGTATTTCCATGAAAAAGATTGTGGGCCGAAAATGGGTGATCACTGTACATTTCTCTTCTGTTTCCTATTTATATTTCTATTTTACTTCCTCAATTTAGCATTATGGACAGGGAAAGACCTAATCTAAGCTCTGCACAAAAATATTTAGCCTTCAAATTCATACCGTGATCGTAGCATGAATGGACTCGACTCATATGACTGGGATTTCCATGAAAAAGATTGTGGGCCGAAAATGGGTGATCACTGTACATTTTTCTTCTGTTTCCTATTTATATTTATATTTTACCTCCTCAATTTAGCATTATGGCGAGGGAAAGACCTAATCTAAGCTCTGCACAAAAATATTTTGCCTTCAAATTCATACCATGATCGTAGCATGCATGGACTCGACTCATATGACTGGGATTTCCATGAAAAATATTGTGGGCCGAAAATGGGTGATCACTGTACATTTCTGTTCTGTTTCCTATTTATATTTATTTTACCTCCTCAATTTAGCATTATGGACATGGAAAGACCTAATCTAAGATCTGCACAAAAATATTTTGCCTTCAAATTCATACCGTGATCGTAGCATGCATGGTCTCGACTCATATGTCTTGGATTTCCATGAAAAAGATTGTGGGCAGAAAATGGGGCATCACTGTACATTTCTCTTCTGTTTCCTATTTATATTTCTATTTTACCTCCTCAATTTAGCATTATGGACAGGGAAAGACCTAATCTAAGATCTGCACAAAAATATTTTGCCTTCAAATTCATACCGTGATCGTAGCATGCATGGACTCGACTCATATGACTAGGATTTCCATGAAAAAGATTGTGGGCCGAAAATGGGTGATCACTGTACATTTCTCCTCTCTTTCCTATTTATATTTCTATTTTACCTCCTCAATTTAGCATTATGGACAGGGAAAGACCTAATCTAAGATCTGCACAAAAATATTTTGCCTTCAAATTCATACCGTGATCGTAGCATGCATGGACTCGACTCATATGACTGGGATTTCCATGAAAATATTGTGGGCCGAAAATGGGTGATCACTGTATATTTCTCTTCTGTTTCCTATTTATATTTCTATTTTACGTACTCAATTTAGCATTATGGACAGGGAAAGACCTAATGTAAGCTCTGTACAAAAATATTTTGCCTTCAAATTCATACCGTGACCGTAGCATGCATGGACTCGACTCATATGACTGGGATTTCCATGAAAAAGATTGTCGGCCGAAAATCGGTGATCACTGTACATTTCTCTTCTGTTTACTACTTATATTTATATTTTACCTCCTCAATTTAACATTATGGACAGTGAAAGACCTAATCTAAAATCTGCACAAAAATATTTTGCCTTCAAATTCATACCGTGATCGTAGCATGCATGGACTCGACTCATATGAGTGGGATTTCCATGAAAAAGATTGTGGGCCGAAAATGGGTGATCACTGTACATTTCTCTACTGTTTCCTATTTATATTTATATTTTACCTCCTCAATTTAGCATTATGGACAGGGAAAGACCTAATCTAAGATCTGCACAAAAATATTTTGCCTTCAAATTCATACCGTGATCGTAGCATGCATGGACTCGACTGATAGGACAGGGATTTCCATGAAAAAATTGTGGGCCGAAAATAGGTGATCACTGTACATTTCTCTTCTGTTTCCTATTTATATTTATATTTTACGTACTCAATTTAGCATTATGGACAGGGAAAGACCTAATGTAAGCTCTGTACAAAAATATTTTGCCTTCAAATTCATACCGTGATCGTAGCATGCATGGACTCGACTCATATGACTGGGATTTCCATGAAAAAGATTGTGGGCCGAAAATCGGTGATCACTGTACATTTCTCTTCTGTTTACTACTTATATTTATATTTTACCTCCTCAATTTAACATTATGGACAGGGAAAGACCTAATCTAAAATCTGCACAAAAATATTTTGCCTTCAAATTCATACCGTGATCGTAGCATGCATGGACTCGACTCATATGACTGGGATTTCCATGAAAAAGATTGTGGGCCGAAAATGGGTGATCACTGGACATTTCTCTATTGTTTCCTATTTATATTTATATTTTACCTCCTCAATTTAGCATTATGGCCAGGGAAAGACCTAATCTAAGCGCTGCACAAAAATATTTTGCCTTCAAATTCATACTGTGATCGTAGCATGCATGGACTCGACTCATATGACTGGGATTTCCATGAAAAAGATTGTGGGCCGAAAATGGGTGATCACTGTACAATTCTCTTCTGTTTCCTATTTATATTTATATTTTACCTCCTCAATTTAGCATTATGGACAGGGAAAGACCTAATCTAAGATCTGCACGAAAATATTTTGCCTTCAAATTCATACCGTGATCGTAGCATGCATGGACTCGACTCATATGACTGGGATTTCCATGAAAAAGATTGTAGGCACAAAATGTGTGATCACTATACATTTCTCTTCGGTTTCCTATTTATATTTATATTTTACCTCCTCAATTTAGCATTATCGCCAGTGAAAGACCTAATCTAAGCTCTGCACAAAAATATTTTGCCTTCAAATTCATACCGTGATCGTAGCATGCATGGACTCGACTCACAGGACTGGGATTTCCATGAAAAAGATTGTGGGCCGAAAATGGGTGATAATTGTACATTTCTCTTCTGTTTCCTATTTATATTTCTATTTTACGTACTCAATTTAGCATTATGGACAGGGAAAGACCTAATCTAAGCTATGCACAAAAATATTTTGCCTTCAAATTCATACCGTGATCGTAGCATGCATGGACTCGACTCATATGACTGGGATTTCCATGAAAAAGATTGTGGTCCGAAAATGCGTGATCACTGACCATTTCACTTTTGTTTCCTATTCATATTTCTATTTTACTTCCTCAATTTAGCATTATGGACAGGGAAAGACCTAATCTAAAATCTGCACAAAAATATTTTGCCTTCAAATTCATACCGTGATCGTAGCATTCATGGACTAGAGTCATATCACTGGGATTTCCATGAAAAAGATTTTGGGCAGAACATGGGTGATCACTGTACATTTCTCTTCTGTTTCCTATTTATATTTCTATTTTACCTCCTCAATTTAGCATTATGGACAGGGAAAGACCTAATCTAAGATCTGCACAAAAATATTTTGCCTTCAAATTCATACCGTGCATGCATGGACTCGACTCATATGACTGGGATTTCCATGAAAAGATTGTGGGCCGAAAATGGGTGACCACTGAACATTTCTATTCTGTTTCCTATTTATATTTATATTTAACTTCCTCAATTTAGCATTATCGCCAGGGAAAGACCTAATCTAAAATCTGCACAAAAATATTTTGCCTTCAAATTCATACCGTGATCGTAGCATTCATGGACTAGAGTCATATCACTGGGATTTCCATGAAAAAGATTTTGGGCAGAACATGGGTGATCACTGTACATTTCTCTTCTGTTTCCTATTTATATTTCTATTTTACCTCCTCAATTTAGCATTATGGACAGGGAAAGACCTAATCTAAGATCTGCACAAAAATATTTTGCCTTCAAATTCATACCGTGCATGCATGGACTCGACTCATATGACTGGGATTTCCATGAAAAGATTGTGGGCCGAAAATGGGTGACCACTGAACATTTCTATTCTGTTTCCTATTTATATTTATATTTAACTTCCTCAATTTAGCATTATCGCCAGGGAAAGACCTAATCTAAAATCTGCACAAAAATATTTTGCCTTCAAATTCATACCGTGATCGTAGCATGCATGGATTCGACTCATATGATTGGGATTTCCATTAAAAAGTTTGTGGGCCGAAAATGGGTGATCACTGTACATTTCTCTTCTGTTTCTTATTTATATTTCTATTTTAACTCCTCAATTTAGCATTATGGACAGGGAAAGACCTAATCTAAAATCTGCACAAAAATATTTTGCCTTCAAATTCATACCGTGATCGTAGCATGCATGGACTCGACTCATATGACTGGGATTTCCATGAAAAAGATTGAGGGCCGAAAATGGGTGATCACTGTACTTCTCTCTTCTGTTTCCTATTTATATTTATATTTTACCTCCTCAATTTAGCATTATGGACAGGGAAAGACCAAATCTAAGATCTGCACAAAAATATTTAGCCTTCAAATTCATACCGTGATCGTAGCATGCATTGATTCGACTCATATGACTGGGATTTCCATGAAAAAGATTGTGGGCCGAAAATGCGTGATCACTGTATATTTCTCTTTTGTTTCCTATTTATATTTTACCTCCTCAATTTAGCATTATGGACAGGGAAAGACCTAATCTAAGATCTGCACAAAAATATTTTGCCTTCAAATTCATACCGTGACCGTAGGATGCATGGACTCGACTCATATGCCTGGGATTTCCATGAAAAAGATTGTAGGCACAAAATGTGTGATCACTATACATTTCTCTTCGGTTTCCTATTTATATTTATATTTTACCTCCTCAATTTAGCATTATCGCCAGTGAAAGACCTAATCTAAGCTCTGCACAAAAATATTTTGCCTTCAAATTCATACCGTGATCGTAGCATGCATGGACTCGACTCACAGGACTGGGATTTCCATGAAAAAGATTGTGGGCCGAAAATGGGTGATAATTGTACATTTCTCTTCTGTTTCCTATTTATATTTCTATTTTACGTACTCAATTTAGCATTATGGACAGGGAAAGACCTAATCTAAGCTATGCACAAAAATATTTTGCCTTCAAATTCATACCGTGATCGTAGCATGCATGGACTCGACTCATATGACTGGGATTTCCATGAAAAAGATTGTGGTCCGAAAATGCGTGATCACTGACCATTTCACTTTTGTTTCCTATTCATATTTCTATTTTACTTCCTCAATTTAGCATTATGGACAGGGAAAGACCTAATCTAAAATCTGCACAAAAATATTTTGCCTTCAAATTCATACCGTGATCGTAGCATTCATGGACTAGAGTCATATCACTGGGATTTCCATGAAAAAGATTTTGGGCAGAACATGGGTGATCACTGTACATTTCTCTTCTGTTTCCTATTTATATTTCTATTTTACCTCCTCAATTTAGCATTATGGACAGGGAAAGACCTAATCTAAGATCTGCACAAAAATATTTTGCCTTCAAATTCATACCGTGCATGCATGGACTCGACTCATATGACTGGGATTTCCATGAAAAGATTGTGGGCCGAAAATGGGTGACCACTGAACATTTCTATTCTGTTTCCTATTTATATTTATATTTAACTTCCTCAATTTAGCATTATCGCCAGGGAAAGACCTAATCTAAAATCTGCACAAAAATATTTTGCCTTCAAATTCATACCGTGATCGTAGCATTCATGGACTAGAGTCATATCACTGGGATTTCCATGAAAAAGATTTTGGGCAGAACATGGGTGATCACTGTACATTTCTCTTCTGTTTCCTATTTATATTTCTATTTTACCTCCTCAATTTAGCATTATGGACAGGGAAAGACCTAATCTAAGATCTGCACAAAAATATTTTGCCTTCAAATTCATACCGTGCATGCATGGACTCGACTCATATGACTGGGATTTCCATGAAAAGATTGTGGGCCGAAAATGGGTGACCACTGAACATTTCTATTCTGTTTCCTATTTATATTTATATTTAACTTCCTCAATTTAGCATTATCGCCAGGGAAAGACCTAATCTAAAATCTGCACAAAAATATTTTGCCTTCAAATTCATACCGTGATCGTAGCATGCATGGATTCGACTCATATGATTGGGATTTCCATTAAAAAGTTTGTGGGCCGAAAATGGGTGATCACTGTACATTTCTCTTCTGTTTCTTATTTATATTTCTATTTTAACTCCTCAATTTAGCATTATGGACAGGGAAAGACCTAATCTAAAATCTGCACAAAAATATTTTGCCTTCAAATTCATACCGTGATCGTAGCATGCATGGACTCGACTCATATGACTGGGATTTCCATGAAAAAGATTGAGGGCCGAAAATGGGTGATCACTGTACTTCTCTCTTCTGTTTCCTATTTATATTTATATTTTACCTCCTCAATTTAGCATTATGGACAGGGAAAGACCAAATCTAAGATCTGCACAAAAATATTTAGCCTTCAAATTCATACCGTGATCGTAGCATGCATTGACTCGACTCATATGACTGGGATTTCCATGAAAAAGTTTGTGGGCCGAAAATGCGTGATCACTGTATATTTCTCTTTTGTTTCCTATTTATATTTTACCTCCTCAATTTAGCATTATGGACAGGGAAAGACCTATTCTACGATCTGCACAAAAATATTTTGCCTTCAAATTCATACCGTGATCGTAGCATGCATGGACTCGACTCATATGACTGGGATTTCCATGAAAAAGATTGTGGGCCGAAAATAGGTGATCACTGTACATTTCTCTTCTTTTTCCTATTTATATTTCTATTTTACCTCCTCAATTTAGCATTATGGACAGGGAATGACCTAATCTAAGATCTGCACAAAAATATTTTGCCTTCAAATTCATACCGTGATCGTAGCATGCATGGACTCGACTCATATGACTGGGATTTCCAGGAAAAAGATTGTGGGCAGAAAATGGGTGATCAGTGTACATTTCTCTTCTGTTTCCAATTTATATTTATATTATACCTCCTCAATTTAGCATTATGGACAGGGAAAGACCTAATCTAAAATCTGCACAAAAATATTTTGCCTTCAAATTCATACCGTGATCGTAGCATGCATGGACACGACTCATATGACTGGGATTTCCATGAAAAAGATTGTGGGCAGAAAATGGGTGATCAGTGTACATTTCTCTTCTGTTTCCTATTTATATTTCTATTTTACCTCCTCAATTTAGCATTATGGACAGGGAAAGACCTAATCTAAAATCTGCACAAAAATATTTTGCCTTCAAATTCATACCGTGATCGTAGAATGCATTCACTCGAATCATATGACTGGGATTTCCATGAAAAAGATTGTGGGCCGAAAATAGGTGATCACTGTACATTTCTCTTCTGTTTCCTATTCATGTTTCTATTTTACCTCCTCAATTTAGCATTATGGACAGGGAAAGACCTAATCTAAAATCTGCACAAAAATATTTTAGCTTCAAATTCATACTGTGATCGTAGCATGCATGGACTCGACTCATATGACTGGTATTTCCATGAAAAAGATTGTGGGCCGAAAATGGGAGATCACTGTACATTTCTCTTCTGTTTCCTATTTATATTTATATTTTACCTCCTCAATTTAGCATTATGGACAGTGAAAGACCTAATCTAAGATCTGCACAAAAATATTTTGCATTCAAATTCATACCGTGATCGTAGCATGCATGGACTCATATGACTGGGATTGCCATGAAAATATTGTGGGCAGAAAATGGGTGATCACTGTACATTTCTCTTCTGTTTCCTATTTATATTTATATTTTACCTCCTCAATTTTAGCATTATGGACAGGGAAAGACCTAATCTAAAATCTGCACAAAAATATTTTGCCTTCAAATTCATACCGTGATCGTAGCATGCATGGACTCGACTCATATGACTGGGATTTCCATGAAAAAGATTGTGGGCAGAAAATGAGTGATCACTGTACATTTCTTTTCTGTTTCTTATTTATATTTATATTATACCTCCTCAATTTAGCATTATGGACAGGGAATGACCTAATCTAAGATATGCACAAAAATATTTTGCCTTCAAATTCATACCGTGATCGTAGCATGCATGGACTCGACTCATATGACTGGGATTTCCATGAAAAAGATTGTGGGCCGAAAATGGGTGATCACTGTACATTTCTCTTCTGTATTCTATTTATATTTATATTTGTCCTCCTCAATTCAGCATTATGGCCACGAAAGACCTAATCTAAGCTCTGCACGAAAATATGTTGCCTTCTAATTCATACCGTGATCGTAGCAAGCATGGACTCGACTCATATGACTGGGATTTCCATGAAAAAGATTGTGGGCCGAAAATGGGTGATCACTGTACATTTCTCTTCTGTTTCCTATTTATATTTCTATTTTACCTCCTCAATTTAGCATTATGGACAGGGAAAGACCTTATCTAAGGTCTGCACAAAAATATTTTGCCTTCAAATTCATACCATGATCGTAGCATGAATGGACTCGACTCATATGACTGGGATTTCCATGAAAAAGATTGTGGGCAGAAAATGGGTGGTCACTGTACATTTCTCTTCTGTTTCCTATTTATATTTCTATTTTATCTCCTCAATTTAGCATTATCGCCAGTGAAAGACCTAACCTAAGCTCTGCACAAAAATATTTTGCCTTCAAATTCATAACGTGATCGTAGCATGCATGGACTCATATGACTGGGATTTCCATGAAAAAGATTGTGGGCAGAAAATGGGTGATCACTGTACATTTCTCTTCTGTTTCCTATTTATATTTATATTTTACCTCCTCAATTTAGCATTATAGACAGGGAAAGACCTAATCTAAAATCTGCACAAAAATATTTTGCCTTCAAATTCATACCGTGATCGTAGCATGCATGGACTCGTCTCATATGACTGGGATTTCCATGAAAAAGATTGTGGTCCGAAAATGCGTGATCACTGTCCATTTCTATTCTGTTTCCTATTTATATTTATATTTAACTTCCTCAATTTAGCATTATGGCCAGGGAAAGACCTAATCTAAAATCTGCACAAAAATATTTTGCCTTCAAATTCATACCGTGATCGTAGCATGCATAGATTCGACTCATATGACTGGGATTTCCATTAAAAAGATTGTGGGCCGAAATGGGTGATCACTGTACATTTCTCTTCTGTTTCTTATTTATATTTCTATTTTAACTCCTCAATTTAGCATTATGGACAGGGAAAGACCTAATCTAAAATCTGCACAAAAATATTTTGCCTTCAAATTCATACCGTGATCGTAGCATGCATGGACTCGACTCATATGACTGGGATTTCCATGAAAAAGATTGTGGGCCGAAAATGGGTGATCACTGTACATTTCTCTATTGTTTCCTATTTATATTTATATTTTACCTCCTCAATTTAGCATTATGGCCAGGGAAAGACCTAATCTAAGCGCTGCACAAAAATATTTTGCCTTCAAATTCATACTGTGATCGTAGCATGCATGGACTCGACTCATATGACTGGGATTTCCATGAAAAAGATTGTGGGCCGAAAATGGGTGATCACTGTACAATTCTCTTCTGTTTCCTATTTATATTTATATTTTACCTCCTCAATTTAGCATTATGGACAGGGAAAGACCTAATCTAAGATCTGCACGAAAATATTTTGCCTTCAAATTCATACCGTGATCGTAGCATGCATGGACTCGACTCATATGACTGGGATTTCCATGAAAAAGATTGTAGGCACAAAATGTGTGATCACTATACATTTCTCTTCGGTTTCCTATTTATATTTATATTTTACCTCCTCAATTTAGCATTATCGCCAGTGAAAGACCTAATCTAAGCTCTGCACAAAAATATTTTGCCTTCAAATTCATACCGTGATCGTAGCATGCATGGACTCGACTCACAGGACTGGGATTTCCATGAAAAAGATTGTGGGCCGAAAATGGGTGATAATTGTACATTTCTCTTCTGTTTCCTATTTATATTTCTATTTTACGTACTCAATTTAGCATTATGGACAGGGAAAGACCTAATCTAAGCTATGCACAAAAATATTTTGCCTTCAAATTCATACCGTGATCGTAGCATGCATGGACTCGACTCATATGACTGGGATTTCCATGAAAAAGATTGTGGTCCGAAAATGCGTGATCACTGACCATTTCACTTTTGTTTCCTATTCATATTTCTATTTTACTTCCTCAATTTAGCATTATGGACAGGGAAAGACCTAATCTAAAATCTGCACAAAAATATTTTGCCTTCAAATTCATACCGTGATCGTAGCATTCATGGACTAGAGTCATATCACTGGGATTTCCATGAAAAAGATTTTGGGCAGAACATGGGTGATCACTGTACATTTCTCTTCTGTTTCCTATTTATATTTCTATTTTACCTCCTCAATTTAGTATTATGGACAGGGAAAGACCTAATCTAAGATCTGCACAAAAATATTTTGCCTTCAAATTCATACCGTGCATGCATGGACTCGACTCATATGACTGGGATTTCCATGAAAAGATTGTGGGCCGAAAATGGGTGACCACTGAACATTTCTATTCTGTTTCCTATTTATATTTATATTTAACTTCCTCAATTTAGCATTATCGCCAGGGAAAGCCCTAATCTAAAATCTGCACAAAAATATTTTGCCTTCAAATTCATACCGTGATCGTAGCATTCATGGACTAGAGTCATATCACTGGGATTTCCATGAAAAAGATTTTGGGCAGAACATGGGTGATCACTGTACATTTCTCTTCTGTTTCCTATTTATATTTCTATTTTACCTCCTCAATTTAGCATTATGGACAGGGAAAGACCTAATCTAAGATCTGCACAAAAATATTTTGCCTTCAAATTCATACCGTGCATGCATGGACTCGACTCATATGACTGGGATTTCCATGAAAAGATTGTGGGCCGAAAATGGGTGACCACTGAACATTTCTATTCTGTTTCCTATTTATATTTATATTTAACTTCCTCAATTTAGCATTATCGCCAGGGAAAGATCTAATCTAAAATCTGCACAAAAATATTTTGCCTTCAAATTCATACCGTGATCGTAGCATGCATGGATTCGACTCATATGATTGGGATTTCCATTAAAAAGATTGTGGGCCGAAATGGGTGATCACTGTACATTTCTCTTCTGTTTCTTATTTATATTTCTATTTTAACTCCTCAATTTAGCATTATGGACAGGGAAAGACCTAATCTAAAATCTGCACAAAAATATTTTGCCTTCAAATTCATACCGTGATCGTAGCATGCATGGACTCGACTCATATGACTGGGATTTCCATGAAAAAGATTGAGGGCCGAAAATGGGTGATCACTGTACTTCTCTCTTCTGTTTCCTATTTATATTTATATTTTACCTCCTCAATTTAGCATTATGGACAGGGAAAGACCAAATCTAAGATCTGCACAAAAATATTTAGCCTTCAAATTCATACCGTGATCGTAGCATGCATTGACTCGACTCATATGACTGGGATTTCCATGAAAAAGATTGTGGGCCGAAAATGCGTGATCACTGTATATTTCTCTTTTGTTTCCTATTTATATTTTACCTCCTCAATTTAGCATTATGGACAGGGAAAGACCTAATCTAAGATCTGCACAAAAATATTTTGCCTTCAAATTCATACCGTGATCGTAGCATGCATGGATTCGACTCATATGACTGGGATTTCCATTAAAAAGTTTGTGGGCCGAAAATGGTTGATCACTGTACATTTCTCTTCTGTTTCTTATTTATATTTCTATTTTAACTCCTCAATTTAGCATTATGGACAGGGAAAGACCTAATCTAAAATCTGCACAAAAATATTTTGCCTTCAAATTAATACCGTGATCGTAGCATGCATGGACACGACTCATATGACTGGGATTTCCATGAAAAAGATTGAGGGCCGAAAATGGGTGATCACTGTACTTTTCTCTTCTGTTTCCTATTTATATTTATATTTTACCTCCTCAATTTAGCATTATGGACAGGGAAAGACCAAATCTAAGATCTGCATAAAAATATTTAGCCTTCAAATTCATACCGTGATCGTAGCATGCATTGACTCGACTCATATGACTGGGATTTCCATGAAAAAGATTGTGGGCCGAAAATGCGTGATCACTGTATATTTCTCTTTTGTTTCCTATTTATGTTTTACCTCCTCAATTTAGCATTATGGACAGGGAAAGACCTATTCTACGATCTGCACAAAAATATTTTGCCTTCAAATTCATACCGTGATCGTAGCATGCATGGACTCGACTCATATGACTGGGATTTCCATGAAAAAGATTGTGGGCCGAAAATAGGTGATCACTGTACATTTCTCTTCTTTTTCCTATTTATATTTCTATTTTACCTCCTCAATTTAGCATTATGGACAGGGAATGACCTAATCTAAGATCTGCACAAAAATATTTTGCCTTCAAATTCATACCGTGATCGTAGCATGCATGGACTCGACTCATATGACTGGGATTTCCAGGAAAAAGATTGTGGGCAGAAAATGGGTGATCAGTGTACATTTCTCTTCTGTTTCCAATTTATATTTATATTATACCTCCTCAATTTAGCATTATGGACAGGGAAAGACCTAATCTAAAATCTGCACAAAAATATTTTGCCTTCAAATTCATACCGTGATCGTAGCATGCATGGACACGACTCATATGACTGGGATTTCCATGAAAAAGATTGTGGGCAGAAAATGGGTGATCAGTGTACATTTCTCTTCTGTTTCCTATTTATATTTCTATTTTACCTCCTCAATTTAGCATTATGGACAGGGAAAGACCTAATCTAAAATCTGCACAAAAATATTTTGCCTTCAAATTCATACCGTGATCGTAGAATGCATTCACTCGAATCATATGACTGGGATTTCCATGAAAAAGATTGTGGGCCGAAAATAGGTGATCACTGTACATTTCTCTTCTGTTTCCTATTCATGTTTCTATTTTACCTCCTCAATTTAGCATTATGGACAGGGAAAGACCTAATCTAAAATCTGCACAAAAATATTTTAGCTTCAAATTCATACTGTGATCGTAGCATGCATGGACTCGACTCATATGACTGGTATTTCCATGAAAAAGATTGTGGGCCGAAAATGGGAGATCACTGTACATTTCTCTTCTGTTTCCTATTTATATTTATATTTTACCTCCTCAATTTAGCATTATGGACAGTGAAAGACCTAATCTAAGATCTGCGCAAAAATATTTTGCTTTCAAATTCATACCGTGATCGTAGCATGCATGGACTCATATGACTGGGATTGCCATGAAAATATTGTGGGCAGAAAATGGGTGATCACTGTACATTTCTCTTCTGTTTCCTATTTATATTTATATTTTACCTCCTCAATTTTAGCATTATGGACAGGGAAAGACCTAATCTAAAATCTGCACAAAAATATTTTGCCTTCAAATTCATACCGTGATCGTAGCATGCATGGACTCGACTCATATGACTGGGATTTCCATGAAAAAGATTGTGGGCAGAAAATGAGTGATCACTGTACATTTCTTTTCTGTTTCTTATTTATATTTATATTATACCTTCTCAATTTAGCATTATGGACAGGGAATGACCTAATCTAAGATATGCACAAAAATATTTTGCCTTCAAATTCATACCGTGATCGTAGCATGCATGGACTCGACTCATATGACTGGGATTTCCATGAAAAAGATTGTGGGCCGAAAATGGGTGATCACTGTACATTTCTCTTCTGTATTCTATTTATATTTATATTTGTCCTCCTCAATTCAGCATTATGGCCACGAAAGACCTAATCTAAGCTCTGCACGAAAATATGTTGCCTTCTAATTCATACCGTGATCGTAGCAAGCATGGACTCGACTCATATGACTGGGATTTCCATGAAAAAGATTGTGGGCCGAAAATGGGTGATCACTGTACATTTCTCTTCTGTTTCCTATTTATATTTCTATTTTACCTCCTCAATTTAGCATTATGGACAGGGAAAGACCTTATCTAAGGTCTGCACAAAAATATTTTGCCTTCAAATTCATACCATGATCGTAGCATGAATGGACTCGACTCATATGACTGGGATTTCCATGAAAAAGATTGTGGGCAGAAAATGGGTGGTCACTGTACATTTCTCTTCTGTTTCCTATTTATATTTCTATTTTATCTCCTCAATTTAGCATTATCGCCAGTGAAAGACCTAACCTAAGCTCTGCACAAAAATATTTTGCCTTCAAATTCATAACGTGATCGTAGCATGCATGGACTCATATGACTGGGATTTCCATGAAAAAGATTGTGGGCAGAAAATGGGTGATCACTGTACATTTCTCTTCTGTTTCCTATTTATATTTATATTTTACCTCCTCAATTTAGCATTATAGACAGGGAAAGACCTAATCTAAAATCTGCACAAAAATATTTTGCCTTCAAATTCATACCGTGATCGTAGCATGCATGGACTCGTCTCATATGACTGGGATTTCCATGAAAAAGATTGTGGTCCGAAAATGCGTGATCACTGTCCATTTCTATTCTGTTTCCTATTTATATTTATATTTAACTTCCTCAATTTAGCATTATGGCCAGGGAAAGACCTAATCTAAAATCTGCACAAAAATATTTTGCCTTCAAATTCATACCGTGATCGTAGCATGCATGGATTCGACTCATATGACTGGGATTTCCATTAAAAAGATTGTGGGCCGAAATGGGTGATCACTGTACATTTCTCTTCTGTTTCTTATTTATATTTCTATTTTAACTCCTCAATTTAGCATTATGGACAGGGAAAGACCTAATCTAAAATCTGCACAAAAATATTTTGCCTTCAAATTCATACCGTGATCGTAGCATGCATGGACTCGACTCATATGACTGGGATTTCCATGAAAAAGATTGTGGGCCGAAAATGCGTGATCACTGTATATTTCTCTTTTGTTTCCTATTTATATTTATATTTTACCTCCTCAATTTAGCATTATGGACAGGGAAAGACCTAATCTAAGATCTGCACAAAAATATTTTGCCTTCATATTTATACCGTGATCGTAGCATGCATGGACTCGTCTCATATGACTGGGATTTCCATGAAAAAGTTTGTGGGCCGAAAATGGGTGATCACTGTACATTTCTCTTCTGTTTCCTATTTACATTTCTATTTTACCTCCTCAATTTAGCATTATGGCCAGGAAAAGACCTAATCTAAGACCTGCACAAAAATATTTTGCCTTTAAATTCATACCGTGATCGTAGCATGCATGGATTCGACTCATATGACTGGGATTTCCATGAAAAAGATTGTGGGCCGAAAATGGGTGATCACTGTACATTTCTCTTCTGTTTCCGATTTACATTTCTATTTTACCTCCTCAATTTAGCATTATGGACAGGGAAAGACCTAATCTAAGATCTGCAAAAAATTACATTTTGCCTTCAAATTCATACCGTGATAGTAGCATGCAAGGACTCGACACATATGACTGGGATTTCCATGAAAAAGATTGTGGGCCCAAAATGGGTGATCACTGTACATTTCTCTTCTGTTTCCTATTTATATTTGTATTCAACCTCCTCAATTTATCATTATGGACAGGGAAAGACATAATCTAAGATCTGCAAAAAAATATTTTGCCTTCAAATTCATACCGTGATAGTAGCATGAATGGACTCGACTCATATGACTGGGATTTCCATGAAAAAGTTTGTGGGCAGAAAATGGGTGATCACTGTACATTTCTCTTCTGTTTCCTATTTATATTTATATTTTACTTCATTCATTTAGTATTATGGACAGGGAAAGACCTAAGCTAAGCACTGCACAAAAATATTTTGCCTTCAAATTTATACCGTGATCGTAGCATGCATGGACTCGACTCATATGACTGGGATTTCCATGAAAAAGATTGTGTGCGGAAAATGGTTGATCACTGTACATTTTTCTTCTGTTTCCTATTTATATTTCTATTGTAACTCCTCAATTTAGCATTATGGACAGGGAAAGACCTAATCTAAGGTGTGCACAAAATTATTTTGCTTTCAAATTCATACCGTGATCGTAGCTTGCATGGACTCGACTCATATGACTGGGATTTCCATGAAAAAAATTGTGGGCTTAAAATGGGTGATCACTGTACATTTCTCTTCTGTTTCCTATTTATATTTATTTTTTACCTCCTCAATATAGCATTATGGACAGGGAAAGACCTAATCTAAGCTCTGCACAAAAATATTTTGCTTTCAAATTCATACCGTGATCGTAGCATGCATGGATTCGGCTCATATGTCTGGGATTTCCATGAAAAAAATTGTGGGCTTAAAACGGGTGATCACTGTACATTTCTCTTCTGTTTCCTATTTATATTTATATTTTACTTCTTAAATTTAGCATTATGGACAGGGAAAGACCAAATCTAAAATCTGCACGAAAATATTTTGCCTTCAAATACATACCGTGATCGTAGCATGCATGGACTCGACTCATATGACTGGGATTTCCATGAAAAAGATTGTGGGGCGAAAATGGGTCATCACTGTACATTTCTCTTCTGTTTCCTATTTATATTTATATTTTACCTCCTCAATTTAGCATTATGGACAGGGAAAGACTTAATCTAAAATCTGCACAAAAATATTTTGCCTTCAAATTCATACCGTAATCGTAGCATGCATGGACGCGACTCATATGACTGCGATTTCCATGAAAAAGAGTGTGGGCCGAAAATGGGTGATCACTGTACATTTCTCTTCTATTTCCTATTTATATTTATATTTTACCTCCTCAATTTAGCATTATGGACTGGTAAAGACCTAATCTAAGATTTACACAAAAATATTTTGCCTTCAAATTCATACCGTGATCGTAGCATGCATTAACTCGACTCATATGACTGGGATTTCCATGAAAAAGATTGTGGGCCGAAAATGGGTGATCACTGCACATTTCTCTTCTGTATCCTATTTATATTTCTATTTTACCTCCTCAATTTAGCATTATGGACAGAGAAAGACCTAATCTAAAATCTGCACAAAAATATTTTGCCTTCAAATTCATACCATGATCGTAGCATGCATGAACTCGACTCATATGACTGGGATTTCCATGAAAAAGATTGTGGGCCGAAAATGGGTGATCACTGTACTTTTCTCTTCTGTTTCCTATTTATATTTCTATTTTACCTCCTCAATTTAGCATTATGGACAGTGAAAGACCAAATCTAAGATCTGCACAAAAATATTTAGCCTTCAAATTCATACCGTGATCGTAGCATGCATTGACTCGACTCATATGACTGGGATTCCCATGAAAAAGATTGTGGGCCGAAAATGCGTGATCACTGTATATTTCTCTTTTGTTTCCTATTTATATTTTACCTCCTCAATTTAGCATTATGGACAGGGAAAGACCTAATCTAAAATCTGCACAAAAATATTTTGCCTTCAAATTCATACCGTGATCGTAGCATGCATGGACTCGACTCATATGACTTGGATTTCCATGAAAAAGTTTGTGCGCCGAAAATGGGTGATCACTGTCCATTTCTCTTCTGTTTCCTATTTATATTTCTATTTTAACTCCTCAATTTAGCATTATGGACAGGGAAAGAACTAATCTAAAATCTGCACAAAAATATTTTGCCTTCAATTTCATACCGTGATCGTAGCATGCATGGACTCAACTCATATGACTGGGACTTCCATGAAAAAGATTGTGGGCCGAAAATGGTTGGTCACTGTACATTTCTCTTCTGTTTCCTATTTATATTTATATTTTACCTCCCCAATTTAGCATTATGGACAGGGAAAGACGAAATCTAAGATCTGCACAAAAATATTTTGCCTTCAAATTCATACCGTGATCGTAGCATGTATGGACTCGACTCATATGACTGGGATTTCCATGAAAAAGATTGTGGGCTGAAAATGGGTGATCACTGTACATTTCTCTTCTGTTTCCTATTTATATTTCTATTTTACCTCCTCAATTTAGCATTATGGACATGGAATGACCTAATCTAAGATCTGCACAAAAATATTTTGCCTTCAAATTCATACTGTGATCGTAGCATGCATGGACTCGACTCATAAGACTGGGATTTCCATGAAAAAGATTGTGGGCCGAAAATGGGAGATCGCTGTACATTTCTCTTCTGTTTCCTATTTATATTTCTATTTTACCTCCACAATTTAGCATTATGGACAGGGAATGACCTAATCTAAAATCTGCACAAAAATATTTTGCCTTCAAATTCATACCGTGATCGTAGCATGCATGGATTAGACTCATATGACTGGGATTTCCATGAAAAAGATTGTGGGCGGAAAATGGGTGATCACTGTATATTTCTCTTCTGTTTCCTATTTATATTTATATTTTACCTCCTCAATTTAGCATTATGGACAGGGAAAGACCTAATCTAAAATCTTCACAAAAATATTTTGCCTTGAAATTCATACCGTGCATGCATGGACTCGACTCATATGACTGGGATTTCCATGTAAAAGATTGTGGGTCGAAAATGGGTGACCACTGTACATTTCTCTTCTGTTTCCTATTTATATTTATATTTTACCTACTTAATTTAGCATTATAGACAGAGAAAGACCTAATCTAATATATGCACAAAAATGTTTTGCCTTCAAATTCATACCGTGAATGTAGAATGCATGGACTTGACTCATATGACTGGGATTTCCATGAAAAAGATTGTGGGCCGAAAATGGGTGATCACTGTACATTTCTCTTCTGTTTCGTATTCATATTTCTATTTTAACTCCTCAATTTTGCATTATGGACAGGGAAAGACCTAATCTAAAATCTGCTCAAAAATATTATGCCTTCAAATTCATACCGTGATTGTAGCATGCATGGACTCGACTCATATGACTGGGATTTCCATGAAAAATATTGTGGGCAGAAAATGGGTGATCACTGTACATTTCTCTTCTGTTTCCTATTTATATTTCTATTTTACCTCCTCAATTTAGCATTATGGACAGGGAAAGACCTAATCTGAAATCTGCACAAAAATATTTTGCCTTCAAATTCATACCGTGATCGTAGCATGCATGGACTCGACTCATATGACTGGGATTTCCATGAAAAAGATTGTGGGCCGAAAATGGGTGATCACTGTACATTTCTCTTCTGTTTCCTATTTATATTTATATTTTACCTCCTCAATTTAGCATTATGGACAGGGAAATACCTAATCTAAAATCTGCACAAAAATATGTTGCCTTCAAATTCATACCGTGATCGTAGCATGCATGGACTCGACTCATATGACAGGGAGTTCCATGAAAAAGATTGTGAGCCGAAAATGGGTGATCACTGTACATTTCTCTTTTGTTTCCTATTTATATTTATATTTTACCTCCTCAATTTAGCATTATGGGCAGGGAAAGACCTAATCTAAAATCTGCACAAAAATATTTTGCCTTCAAATTCATACCGTGAACGTAGCATGCATGGACTCGACTCATATGACTGGGATTTCCATGAAAATGATTTTAAGCCGAAAATGGGTGGTCACTGTACATTTCTCTTCTGTTTCCTATTTATATTTATATTTTACCTCCTCAATTAAGCATTATGGACAGGGAAAGACCAAATCTAAGATCTGCACAAAAATATTTTGCCTTCAAATTCATACCGTTATCGTAGCATGCATGGACTCATATGACTGGGATTTACATGAAAAAGATTGTGGGCAGAAAATGGGTGATTACTGTACATTTCTCTTCTGTTTCCTATTTATATTTATATTTTACCTCCTCAATTTAGCATTATGGACAGGGAAAGACCTAATCTAAAATCTTCACGAAAATATTTTGCCTTCAAATTCATACCGTGATCGTAGCATGCATGGACTCGTCTCATATGACTGGGATTTCCATGAAAAAGATTGTGGGCCGAAAATGGGTGATCAGTGTACATTTCTCTTCTGTTTCCTATTTATATTTATATTTTACCTCCTCAATTTAGCATTATGGACAGTGAAAGACCTAATCTACGTTCTGCAGAAAAATATTTTGCCCTGAAATTCATACCGTGATCGTAGCATGCATGGACTCGACTCATATGCCTGGGATTTCCATGAAAAACTTTGTGGGCCGAAAACGGATGATCACTGTACATTTCTCTTCTGTTTCCTATTTATATTTATATTTTACCTCCTCAATTTAGCATTATGGACAGGGAAAGACCTAATCTAAAATCTGCACAAAAATATTATTCCTTCAAATTCATACCGTGATCGTAGCATGCATGGACTCGACTCATATGACTGGGATTTCCATGAAAAAGATTGTGGGCGGAAAATGGGTGATCACTGTACATTTCTCTTCTGTTTCCTATTTATATTTCTATTTTACCTCCTCAATTTAGCATTATGGACAGGGAACGACCTAATCTAAAATCTGCACAAAAATATTTTGCCTTCAAATTCATACCGTGATTGTAGCATGCATGGACTCGACTCATATGACTGGGATTTCCATGAAAAAGATTGTGGGCCGAAAATGGGTGATCACTGTACATATCTCTTCTGTTTCGTATTTATATTTCTATTTTACCTCCTCAATTTAGCATTATGGACAGGGAATGACCTAATCTAAGATCTGCACAAAAATATTTTGCCTCCAAATTCATACCGTGAACGTAGCATGCATGGACTCGACTGATATGACTGGGATTTCCATGAAAGAGATTGTGGACCGAAAATGGGTGGTCACTGTACATTTCTCTTCTGTTTCCTATTTATATTTCACCTCCTTAATTTAGCATTATGGACAGGGAAAGACCTAATCTAAAATCTGCACAAAAATATTTTGCCTTCAAATTCATACTGTGATCGTAGCATGCATGGACTCGACACATAAGACTGGGATTTCCATGAAAAAGATTGTGGGCCGAAAATTGGAGATCGCTGTACATTTCTCTTCTGTTTCCTATTTATATTTCTATTTTACCTCCTCAATTTAGCATTATGGACAGGGAAAGACCTAATCTAAAATCTGCACAAAAATATTTTGCCTTCAAATTCATACCGTTATCGTAGCATGCATGGATTCGACTCATATGACTGGGATTTCCATGAAAAAGATTGTGGGCCGAAAATGGGTGATCACTGTACATTTCTGTTCTGTTTCCTATTTATATTTATATTTTACCTCCTCAATTTAGCATTATGGACAGGGAAAGACCTAATCTAAAATCTTCACAAAAATATTTTGCCTTGAAATTCATACCGTGATCGTAGCATGCATGGACTCGACTCATATGACTGGGATTTCCATGAAAAAGATTTTGGGCAGAACATGGGTGATCACTGTACATTTCTCTTCTGTTTCCTATTTATATTTATATTTTACCTCCTCAATTTAGCATTATGGACAGGGAAAGACCTAATCTAAGATCTGCACAAAAATATTTTGCCTTCAAATTCATACCGTGCATGCATGGACTCGACTCATATGACTGGGATTTCCATGAAAAGATTGTGGTCCGAAAATGGGTGACCACTGAACATTTCTCTTCTGTTTCCTATTTATATTTATATTTACCTACTTAATTTAGCATTATAGACAGGGAAAGACCAAATCCAAGATCTGCACAAAAATATTTTGCCTTCAAATTCATACCGTGATCGTAGCATGCATGGACTCGACTCATATGACTGGGATTTGAATGAAAAAGATTGTGGGCTGAAAATGGGTGATCACTGTACATTTCTATTCTGTTTCCTATTCATATTTATATTTAACTTCTTCAATTTAGCATTATGGACAGGGAAAGACTTATCTAAAATCTGCACAAAAATATTTTGCCTTCAAATTCATACCGTGATCGTAGCATGCATGGATTCGACTCATATGACTGGGATTTCCATTAAAAAAATTGTGGGCCGAAAATGGGTGATCACTGTACATTTCTCTTCTGTTTCTTATTTATATTTCTATTTTACCTCCTCAATTTAGCATTATGGACAGGGAAAGACCAAATCTAAGATCTGCACAAAAATATTTAGCCTTCAAATTCATACCGTGATCGTAGCATGCATTGACTCGACTTATATGACTGGGATTTCCATGAAAAGGATTGTGGGCCGAAAATGCGTGATCACTGTATATTTCTCTTTTGTTTCCTATTTATATTTATATTTTACCTCCTCAATTTAGCATTATGGACAGGGAAATATCTAATCTAAGATCTGCACATAAATATTTTGCCTTCAAATTCATACCGTGATCGTAGCATGCATGGACTCGACTCATATGACTGGGATTTCCATGAAAAAGATTGTGGGCCGAAAATGGGTGATCAGTGTACATTTCTCTTCTGTTTCCTATTCATATTTATATTATACCTCCTCAATTTAGCATTATGGACAGGGAAAGACCTAATCTAAAATCTGCACAAAAATATTTTGCCTTCAAATTCATACCGTGATCGTAGCATGCATGGACACGACTCATATGACTGGGATTTCCATGAAAAAGATTGTGGGCAGAAAATGGGTGATCAGTGTACATTTCTCTTCTGTTTCCTATTTATATTTCTATTTTGCCTTCTCAATTTAGCATTATGGACAGGGAAAGACCTAATCTAAAATCTGCACAAAAATATTTTGCCTTCAAATTCATACCGTGATCGTAGAATGCATTCACTCGACTCATATGACTGGGATTTCCATGAAAAAGATTGTGGGCCGAAAATAGGTGATCACTGTACATTTCTCTTCTGTTTCCTATTTATATTTCTATTTTACCTCCTCAATTTAGCATTATGGACAGGGAATGACGTAATCTAAGATCTGCACAAAAATATTTTGCCTTCAAATTCATACCGTGATCGTAGCATGCATGGACTCGACTCATATGACTGGGATTTCCAGGAAAGAGATTGTGGGCGGAAAATGCGTGATCACTGTATATTTCTCTTCTGTTTCCTATTCATATTTCTATTTTACCTCCTCAATTTAGCATTATGGACAGGGAAAGACCTAATCTAAAATCTGCACAAAAATATTTTGCCTTCAAATTCATACTGTGATCGTAGCATGCATGGACTCATATGACTGGGATTTCCATGAAAAAGATTGTGGGCCGAAAATGGGTGATCACTGTACATTTCTCTTCTGTTTCCTATTTATATTTCTATTTTACCTCCTCAATTTAGCATTATGGACAGTGAAAGACCAAATCTAAGATCTGCACAAAAATATTTTGCTTTCAAATTCATACCGTGATCGTAGCATGCATGGACTCATATGACTGGGATTTCCATGAAAAAGATTGTGGGCAGAAAATGGGTGATCACTGTACATTTCTCTTCTGTTTCCTATTTATATTTATATTTTACCTCCTCAATTTAGCATTATGGACAGGGAAAGACCTAATCTAAAATCTGCACAAAAATATTTTGCCTTCAAATTCATACCGTGATCGTAGCATGCATGGACTCGACTCATATGACTGGGATTTCCATGAAAAAGATTGTGGGCCGAAAATGGGTGATCACTGTACATTTCTCTTCTGTTTCCTATTTATATTTATATTTTACCTCCTCAATTTAGCATTATGGACAGTTAAAGACCTAATCTAAGATCTGCACAAAAATATTTTGCTTTCAAATTCATACCGTGATCGTAGCATGCATGGACTCGACTCATATGACTGGGATTTTCATGAAAAAGATTGTGGGCCTAAAATGGGTGATCACTGTACATTTCTCTTCTTTTTTCTATTTATATTTCTATTTTACCTCCTCAATTTAGCATTAAGGACAGGGAAAGTCCTAATCTAAAATCTTCACAAAAATATTTTGCTTTCAAATTCATACCGTGATCGTAGCATGCATGGACTCGAGTCATATGACTGGGATTTCCATGAAAAAGATTGTAGGGCGAAAATGGGTGATCTCTGTACATTTCTCTTCTGTTTCCTATTTGTATTTATATTTTACCTCCTCATTTTAGCATTATGGACAGGGAAAGATATTATCTAAGCTCTGCACACAAATATTTTGCCTTCAAATTCATACCCTGATCGTAGCATGCATGGACTCGACACATATGACTGGGATTTCCATGAAAAACATTGTGGGCCGAAAATGGGTGATCACTGTACATTTCTCTTCTGTTTCCTATTTATGTTTCTATTTTACCTCCTCAATTTAGCATTATGGCGAGGGAAAGACCTAATCTAAGCTCTGCACAAAAATATTTTGCCTTCAAATTCATACCGTGATTGTAGCATGCATGGACTCGACTCATATGACTGGGATTTCCATGAAAAAGATTGTGGGCCGAAAATGGGTGATCACTATACATTTCTCTTCTGTTTTCTATTTATATTTCTTTTTTACCTCCTAAATTTAGCATTATGGACAGGGAAAGACCTAATCTAAGCTCTGCACAAAAATATTTTGCCTTCAAATTCATACCATGATAGTAGCATGCATGGACTCGACTCATATGACTGGGATTTCCATGAAAAAGATTGTGGGTTGAAAATGGGTGATCACTGTACATTTCTCTTCTATTTCCTATTTATATTTATATTTTACCTCCTCAATTTAGCATTATCGCCAGTGAAAGAACTAATCTAAACTCTGCAGAAAAATATTTTGCCTTCAAATTCATACCGTGATCGTAGCATGCATGGACTCGATTTATATGACTGGGATTTCCATGAAAAAGATGGTGGGCCTAAAATGGGTGATCACTGTACATTTCTCTTCTGTTTCCTATTTATATTTCTATTTTACCTCCTCAATTTAGCATTATGGACAGGGAAAGACCTAATCTAAGATCTGCACAAAAATATTTTGCCCTCAAATTCATACCGTGATCGTAGCATGCATGGACTCGACTCATATGCCTGGGATTTCCATGAAAAACTTTGTGGGCCGAAAATGGGTGATCACTGTACATTTCTCTTCTGTTTCCTATTTACATTTCTATTTTACCTCCTTAATTTAGCATTATAGACAGGGAAAGACCTAATCTAAGATCTGCACAAAAATATTTTGCCTTCAAATTCATACTGTGATCGTAGCATGCATGTACTCGACTCATAAAACTGGGATTTCAATGAAAAAGATTGTGGGCCGAAAATGGGTGAACACTGTACATTTCTCTTCTGTTTCCTATTTATATTTCTATTGTACCTCCTCAATTTAGCATTATGGACCGGGAAAGACCGAATCTAAAATCTGCACAAAAATATTTTGCCTTCAAATTCATACCGTGATCGTAGCATGCATGGACTCGACTCATATGCCTGGGATTTCCATGAAAAAATTCTTGGGCCGAAAATGGGTGATCACTGTACATTTTTCTTCTGTTTCCTATTTATATTTCTATTTTACCTCCTCAATTTAGCATTATGGCCAGGGAAAGACCTAATCTAAGCTCTGCACGAAAATATTTTGCCTTCAAATTTATACCGTGATCGTTGCATGCATGGACTCGACTCATATGACTGGGATTTCCATGAAAAATATTGTGGGCCGAAAATGGGTGATCACTGTACATTTCTCTTCTGTTTCCTATTTATATTTATATTTTACCTCCTCAATTTAGCATAATGGACAGGGAAAGACCTAATCTAAGATCTGCACATAAATATTTGCCTTCAAATTCATACCGTGATCGTGGCATGCATGGACTCGACTCATATGACTGGGATTTCCATGAAAAAGATTGTGGGCCGAAAATGGGTGATCACCGTACATTTCTCTTCTGTTTCCTATTTATATTTCTATTTTACCTCCTCAATTTAGCATTATGGAGAGGGAAAGACCTAATCTAAGCTCTGCACAAAAATATTTTGCCTTCAAATTCATACCGTGATCGTAGCATGCATGGACTCGACTCATATGACTGGGATTTCCATGAAAAAGATTGTGGGCCGAAAATGGGTGATCACTGTACATTTCTCTTCTGTTTCCTATTTATATTTCTTTTTTACCTCGTCAATTTAGCATTATGGACAGGGAAAGACCTGTGTAAGCTCTGTACAAAAATATTTTACCTTCAAATTCATACCGCGATCGTAGCATGCATGGACTCGACTCATATGACTGAGATTTCCATGAAAATGTTGTTGGCCGAAAATGGGTGATCACTGTACAATTCTCTTCTGTTTCCTATTTATATTTATATTTTACTTCCTCAATTTAGCATTATGGACAGGGAAAGACCTAATCTAAAATCTGCACAAAAATATTTTGCTTTCAAATTCATACCGTGATCGTAGCATGCATTGATTCGACTCATATGACTTGGATTTCCATAAAAAAATCTTTGGGCCGAAAATGGGTGATCACTGTACATTTTCTTCTGTTTCCTATTTATATTTCTATTTTACCTCCTCAATTTAGCATTATAGACATGGAAAGATCTAATCTAAAATCTGCACAAAAATATTTTGCTTTCAAATTCATACCGTGATCGTAGCATGGATTGACTCGACTCATATGACTGGGATTTCCATGAAAAAGATTGTGGGCCGAAAATGGATGATCACTGTACATTTCTCTTCTGTTTCCTATTTATATTTCTATTTTACCTCTTCAATTTAGCATTATGGAGAGGGAAAGACCTAATCTAAAATCTTCACAAAAATATTTTACCTTCAAATTCATACCGTGATCGTAGCATGCATGGAAGACTCATATGACTGGGATTTCCATGAAAAAGATTGTGGGCGGAAAATGGGTGATCACTGTACATTTCTCTTCTGTATTCTATTTATATTTCTATTTTACCTCCACAATTTAGCATTTTGGACAGGGAAAGACCTAATCTAAGCTCTGCACAAAAATATTTTGCCTTCAAATTCATACCGTGATCGTAGCATGCATGGATTGGACTCATATGACTGGGATTTCCATGAAAAAGATTGTGGGCCGAAAATGGTTGATCACTGTACATTTTCTTCTGTTTCCTATTTATATTTATATTTTACCTCCTCAATTTAGCATTATGGAGAGGGAAAGACCTAATCTAAGATCTGCACAAAAATATTTTGCTTTCAAATTCATACCGTGATCGTAGCATGCATTGATTCGACTCATATGACTTGGATTTCCATGAAAAAATCTTTGGTCCGAAAATGGGTGATCACTGTACATTTTCTTCTGTTTCCTATTTATATTTCTATTTTACCTCCTCAATTTAGCATTATAGACATGGAAAGATCTAATCTAAAATCTGCACAAAAATATTTTGCTTTCAAATTCATACCGTGATCGTAGCATGGATTGACTCGACTCATATGACTGGGATTTCCATGAAAAAGATTGTGGGCCGAAAATGGCATATCACTGTACATTTCTCTTCTGTATTCTATTTATATTTCTATTTTACCTCCACAATTTAGCATTTTGGACAGGGAAAAACCTAATCTAAGATCTGAACGAAAATATTTTGCCTTCAAATTCATACCGTGATCGTAGCAAGCATGGACTCAACTCATATGACTGGAATTTCCATGAAAAAGATTGTGGGCCGAAAATGGGTGATCACTGTACATTTTTTTCTGTTTCCTATTTATATTTATATTTTACCTCCTCAATTTAGCATTATGGAGAGGGAAAGACCTAATCTAAAATCTGCACAAAAATATATTGCCTTCAAATTCATACTGTGATCGTAGCATGCATGGACTCGACTCATATGAATGAGATTTCCATGACAAAGATTGTGCGCCGAAAACGGGTGATCACTGTACATTTCTCTTCTGTTTCCTATTTATATTTCTATTTTACCTCCTCAATTTAGCATTATGGACAGGGAAAGACCTAATCTAAGATCTGCACAAAAATATTTTGCCTTCAAATTCATACCGTGATCGTAGTATGCATGGACTCGACTCATATGACTAGGATTTCCATGAAAAAGATTGTGGGCCGAAAACGGGTGATCACTGTACATTTCTCTTCTGTTTCCTATTTATATTTATATTTTACCTCCTCAATTTAGCATTATGGCCAGGGAAAGACCTAATCTAAGATCTGCACAATAATATTTTGCCTTCAAATTCATAACATGATCGTAGCATGCATGGATTCGTCTCATATGACTGGGATTTCCATGAAAAAAATTGTGGGCAGAAAATGGGTGATCACTGTACATTTCTCTTCTGTTTCCTATTTATATTTATATTTTACCTCCTCAATTTAGCATTATGGACAGGGAAAGACCTAATCTAAGCTCTGCATAAAAATATTTTGCCTTCAAATTCATAACATGATCGTAGCATGCATGGACTCGTCTCATATGACTGGGATTTCCATGAAAAAGATTGTGGGCCGAAAATGGGAGATCACTGTACATTTCTCTTCTGTTTCCTATTTATATTTATATTTTACCTCCTCAATTTAGCATTATGGACAGGGAAAGACCTAATCTAAGATCTGAACAAAAATATTTTGCCTTCAAATTCATACCGTGATCGTAGCATGCATTGACTCCACTCATATGACTGGGATTTCCATGAAAAAGATTGTGAGCCGAAAATTGGTGATCACTGTACATTTCTCTTCTGTTTCCTATTTATATTTCTATTTTACCTCCTCAATTTAGCATTATGGACAGGGAAAGACCTAATCTAAGCTCTGCACAAAAATATTTTGCATTCAAATTAAGACCGAGATCGTAGCATGCATGGACTCGACTCATAGGACTGGGATTTCCATGAAAAAGATTGTGGGCAGAAAATGGGAGATCAGTGTATATTTCTCTTCTGTTTCCTATTTATATTTACATATTACCTACTCAATTTAGCATTATGGACAGGGAAAGACCTAAACTAAGCTCTGCAAAAAAATATTTTGCCTTCAAATTCATACCGTGATCGTAGTATGCATGGACTCGACTCATATGACTGGGATTTCCATGAAAAAGTTTGTGGGCAGAAAATGGGTGATCACTGTACATTTCTCTTCTGTTTCCTATTTATATTTATATTTTACTTCCTCAATTTAGCATTATGGACAGTGAAAGACCTAATCTAAGACCTGCAAAAAAATATTTTGCATTCAAATTAAGACCGAGATCGTAGCATGCATGGACTCGACTCATAGGACTGGGATTTCCATGAAAAAGATTGTGGGCCGAAAATGGGAGATCACTGTACATTTCTCTTCTGTTTCCTATTTATATTTACATATTACCTCCTCAATTTAGCATTATGGACAGGGAAAGACCTAATCTAAGCTCTGCAAAAAAATATTTTGCCTTCAAATTCATACCGTGATCGTAGTATGCATGGACTCGACTCATATGACTGGGATTTCCATGAAAAAGATTGTGGGCCGAAAATGGGTGATCACTATACATTTCTCTCCTGTTTCCTATTTATATTTATATTTTACCTCCTCAATTTAGCATTATGGACAGGGAAAGACCTAATCTAAGCTCTGCCCAAAAATATTTTGCCTTCAAATTCATAACATGATCGTAGCATGCATGGATTCGACTCATATGACTGGGATTTCCATGAAAAAGATTGTGGGCCGAAAATGGGTGATCACTGTACATTTCTCTCCTGTTTCCTATTTATATTTCTATTTTACCTCCTCAATTTAGCATTATGGACAGGGAAAGACCTAATCTAAGCTCTGCACAAAAATATTTTGCCTTCAAATTCATAATATGATCGTAGCATGCATGGACTCGACTCATATGACTGGGATTTCCATGAAAAAGATTGTGGGCCGAAAATGGGAGATCACTGTACATTTCTCTTCTGTTTCCTATTTATATTTCTATGTTTCCTCCTCAATTTAGCATTATGGACAGGGAAAGACCTAATCTAAAATCTGCACAAAAATATTTTGCTTTAAAATTCATACCGTGATCGTAGCATGCATTGACTCGACTCATATGACTGCGATTTCCATGAAAAAGATTGTGAGCCGAAAATTGGTGATCACTGTACATTTCTCTTCTGTTTCCTATTTATATTTCTATTTTACCTCCTCAATTTAGCATTATGGACAGGGAAAGACCTAATCTAAGATCTGCACAAAAATATTTTGCCTTCAAATTCATACCGTGATCGTAGCATGCATGGACTTGATTCATATGACTGGGATTTCCAGGAAAAAGATACTGGGCCGAAAATGGGTGATCACTGTACATTTCTCTTCTGTTTCCTATTTATATTTCTATTTTACCTCCTCAATTTAGCATCATGGACAGGGAAAGAAGTAATCTAAGATCTACACAAAAATATTTAGCCTTCAAATTCATATCGTGATCGTAGCATGAATGGACTCGACTCATATGACTGGGATTTCCATGAAAAAGATTGTGGGCCGAAAATGGGTGATCACTGTACATTTCTCTTCTGTTTTCTATTTATATTTATATTTTACTTCCTCAATTTAGCATTATGGACAGGGAAAGACCTAATCTAAGATCTGCACAAAAATATTTTGCCTTCAAATTCATACCCTGATCGTAGCATGCATGGACTCGACTCATATGATTGGGATTTCCATGAAAAAGATAGTGGGCCAAAAATGGGTGATCACTGTACATTTCTCTTCTGTTTCCTATTTATATTTATATTTTACCTCCTCAATTTAGCATTATGGACAGGGAAAGAAGTAATCTAAGATCTACACAAAAATATTTAGCCTTCAAATTCATATCGTGATCGTAGCATGAATGGACTCGACTCATATGACTGGGATTTCCATGAAAAAGATTGTGGGCCGAAAATGGGTGATCACTGTATATTTCTCTTCTGTTTCCTATTTATATTTATATTTTACCTCATCAATTTAGCATTATGGACAGGGAAAGACCTAATCTAAGATCTGCAGAAAAATATTTTGCCTTCAAATTCATACCCTGATCGTAGCATGCATGGACTCGACTCATATGATTGGGATTTCCATGAAAAAGATAGTGGGCCAAAAATGGGTGATCACTGTACATTTCTCTTCTGTTTCCTATTTATATTTATATTTTACCTCCTCAATTTAGCATTATGGACAGGGAAAGAAGTAATCTAAGATCTACACAAAAATATTTAGCCTTCAAATTCATATCGTGATCGTAGCATGAATGGACTCGACTCATATGACTGGGATTTCCATGAAAAAGATTGTGGGCCGAAAATGGGTGATCACTGTACATTTCTCTTCTGTTTCCTATTTATATTTATATTTTACTTCCTCAATTTAGCATTATGGAGAGGGAAAGACCTAATCTAAGATCTGCACAAAAATATTTTGCTTTCAAATTCATACCGTGATCGTAGCATGCATGGACTCGACTCATATGACTGGGATTTCCATGAAAAAGATTGTGGGCCGAAAATGGGTGATGACTGTACATTTCTCTACTGTTTCCTATTTATATTTCAATTTTACCTCCTCAATTTAGCATTATGGACAGGGAAAGACCTAATCTAAGATCTGCACAAAAATATTTTGCCCTCAAATTCATACCGTGATCGTAGCATGCATGGACACGACTCATATGCCTGGGATTTCCATGAAAAACTTTGTGGCCCGAAAACGGGTTATCACTGTACATTTCTCTTCTGTTTCCTATTTATATTTATATTTTACCTCCTCAATTTAGCATTATGGACAGGGAAAGACCTAATCTAAGATCTGCACAAAAATATTTTGCCTTCAAATTCATACCGTGATCGTAGCATGCATGTACTCGATTCATATGACTGGGATTTCCATGAAAAAGGTTGTGGCCCGAAAATGGGTGATCACTGTACATTTCTCTTCTGTTTCCTATTTATATTAATATTTTACCTCCTCAATTTAGCATTATGGACAGGGAAAGACCTAATCAAGATCTGCACAAAAATATTTTGCCTTCAAATTGATACCGTGATCGTAGCATGCATGGGCTTGACTCATATGACTGGGATTTCCATGAAAAAGATTGTGGGCCGACAATAGGTGATCACTGTACATTTCACTTCTGTTTCCTATTTATATTTATATTTTACATCGTCAATTTAGCATTATGGACAGGGAAAGACCTAATCTAAAATCTGCACAAAAATATTTTGCCTTCAAATTCATACCGTGATCGTAGCATGCATGGACTCGACTCATATGACTGGGATTTCCATGAAAAAGATACTGGGCCAAAAATGGGTGATCACTGTACATTTCTCTTCTGTTTCCTATTTATATTTATATTTTACCTCCTCAATTTAGCATTATGGACAGGGAAAGACCTAATCTAAGATCTGCACAAAAATATTTTGCCTTCAAATTCATACCCTGATCGTAGCATGAATGGACTCGACTCATATGATTGGGATTTCCATGAAAAAGATAGTGGGCCAAAAATGGGTGATCACTGTACATTTCTCTTCTGTTTCCTATTTATATTTATATTTTACCTCCTCAATTTAGCATTATGGACAGGGAAAGAAGTAATCTAAGATCTACACAAAAATATTTAGCCTTCAAATTCATATCGTGATCGTAGCATGAATGGACTCGAATCATATGACTGGGATTTCCATGAAAAAGATTGTGGGCCGAAAATGGGTGATCACTGTACATTTCTCTTCTGTTTCCTATTTATATTTATATTTTACTTCCTCAATTTAGCATTATGGACAGGGAAAGACCTAATCTAATATCTGCACAAAAATATTTTGCTTTCAAATTCATACCGTGATCGTAGCATGCATGGACTCGACTCATATGACTGGGATTTCCATGAAAAAGATTGTGGGCCGAAAATGGGTGATCACTGTACATTTCTCTTCTGTTTCCTATTTATATTAATATTTTACCTCCTCAATTTAGCATTATGGACAGGGAAAGACCTAATCAAGATCTGCACAAAAATATTTTCCCTTCAAATTGATACCGTGATCGTAGCATGCATGGGCTTGACTCATATGACTGGGATTTCCATGAAAAATATTGTGGGCCGACAATAGGTGATCACTGTACATTTCACTTCTGTTTCCTATTTATATTTATATTTTACTTCCTCAATTTAGCATTATGGACAGGGAAAGACCTAATCTAAGATCTGCACAAAAATATTTTGCCTTCAAATTCATACCGTCATCGTAGCATGCATGGACTCGACTCATATGACTGGGATTTCCATGAAAAAGATTGTGGGCCGAAAATGCGTGAACACAGTACATTTCTCTTCTGTTTCCAATTTATATTTCTATTTTACCTACTCAATTTAGCATTATGGCCAGGGAAAGACCTAATCTAAGCTCTGCACAAAAATATTTTGCCTTCAAATTCATACCGTGATCGTAGCATGCATGGACGCGACTCATATGACTGGGATTTCCATGTAAAAGATTGTGGGCAAAAAATAGTTGATCACTGTACATTTCTCTTCTGTTTCCCATTACTATTTCTATTTTACTTCCTCAATTTAGCATTATGGATAGGGAAAGACCTAATGTAAGATCTGCAAGAAAATATTTTGACTTCAAATTCATACCGTGATCGTAGCATGCATGGACTCGACTCATATGACTGGGATTTCCATGAAAAAAATTGTGGGCCGAAAATGGGTGATCACTGTACATTTCTCTTCTGTTTCCTATTTATATTTATATTTTACCTCCTCAATTTAGCATTATGGACAGGGAAAGACCTAATCTGAAATCTGCACAAAAATATTTTGCCTTCAAATTCATACCGTGATCGTAGCATGCATGGACTCGACTCATATGACTGGGATTTCCATGAAAAAGGTTGTAGGCCGAAAATGGGTGATCACTGCACATTTCTCTTCTGTTTCCTATTTATATTTCTATTTTACCTCTTCAATTTAGCATTATGGACAGGGAAAGACATAATCTAAAATCTGCACAAAAATATTTTGTCTTCAAATTAATACCGTGATCGTAGCATGCATTGAATCGAGTCATATGACTGGGATTTCCATGAAAAAGTTTGTGGGGCGAAAATGGTTGATCACTGTACATTTCTCTTCTGTTTCCTATTTATATTTATATTTTACCTCCTCAATTTAGCATTATCGGCAGGGAAAGTAATTATCTAAGCTCTGCACACAAACATTTTGCCTTCAAATTCATACCGTGATCGTAGCATGCATGGACTCGACTCATATGACGGGATTTCCATGAAAAAGTTTGTGGGGCGAAAATGGGCGATCACTGTACATTTCTCTTCTGTTTCCTATTTATATTTATATTTTACCTCCTCAATTTAGCATTATGGACAGGGAAAGACCTAATCTAAGCTCTGCACAAATATATTTTGCCTTCAAATTCATACCGTGATCGTAGCATGCATGGACTCGACTCAAATGACTGGCATTTCCATGAAAAAGATTGTCGGACGAAAATTGGTGATCACTGGACATTTCTCTTCTGTTTCCTATTTATATTTATATTTTACCTCCTCAGTTTAGCATTATGGACAGGGAAAGACCTAATCTAAAATCTGCACATAAATATTTTGCCTTCAAATTCATACCGTGATCGTAGCATGCATGGACTCGACTCATATGACTGGCATTTCCATGAAAAAGTTTGTCGGCATAAAATAGGTGATCACTGTACATTTCTCTTCTGTTTCCTATTTTATTTCTATTTTACCTCCTCAATTTAGCATTATGGACAGGGAAAGACCTAATCTAAGATCTGCACAAAAATATTTTGCCTTCAAATTCATACCGTGATCGTAGCATGCATGGACTCGAATCATATGACTGGGATTTCCATGAAAAAGTTTGTAGGCCGAAAATGGGTGATCACTGTACATTTCTCTTCTGTTTCCTATTTATATTTATATTTTACCTCCTCAATTTAGCATTATGGACAGGGAAAGACATAATCTAAAATCTGCACAAAAATATTTTGTCTTCAAATTAATACCGTGATCGTAGCATGCATTGAATCGAGTCATATGACTGGGATTTCCATGAAAAAGTTTGTGGGGCGAAAATCGGTGATCACTGTACATTTCTCTTCTGTTTCCTATTTATATTTATATTTTACCTCCTCAATTTAGCATTATCGGCAGGGAAAGTAATTATCTAAGCTCTGCACACAAACATTTTGCCTTCAAATTCATACCGTGAACGTAGCATGCATGGATTCGACTCATATTACTGGGATTTCCATGAAAAAGATTGTGGGCCGAAAATGGGTGATCACTGTACATTACTCTTCTTTTTCCTATTTATATATCTATTTTACCTCCTCAATTTAGCATTATGGACAGGGAAAGACCTAATCTAAAATCTGTACAAAAATATTTTGCCTTCAAATTCATACCGTGATCATAGCATGCATGGACTCGACTCATATGACTGGGATTTCCATGAAAAAGATTGTGGGCCGAAAATGGGTGATCACTGTACATTTCTCTTCTGTTTCCTATTTATATTTCTATTTTACCTCATCAATTTAGCATTATGGACAGAGAAAGACCTAATCTAAAATCTGCACAAAAATATTTTGCGTTCAAATTCATACCGTGATCATAGCATGCATGGACTCGACTCATATGCCTGGGATTTCCATGAAAAAATTGTGGTCCGAAAATGGGTTGATCACTGTACATTTTTCTTCTGTTTCCTATTTATATTTATATTTTACCTCCTCAGTTTAGCATTATGGACAGGGAAAGACCTAATCTA
The DNA here is from genome assembly GCA_963932145.1 of Acanthosepion lycidas. Taxonomy (NCBI): domain Eukaryota; kingdom Metazoa; phylum Mollusca; class Cephalopoda; order Sepiida; family Sepiidae; genus Acanthosepion; species Acanthosepion lycidas. The sequence continues at coordinate 121,977 of CAWVQA010000397.1, forward strand.
AAATCTGCACAAAAATATTATGCCTTCAAATTCATACCGTGATCGTAGCATGCATGGACTTGACTCATATGACTGGGATTTCCATGAAAAAAATTGTGGGCCGAAAATGGGTGATCACTTTACATTTCTCTTCTGTTTCCTATTTATATTTCTATTTTACCTCCTCAATTTAGCATTATGGACAGGGAAAGACCTAATCTAAAATCTGCACAAAAATATTTTGCCTTCAAATTCATACCGTGATCGTAGCATGGATGGACTCGACTCATATGACTGGGATTTCCATGAAAAAGATTGTAGGCCGAAAATGGGTGATCACTGCACATTTCTCTTCTGTTTCCTATTTATATTTCTATTTTACCTCCTCAATTTAGCATTATGGACAGGGAAAGACATAATCTAAAATCTGCACAAAAATATTTTGTCTTCAAATTAATACCGTGATCGTAGCATGCATTGAATCGAGTCATATGACTGGGATTTCCATGAAAAAGTTTGTGGGGGGAAAATGGGTGATCACTGTACATTTCTCTTCTGTTTCCTATTTATATTTATATTTTACCTCCTCAATTTAGCATTATCGGGAGGGAAAGTAATTATCTAAGCTCTGCACACAAACATTTTGCCTTCAAATTCATACCGTGATCGTAGCATGCATGGACTCGACTCATATGACGGGATTTCCATGAAAAAGTTTGTGGGACGAAAATGGGCGATCACTGTACATTTCTCTTCTGTTTCCTATTTATATTTATATTTTACCTCCTCAATTTAGCATTATGGACAGGGAAAGACCTAATCTAAGCTCTGCACAAATATATTTTGCCTTCAAATTCATACCGTGATCGTAGCATGCATGGACTCGACTCAAATGACTGGCATTTCCATGAAAAAGATTGTCGGACGAAAATGGGTGATCACTGTACATTTCTCTTCTGTTTCCGATTTATATTTCTATTTTACGTCCTCAATTTAGCATTATGGACAGGGAAAGACCTAATCTAAAATCTGCACAAAAATATTTTGCTTTCAAATTCATACCGTGATCGTAGCATGCATGGACTCGACTCATATGACTGGGATTTCCATGAAAAAGATTGTAGGCCGAAAATGGGTGATCACTGTACATTTCTTTTCTGTTTCCAATTTATATTTATATTTTACCTCCTCAATTTAGCATTATGGACAGGGAAAGACCTAATCTAAGCTCTGAACAAAAATATTTTGCCTTCAAATTCATACCGTGATCGTAGCATGCATGGACTCGACTCATATGACTGGGATTTCCATGAAAAAGATTGTGGGCCGAAAATGGGTGATCACTGTACATTTCTCTTCTGTTTCCTATTTATATTTATATTTTACCTCCTCAATTTAGCATTATGGCCAGGGAAAGACCTAATGTAAGCTCTGTACAAAAATATTTTGCCTTCAAATTCATACCGTGATCGTAGCATACATGGACTCGACTCATATGACTGGGATTTCCATGAAAAAGATTGTGAGACGAAAATGGGTGATCACTGTACATTTCTCTTCTGTTTCCTATTTATATTTCTTTTTTACCTCCTCAATTTAGCATTATGGACAGGGAAAGACCTAATCTAAGATCTGCACAAAAATATTTTGCCTTCAAATTCATACCGTGATCGTAGCATGCATGGACTCGACTCATATGACCGGGATTTCCATGAAAAAGATTGTGGGCCGAAAATGGGTGATCACTGTACATTTCTCTTCTGTTTCCTATTTATGTTTCTATTTTACCTCCTCAATTTAGCTTTATGGACAGGGAAAGTCCTAATCTAAAATCTTCACAAAAATATTTTGCTTTCAAATTCATACCGTGATCGTAGCATGCATGGACTCGACCCATATGACTGGGATTTCCATGAAAAAGATTGTAGGCCGAAAATGGGTGATCACTGTAAATTTCTCTTCTGTTTCCTATTTATATTTATATTTTACCTCCTCAATTTAGCATTATAGACAGGGAAAGATATTATCTAAGCTCTGCACACAAATATTTTGCCTTCAAATTCATACCGTGATTGTAGCATGCATGGACTCGACTCATATGACTGGGATTTCCATGAAAATATTGTGGCCAGAAAATGGGTGATCACTGTACATTTCTCTTCTGTTTCCTATTTATATTTATATTTTACCAACTCAATTTAGCATTATGGACATTGAAAGACCTAATCTAAGATCTGCAAAAAAATATTTTGCCTTCAAATTCATACCGTGATCGTAGCATGCATGGACTCGACTCATATGACTGGGATTTCCATGAAAAAGATTGTGGGCCGAAAATGGGTGATCACTGTCCATTTCTCTTCTGTTTCCTATTTATATTTATATTTTACCAACTCAATTTAGCATTATGGACATTGAAAGACCTAATCTAAGATCTGCAAAAAAATATTTTGCCTTCAAATTCATACCGTGATCGTAGCATGCATGGACTCGACTCATATGACTGGGATTTCCAAGAAAAAGATTGTGGGCAGAAAATGGGTGATCACTGTCCATTTCTCTTCTGTTTCCTATTTATATTTCTATTTTATCAACTCAATTTAGCATTATGGACAGGGAAAGACCTAATCTAAGATCTGCACAAAAATATTTTGCCTTCGAATTCATACCGTGATCGTAGCATGCATGGACTCGACTCATATGACTGGGATTTCCATGAAAAAGATTGTGGGCCGAAAATGGGTGATCACTGTACATTTCTCTTCTGTTTCCTATTTATATTTCTATTTTACCTCCTCAATTTAGCATTATGGCCAGGTAAAAACCTAATCTAATCACTGCACAAAAATATTTTGCCTTCAAATTCATACCGTGATCGTAGCATGCATGGACTCGACTCATATGACTGGGATTTCAATGAAAAAGATTGTGGGCAGGAAATGGGTGATCACTGTACATTTCTCTTCTGTTTCCTATTTATATTTATATTTTACCTCCTCAATTTTGCATTATGGACAGGGAAAGACCTAATCTAAGATCTGCACAAAAATATTTTGCCTTCAAATTCATACCGTGATCGTAGCATGCATGGACTCGACTCATATGACTCGGATTTCAATGAAAAAGATTGTGGGAAGGAAATGGGTGATCACTGTACATTTCTCTTCTGTTTCCTATTTATATTTATATTTTACCTCCTCCATTTAGTATTATGGCCAGGGAAAGACCTAATCTAAGCTCTGCACAAAAATATTTTGCCTTCAAATTCATACCGTGATCGTAGCATGCATGGACTCGACTCATATGACTGGGATTACCATGAAAAAGATTGTGGGCCGAAAATGGGTGATCACTGTACATTTCTCTTCTGTTTCCTATTTATATTTCTATTTTATCTCCTCAATTTAGCATTATGGACAGGGAAAGACTTAATTAAGATCTGCACAAAAATATTTTGCCTTCAAATTCATACCGTGATCGTAGCATGCATGGGCTCGACTCATATGACTGGGATTTCCATGAAAAATATTGTGGGCCGACAATGGGTGATCACTGTACATTTCTCTTCTGTTTCCTATTTATATTTATATTTTACCTCCTCAATTTAGCATTATGGCCAGGGAAAAACCTAATCTAAGCTCTGCACAAAAATATTTTGCCTTCAAATTCATACCGTGATCGTAGAATGCATGGACTCGACTCATATGACTGGGATTTCCATGAAAATATTGTGGGCCGAAAATCGGTGATCACTGTACATTTCTCTTCTGTTTCCTATTTATATTTCTTTTTTACCTCTTCAATTTAGCATTATGGACAGGGAAAGACCTAATCTAAGATCTGCAAAAAAATATTTTCCCTTCAAATTCATACCGTGATCGTAGCATGCATGGACTCGACTCATATGACTGGGATTTCCATAAAAAAGATTGTGGGCCGAAAATGGGTGGTCACTGTACATTTCTGTTCTGTTTCCTATTTATATTTATATTTTACCTCCTCAATTTAGCATTATGGACAGGGAAAGACCAAATCTAAGATCTGCACAAAAATATTTTGCCTTCAAATTCATACCGTGATCGTAGCATGCATGGACTCGACTCATATGACTGGGATTTCTATGAAAAAGATTGTGGGCCGAAAATGCGTGATCACTGTATATTTCTCTTTTGTTTCCTATTTATATTTCTATTTTAACTCCTCAATTTAGCATTATGGACAGGGAAAGACCTAATCTAAGATCTGCACAAAAATATTTTGCCTTCAAATTCATACCGTGATCGTAGCATGCATGGACTCGACTCATATGACTGGGATTTCCATGAAAAAGATTGTGGGCCGAAAATGGGTGATCACTGTACATTTCTCTTCTGTTTCCTATTTATATTTCTATTTTACCTCCTCAATTTAGCATTATGAACAGGGAATGACATAATCTAAGATCTGCACAAAAATATTTTGCCTCCAAATTCATACCGTGAACGTAGCATGCATGGACTCGACTCATATGACTGGGATTTCCATGAAAAAGATTGTGGGCCGAAAATGGATGGTCACTGTCCATTTCTCTTCTGTTTCCTATTTATATTTATATTTTACCTCCTCAATTTAGCATTATGGACAGGGAAAGACCTAATCTAAAATCTGCACAAAAATATTTTGCCTTCAAATTCATACTGTGATCTTAGCATGCATGGACACGACTCATATGACTGGGATTTCCATGAAAAAGATTGTGGGCCGAAAATCGGATATTGCTGTACATTTCTCTTCTGTTTCCTATTTATATTTCTATTTTACCTCCTCAATTTAGCATTATGGACAGGGAAAGACCTAATCTAAAATCTGCACAAAAATATTTTGCCTTCAAATTCATACCGTGATCGTAGCATGCATGGACTCGACTCATATGACTGGGATTTCCATGAAAAAGATTGTGGGCCGAAAATGGTTGATCACTGTCCATTTCTCTTCTGTTTCCTATTTATATTTCTATTTTACCTACTCAATTTAGCATTATGGCCAGGGAAAGACCTAATCTAAGCACTGCACAAAAATATTTTGCCTTCAAATTCATACCGTGATCTTAGCATGCATGGAGTCGACTCATATGACTGGGATTTCCATGAAAAAGATTGTGGGCCGAAAATGGGTGATCACTGTACATTTCTCTTCTGTTTCCTATTTATATTTATATTTAACCTCCTCAATTTAGCATTATGGACAGGGAAAGACCTAATCTAAGATCTGCACAAAAATATTTTGCCTTCAAATTCATACCGTGATCGTAGCATGCATGGACTCGACTCATATGACTCGGATTTCAATGAAAAAGATTGTGGGCAGGAAATGGGTGATCACTGTCCATTTCTCTTCTGTTTCCTATTTATATTTATATTTTACCTCCTCCATTTAGTATTATGGCCAGGGAAAGACCTAATCTAAGCTCTGCACAAAAATATTTTGCCTTCAAATTCATACCGTGATCTTAGCATGCATGGACTCGACTCATATGACTGGGATTACCATGAAAAAGATTGTGGGCCGAAAATGGGTGATCACTGTACATTTCTCTTCTGTTTCCTATTTATATTTATATTTTATCTCCTCAATTTAGCATTATGGACAGGGAAAGACTTAATTAAGATCTGCAGAAAAATATTTTGCCTTCAAATTCATACCGTGATCGTAGCATGCATGGACTCGACTCATATGACTGGGATTTCCATAAAAAAGATTGTGGGCCGAAAATGGGTGATCACTGTACATTTCTGTTCTGTTTCCTATTCATATTTATATTTTACCTCCTCAATTTAGCATTATGGACAGGGAAAGACCAAATCAAGATCTGCACAAAAATATTTTGCCTTCAAATTCATACCGTGATCGTAGCATGCATGGACTCGACTCATATGACTGGGATTTCTATGAAAAAGATTGTGGGCCGAAAATGCGTGATCACTGTATATTTCTCTTTTGTTTCCTATTTATATTTCTATTTTACCTCCTCAATTTAGCATTATGGACAGGGAAAGACCTAATCTAAGATCTGCACAAAAATATTTTGCCTTCAAATTCATACCGTGATCGTAGTATGCATGGACTCGACTCATATGACTTGGATTTCCATGAAAAATATTGTGGGCCGAAAATGGGTGATCACTGTACATTTCTCTTCTGTTTCGTATTCATATTTCTATTTTACCTCCTCTATTTAGCATTATTGACAGGGAAAGACCTAATCAAGATCTGCACAAAAATATTTTGCCTTCAAATTCATACCGTGATCGTAGCATGCATCGACATGACTCATATGACAGGGATTTCCACGAAAAAGATTATGGGCTGAAAATGGGTGATCACTGTACATTTCTCTTCTGTTTCCTATTTATATTTCTATTTTACTTACTTCATTTAGCATTATGGACAGGGAAAGACCTAATCTAAGCTCTGCAAAAAAATATTTTGCATTCAAATTCATACCGTGATCGTAGCATGTATGGACTCGACTCATACGATTGGGATTTCCATGAAAAAGATTGTGGGCCGAAAATGGGTGGTAAATGTACATTTTTCTTCTGTTTCATATTTATATTTCTATTTTACTTCCTCAATTTAGCATTATGGCAGGGAAAGACCTAATCAAAAATCTGCACAAAAATATTTTGCCTTCAAATTCATACCGTGATCGTAGCATGCATGGACTCGACTCATATGACTGGGATTTCCATGAAAAAGATTGTGGGCCGAAAATGGGTGATCACTGTACATTTCTCTTCTGTTTCCTATTTATATTTATATTTTACCTCCTCAATTTAGGATTATGGACAGGGAAAGACCTAATCTAAGCTCTGCACAAAATATTTTGCTTCAAATTCATACCGTGATCGTAGCATGCATGCACTCGACTCATATGACTGGGATTTCCATGAAAAAGATTGTGGGCCGAAAATGGGTGATCACTGTACATTTCTCTTCTGTTACCTATTTATATTTATATTTTACCTCCTCATTTTAGCATTATGGACAGGGAAAGACCTAATCTAAGCTCTGCACAAAATATTTTGCCTTCAAATTCATACCGTGATCGTAGCATGCATGCACTCGACTCATATTACTGGGATTTCCATGAAAAAGATTGTGGGCCGAAAATGGGTGATCACTGTACATTTCTCTTCTGTTTCCTATTTATATTTATATTTTACCTCCTCAATTTAGCATTATGGATAGGGAATGACCTAATGCAAGCTCTGCAAAAAAATATTTTGCCTTCAAATTCATACCGTGATCGTAGCATGCATGGACTCGACTCATATGACTGGGATTTCATTGAAAAAGTTTGTGGGCACAAAATGGCTGATCACTGTACATTTCTCTTCTGTTTCCCATTACTATTTCTATTTTACTTCCTCAATTTAGCATTATGGAGAGGGAAAGACCTAATCTAATATCTGCAAAAACATATTTTGCCTTCAAATTCATACCGTGATCGTAGCATGCATGGACTCGACTCATATGACTGGGATTTCCATGAAAAAGATTGTGGGCAGAAAATGGGTGGTCACTGTATATTTCTCTTCTGTTTCCTATTTATATTTATATTTTACCTCCTCAATTTAGCAAGATGGACAGGGAAAGACCTAATCTAAGATCTGCAAAAAAATATTTTGCCTTCAAATTCACACTGTGATCGTAGTATGTATGGACTCGACTCATATGACTGGGATTTCCATGAAAAAGATTGTCGGCAGAAAATGGGTGATCACTGTACATTTCTCTTCTGTTTCCTATTTATATTTCTATTTAACCTCCTCAATTTTGCATTGTGGACAGGGAAAGACCAAATCTAAGATCTGCAAAAAAATATTTTGCCTTCAAATTCATACCTTGATCGTAGCATGCATGGACTCGACTCATATGACTTGGATTTCCATGAAAAAGATTGTGGGCCGAAAATGTGTGATCACTGTACATTTCTCTTCTGTTTCCTATTTATATTTATATTTTACCTCCTCAATTTAGCAATATGGAAAGTGAAAAACCTAATCTAAGCTCTGCACAAAAATATTTTGCCTTCAAATTCATAACGTGATCGTAGAATGCATGGACTCGACTCATATGACTGGGATTTCCATGAAAAAGATTGTGGGCCGAAAATGGGTGATCACTGTACATTTCTCTTGTGTTTCTTATTTATATTTATATTTTACCTCCTCAATTTAGCATTATGGACAGGGAAAGACCTAATGTATGCTCTGCAAAAAAATATTTTTCCTTCAAATTCATACCGTGATCAAAGCATGCATGGACTCGACTCATATGACTGGGATTTCCATGAAAAAGATTGTCGGCAGAAAATGGGTGATCACTGTACATTTCTCTTCTGTTTCCTATTTATATTTATATTTTACCTCCTCAATTTAGCATTATGGACAGGGAAAGACCTAATGCAAGCTCTGCACAAAAATATTTTGCCTTCAAATTCATACCGTGATCGTAGCATGCATCGACTCGACTCATATGACTGGGATTTCCATGAAAAAGATTGTGGGCCGAAAATGCGTGATCACTGTACATTTCTCTTCTGTTTCATATTTATATTTCTATTTTACTTCCTCAATTTAGCATTATGGACAGGGAAAGACCTAATCTAAAATCTGCACAAAAATATTTTGCCTTCAAATTCATACCGTGATCGTAGCATGCATGGACTCGACTCATATGACTGGGATTTCCATGAAAAAGATTGTGGGCCGAAAATGGGTGATCACTGTACATTTCTCTTCTGTTTCCTATTTATATTTATATTTTACCTCCTCAATTTAGGATTATGGACAGGGAAAGACCTAATCTAAGCTCTGCACAAAATATTTTGCCTTCAAATTCATACCGTGATCGTAGCATGCATGCACTCGACTCATATGACTGGGATTTCCATGAAAAAGATTGTGGGCCGAAAATGGGTGATCACTGTACATTTCTCTTCTGTTTGCTATTTATATTTTACTTCCTTAATTAAACATTATGGACAGGGAAAGACATAATCTAAGCTCTGCAAAAAAATATTTTGCCTTCAAATTCATAACGTGTTCGTAGCATGCATGGACTCGACTCATATGACTGGGATTTCCATGAAAAAGATTGTGGGCAGAAAATGGGTGATCACTGTATATTTCTCTTCTGTTTCCTATTTATATTTATATTTTATCTCCTCAATTTAGCAATATGGACAGGGAAAGACCTAATCTAAGATCTGCAAAAAAATATTTTGCCTTCAAATTCATACCGTGATCGTAGCATGCATGGACTCGACTCATACGACTGGGATTTCCAGGAAAAAGATTGTGGGCACAAAATGGGTGATCACTGTACATTTCTCTTCTGTTTTCCATTACTATTTCTATTTTACTTCCTGAATTTAGCATTATGGACAGTGAAAGACCTAATCTAAGATCTGCAAAAAAATATATTGCCTTCAAATTCATACCGTGATCGTAGCATGCATGGACTCGACTAATATGACTGGGATTTCCATGAAAAAGATTGTGGGCACAAAATGGGTGATCACTGTACATTTCTCTTCTGTTTCCCATTAATATTTCTATTTTACTTCCTGAATTTAGCCTTATGGACAGGGAAAGACCTAATCTAAGCTCTGCAAAAAAATATTTTGCCTTCAAATTCATACCGTGATCGTAGCATGCATGGATCGACTCATATGACTTCGATTTCCATGAAAAAGATTGTGGGCAGAAAAGGGGTGATAACTGTACACTTCTCTTCTGTTTGCTATTTATATTTTACTTCCTTAATTAAACATTATGGACAGGGAAAGACATAATCTAAGCTCTGCAAAAAAATATTTTGCCTTCAAATTCATAACGTGTTCGTACCATGCATGGACTCGACTCATATGACTGGGATTTCCATGAAGAAGATTGTGGGCAGAAAATGGGTGATCACTGTAGATTTCTCTTCTGTTTCCTATTTATATTTATATTTTACCTCCTCAATTTAGCATTATGGACAGGGAAAGACCTAATCTAAGATCTGCAAAAAAATATTTTGTCTTCAAATTCATACCGGGCTCGTTGCATCCATGGACTACTCATATGACTGGGATTTCCATGGAAAAGATTGTGGGCAGAAAATGGTTGATAACTGTACATTTTTCATCTGTTTCCTATTTATATTTATATTTTACTTTCTCAATTTAGCATTATGGACAGGGAAAGACCAAATCTAAGATCTGCAAAAAAATATTTTGCCTTCAAATTCATACCGTGATCGTAGCATGCATGGACTCGACTCATATGACTGGGATTTCCATGAAAAAGATTGTGGGCAGAAAATGGGTCATCACTGTACATTTCTCTTCTGTTTCCTATTTATATTTCTATTTTACCTCCTCAATTTAGCATTGTGGACAGGGAAAGACCAAATCTAAGATCAGCAAAAAAATATTTTGCCTTCAAATTCATACCGTGACCGTAGCATGCATGGACTCGAATCATATGACTTGGATTTCCATGAAAAAGATTGTCGGCAGAAAATGGGTGATCACTGTACATTTCTCTTCTGTTTCCTATTTATATTTTACTTGCTCAATTTAGCATTATGGACAGGGAAAGACCTAATCAAAGATCTTCACAAAAATATTTTGCCTTCAAATTCATAACATGATCGTAGCATGCATGGACTCGACTCATATGACTGGGATTTACATGAAAAAGGTTGTGGGCCGAAAATGGGTGATCACTGTACATATCTCTTCTGTTTCCTATTTATATTTATATTTTACCTCCTCTTTTTAGCATTATTGACAGGGAAAGACCAAATCTAATATCTGCAATAAAATATTTTGCGTTCAAATTTATACCGTGATCGTAGCATACATGGACTTGACTCATATGACTGGGATTTCCATGAAAAAGATTGTCGGCAGAAAATGGGTGATCACTGTACATTTCTCTTCTCTTTCCTATTTATATTTATATTTTACTTCCTCAATTTAGCATTATGGACAGGGAAAGACATAATCTAAGATCTGCAAAAAAAAATTTCCCCTTCAAATTCATACCGTGATCGTAGCATGCATGGACTCGACCCATATGACTGGGATTTCCATGAAAAAGATTATGGGCAGAAAATGGGTGATCACTGTACATTTATCTACTGTTTCCTATTGATATTTCTATTTTACCTCCTCAATTTAGAATCATGGATAGGGAAAGACCTAATGTAAGATCTGCAAAAAAATATTTTGCCTTCAAATTCATACTCTGATCGTAGCATGCATGGACTCGACTCATATGACTGGGATTTCCATGAAAAAGATTGTGGGCAGAAAATGGGTGATCAATATACATTTCTCTTCTGTTTCCTATTTATATTTCTATTTTACCTCCTCAATTTAGCATTATGGACAGGAAAAGACCTAATCTAAGATCTGCAAAAAAATATTTTGCCTTCAAATTCATACCGTGATCGTAGCATGTATGGACTCGACTCATATGACTGGGATTTCCATGAAAAAGATTGTGGACAGAAAAAGGGGTGATCACTGTACATTTCTCTTCTGTTTCCTATTTATATTTCTATTTTACTTCCTTCATTTAGCATTATGGACAGGGAAAGATATTATCTAAGCTCCGCACAAAAATATTTTGCCTTCAAATTCATACTCTGATCGTAGCATGCATGGACTCGACTCATATGACCGGGATTTCCATGAAAATGATTGTGGGCAGAGAATGAGTGATCACTGTACATTTCTCTCTGTTTCCTATTGATATTTCTATTTTACCTCCATCAATTTAGCATTATGGACAGAGAAAGACCTAATCTAAGATCTGCACAGAAATATTTTGCCTTCAATTTCATACCGTGATCGTAGCATGCATGGACTCGACTCATATGACCGGGATTTCCATGAAAATGATTGTGGGCAGAGAATGAGTGATCACTGTACATTTCTCTCTGTTTCCTATTGATATTTCTATTTTACCTCCTCAATTTAGCATTATGGATAGGGAAAGACCTAATCTAAGATCTGCACAAAAATATTTTGCCTTCAAATTCATACCGTGATCGTAGCATGCATGGACTCGACTCATATGACTGGGATTTCCATGAAAAAGATTGTGGGCCGAAAATGGTATCACTGTACATTTCTCTTCTGTTTCCTATTTATATTTATATTTTACCTCCTAAATTTAGCATTATGGACAGGGAAAGACCAAATCTAAGATCTGCACAAAAATATTTTGCCTTCAAATTCATACCGTGATCGTAGCATGAATTGACACGACTCATATGACTGGGATTTCCATGAAAAATATTGTCGGCCGAAAATGGGTGATCACTGTACATTTCTCTTCTGTTTCCTATTGATATTTATATTTTACCTCCTCAATTTAGCATTATGGACAGGGAAAGACCTAATCTAAAATCTGCACAAAAATATTTTGCTTTCAAATTGATACCGTGATCGTAGCATGCATGGACTCGACTCATATGACTGGGATTTCCATGAAAAAGATTGTGGGCCGAAAATGGGAGATCACTGTACATTTCTCTTCTGTTTCCTATTTATATGTATATTTTACCTCCTCAATTTAGCATTATGGACAGGGAAAGACCTCATCTAAAATCTGCACAAAAATATTTTGCTTTCAAATTCATACCGTGATCGTAGCATGCATCAACTCGACTCATATGACTGTGATTTCCATGAAAAAGATTTTGGGCCGAAAATTGGTGAACACTGTACATTTCTCTTATGTTTCCTATTTATATTTATATTTTACCTCCTCAATTTAGCATTATGGACAGGGAAAGACCTAATCTAAAATCTGCACAAAAATATTTTTCCTTTCAAATTCATACCGTGATCGTAGCATGCATGGACTCGACTCATATGACTGGGATTTCCATGAAAAAGATTGTGGGCCCAAAATGGGTGATCACTGTACATTTCTCTTCTGTTTCCTATTTATAATTATATTTTACCTCCTCAATTTAGCATTATGGACAGAGAAAGACCTAATCTAAAATCTGCACAAAAATATTTTGCCTTGAAATTCATACCGTGATCGTAGCATGCATGGACTCGAATGATATGACTGGTATTTCCATGAAAAATTTTGTGGGCCGAAAATGGGTGATCACTGTATATTTCTCTTCTGTTTCCTATTTATATTTATATTTTACCTCCTCTATTTAGCATTATGGACAGGGAAAGACCTAATCTAAAATCTGCACAAAAATATTTCGCCTTCAAATTCATACGGTGATCGTAGCATGCATGGACTCGACTCATATGACTGGGATTTCCATGAAAAAGATTGTAGGCCGAAAATGGGTGATCATTGTACATTTAACATCTGTTTCCTATTTATATTTATATTTTACCTCCTCAATTTAGCATTATGGCCAGGGAAAGACCTAATCTAAGCTCTGCACAAAAATATTTTGCCTTCAAATTCATACCGTGATCGTAGCATGCATGGACTCGACTCATATGACTGGGATTTCCATGAAAAACATTGTGGGCCGAAAATGGGTGATCACTGTACATTTCTCTTCTGTTTCCTATTCTTATTCGTATTTTACCTCCTCAATTTAGCATTATGGACAGGGAAAGACCTAATCTAAAATCTGCACAAAAATATTTTCCTTTAAAATTCATACCGTGATCGTAGCATGCATTGACTCGACTCATATGACTGCGATTTCCATGAAAAAGATTGTGAGCCGAAAATGGGTGAGCACTGTACATTTCTCTTCTGTTTCCTATTTATATTTCTATTTTACCTCCTCTATTTAGCATTATGGACAGGGAAAGACCTAATCTAAGCTCTGCACAAAAATATTTTGCCTTCAAATTCATACCGTGATCGTAGCATGCATGGACTCGACTCATATGACTGGGATTTCCATGAAAAAGATTGTGGGCCGAAAATGGGTGATCATTGTACATTTAACATCTGTTTCCTATTCATATTTCTATTTTACCTCCTCAATTTAGCATTATGGACAGGTAAAGACCTAATCTAAAATCTGCAGAAACATATTTTGCTTTCAAATTCATACCGTGATCGTAGCATGCATGGACTCGACTCATGACTGGGATTTCCATGAAAAAGATTGTGGGCCGAAAATGGGTGATCACTGTACATTTCTCTTCTGTTTCCTAATTATATTTATATTTTACCTCCTCAATTTAGCATTATGGACAGGGAAAGACCTAATCTAAGCTCTGCACAAAAATATTTTGCCTTCAAATTCATAACATGACCGTAGCATGCATGGACTCGAGTCATATGACTGGGATTTCCATGAAAAAGATTGTCCTCCGAAAATGCGTGATCAGTGTACATTTCTCTTCTGTTTCCTAATTATATTTATATTTTACCCCCTCAATTTAGCATTATGGTCAGGGAAAGACCAAATCTAAAATCTTCACAAAAATATTTCGCCTTCAACTTCATACCGTGATCGTAGCAAGCATGGACTCGACTCATATGACTGGGATTTCCATGAAAAAGATTGAGGGCCGAAAATGGGTGATCACTGTACATTTCTCTTCTGTTTCCTATTTATATTTCTATTTTACCTCCTCAATTTAGCATTATGGCCAGCGAAAGACCTAATCTAAGCTCTGCACAAAAATATTTTGCCTTCAAATTCATACCGTGATCGTAGCATGCATGGACTCGACTCATATGACTGGGATTTCCATGAAAAAGATTGTGGGCCGAAAAGGGTGATCACTGTACATTTCTCTTCTATTTCCTATTTATATTTCTATTTTACCTCCTCTATTTAGCATTATGGACAGGGAAAGACCTAATCTAAAATCTGCACAAAAATATTTCGCCTTCAACTTCATACCGTGATCGTAGCATGCATGGACTCGACTAATATGACTGAGATTCCATGAAAAAGATTGTGGGCCGAAAACGGGTGATCACTGTACATTTCTCTTCTGTTTCTATTTATATTTGTATTTTACCTCCTCAATTTAGCATTATGGACAGGGAAAGACCTAATCTAAGCTCTGCACAAAAATATTTTGCCTTCAAATTCATACCGTGATCGTAGCATGCATGGACTCGACTCATATGACTGGGATTTCCATGAAAAAGATTGTGGGCCGAAAATGGGTGATCATTGTACATTTAACATCTGTTTCCTATTCATATTTCTATTTTACCTCCTCAATTTAGCATTATGGCCAGCGAAAGACCTAATCTAAGCTCTGCACAAAAATATTTTGCCTTCAAATTCATACCGTGATCGTAGCATGCATGAACTCGACTCATATGACTGAGATTTCCATGAAAAAGATTGTGGGCCGAAAACGGGTGATCACTGTACATTTCTCTTCTGTTTCCTATTTATATTTCTATTTTACCTCCTCAATTTAGCATTATGGACAGGGAAAGACCTAATCTAAAATCTGCACAAAAATATTTTACCTTCAAATTCATACCGTGATCGTAGCAAGCATGGACTCGACTCATATGACTGGGATTTCCATGAAAAAGATTGAGGGCCGAAAATGGGTGATCACTGTACATTTCTCTTCTGTTTCCTATTTATATTTCTATTTTACCTCCTCAATTTAGCATTATGGACAGGGATAGACCTAATCTAAGCTCTGCACAAAAATATTTTGCCTTCAAATTCATACCGTGATCGTAGCATGCATGGACTCGACTCATATGACTGGGATTTCCATGAAAAAGATTGTGGGCAGAAAATGGGTTATCACTGTACATTTCTCTTCTGTTTCCTATTCATATTTATATTTTACTTCCTCAATTTAGCATTATGGACAGGGAAAGACCTAATCTAAGATCTGCAAAAAAATATTTTGCCTTCAAATTCATACGGTGATCGTAGCATGCATGGACTCGACTCATATGACTGGGATTTCCATGAAAAAGATTGTGGGCAGAAAATGGGTGATCACTGTACATTTCTGTTCTGTTTCCTATTTATATTTATATTTTACTTCCTTAATTTAGCATTATGGACCGGGAAAGACCTAATCTAAGATCTGCAAAAAAATATTTTGCCTTCAAATTCATACCGTGATCGTAGCATGCATGGACTCGACTCATATGACTGGGATTTCCCTGAAAAAGATTGTGGGCAGAAAATGGGTGATCACTGTACATTTCTCTTCTGTTTCCTATTTATATTTATATTTTACCTCCACAATTTAGCATTATGGACAGGGAAAGACCTAATCTAAGATCTGCAAAAAAATATTTTGCCTTCAAATTCATACCGTGATCGTAGCATGCATGGACTCGACTCATATGACTGGGATTTCCATGAAAAAGATTGTGGGCAGAAAATGGGTGATCACTGTACATTTCTCTTCTGTTTCCTATTTATATTTATATTTTACTTCTTTAATTTAGCATTATGGACCGGGAAAGACCTAATCTAAGATCTGCAAAAAAATATTTTGCCTTCAAATTCATACCGTGATCATAGCATGCATGGACTCGACTCATATGACTGGGATTTCCATGAAAAAGATTGTGGGCCGAAAATGGGTGATCACTGTACATTTCTCTTCTGTTTCCTATTTACATTTCTATTTTACCTCCTCAATTTAGCATTATGGCCAGGAAAAGACCTAATCTAAGACCTGCACAAAAATATTTTGCCTTTAAATTCATACCGTGATCGTAGCATGCATGGATTCGACTCATATGACTGGGATTTCCATGAAAAAGATTGTGGGCCGAAAATGGGTGATCACTGTACATTTCTCTTCTGTTTCCTATTTATATTTATATTTTACCTCCTCAATCTAGCATTATGGACAGGGAAAGACCTAATCTAAGTTCTGCACAAAAATATTTTGCCCTCAAATTCATACCGTGATCGTAGCATGCATGGACTCGACTCATATGCCTGGGATTTCAATGAAAAACTTTGTGGGCCGAATCTGGGTGATCACTGTACATTTCTCTTCTGTTTCCTATTTATATTTATATTTTACCTCCTCAATTTAGCATTATGGACAGGGAAAGACCTAATCTAAGACCTGCACAAAAATATTTTGCCTTTAAATTCATACCGTGATCGTAGCATGCATGGATTCGACTCATATGACTGGGATTTCCATGAAAAAGATTGTGGGCCGAAAATGGGTGATCACTGTACATTTCTCTTCTGTTTCCTATTTATATTTCTATTTTACCTCCTCAATTTAGCATTATGGACAGGGAAAGACCTAATCTAAGATCTGCACAAAAATATTTTGCTTTCAAATTCATACCGTGATCGTAGCATACATGGATCGACTCATATGACTGGGATTTCCATGAAAAAGATAGTGGGCAGAAATGGGTGATCACTGTACATTTCTCTTCTGTTTACTATTTATATTTCTATTTTACCTCCACAATTTAGCATTATGGACAGGAAAGGACCTAATCTAAGATCTGCACAAAAATATTTTGCCTTCATATTCATACCGTGATCGTAGCATGCATGGACTCGACTCATATGACTGGGATATCCATGAAAAAGATTGTGGGCCGAAAATGGGTGATCACTGTACATTTCTCTTCTGTTTCCTATTTATATTTATATTTTACCTCCTCAATTTAGCATTATGGACAGGGAAAAACCTAATCTAAGCTCTGCACATAAATATTTTGCCTTCAAATTCATACCGTGATCGTAGCATGCATGGACTCGACTCATATGACTGGGATTTCCATGAAAAAGATAGTGGGCAGAAATTGGTGATCACTGTACATTTCTTTTCTGTGTCCTATTTATATTTCTATTTTACCTCCTCAATTTAGCATTATGGACAGGGAAAGTCCTAATCTAAAATCTGCAAAAAAATATGTTGCCTTCAAATTCATACCGTGATCGTAGCATGCATTGACTCGACTGATATGACTGGGATTTCCATGAAAAAGATTCTGGGCCGAAAATGGGTGATCACTGTACATTTCTCTTCTGTATTCTATTTATATTTCTATTTTATCTCCTCAATTTAGCATTATGGACAGGGAAAGACCTAATCTAAGCTCTGCACAAAAATATTTTGCCTTCAAATTCATACCGTGATCGTAGCATGCATGGACTTGACTCATATGACTGGGATTTTCATGAAAAAGATAGTGGGCAGAAAATGGGTGATCACTGTACATTTCTCTTCTGTTTCCTATTTATATTTCTATTTTATCTCCTCAATTTAGCATTATGGACAGGGAAAGACCTAATCTAAGATCTGCACAAAAACATTTTGCCTTCAAATTCATACCGTGATCGTAGCATGCATGGACTCGACTCATATAACTGGGATTTCCATGAAAATGATTGTGGGCCGAAAATGGGTGATCACTGTACATTTCTTTTCTGTTTACTATTTATATTTCTATTTTACCTCCTCAATTTAGCATCATGGACAGGGAAAGACCTAATCTAAAATCTGCACAAAAATATTTTGCCTTCAAATTCATACCGTGAACGTAGCATGCATGGACTCGACTCATATGACTGGGATTTCCATGAAAAAGATTGTGGGCCGAAAATGGGTGATCACTGTACATTTCTCTACTGTTTCCTATTTATATTTCTATTTTACTTCCTCAATTTAGCATTATGGCCATGGAAAGACCTAATCTAAGCTCTGCACAAAAATATTTTGCCTTCAAATTCATACCGTGATCATAGCATGCATGGACTCGACTCATATGCCTGGGATTTCCATGAAATCTTGGCAGGCCGAAAACGGGTGATCACTGTACATTTCTTTTCTGTTTCCTATTTCTATTTCTATTTTACCACCTCAATTTAGCATTATGGACAGGGAAAGACCTAATCTAAAATCTGCACAAAAATATTTTGCCTTCAAATTCATAACATGACCGTAGCATGCATGGACTCGAGTCATATGACTGGGATTTCCATGAAAAAGATTGTCCTCCGAAAATGCGTGATCAGTGTACATTTCTCTTCTGTTTCCTAATTATATTTATATTTTACCCCCTCAATTTAGCATTATGGTCAGGGAAAGACCTAGTCTAAGCTCTGCACAAAAATATTTTGCCTTCAAATTCATACCGTGATCGTAGCATGCATGGTCACAACTCATACGACTGGGATTTCCATGAAAAAGATTGTGGGCTAAAAATGGGTGATCACTGTACATTTCTCTTCTGTTTCCTATTCTTATTCATATTTTACCTCCTCAATTTAGCATTATGGCCAGCGAAAGACCTAATCTAAGCTCTGCACAAAAATATTTTGCCTTCAAATTCATACCGTGATCGTAGCATGCATGGACTCGACTCATATGACTGGGATTTCCATGAAAAAGATTGTGGGCCGAAAATGGGTGATCACTGTACATTTCTCTTCTATTTCCTATTTATATTTCTATTTTACCTCCTCTATTTAGCATTATGGACAGGGAAAGACCTAATCTAAAATCTGCACAAAAATATTTCGCCTTCAACTTCATACCGTGATCGTAGCATGCATGGACTCGACTAATATGACTGAGATTCCATGAAAAAGATTGTGGGCCGAAAACGGGTGATCACTGTACATTTCTCTTCTGTTTCTATTTATATTTGTATTTTACCTCCTCAATTTAGCATTATGGACAGGGAAAGACCTAATCTAAGCTCTGCACAAAAATATTTTGCCTTCAAATTCATACCGTGATCGTAGCATGCATGGACTCGACTCATATGACTGGGATTTCCATGAAAAAGATTGTGGGCCGAAAATGGGTGATCATTGTACATTTAACATCTGTTTCCTATTCATATTTCTATTTTACCTCCTCAATTTAGCATTATGGCCAGCGAAAGACCTAATCTAAGCTCTGCACAAAAATATTTTGCCTTCAAATTCATACCGTGATCGTAGCATGCATGAACTCGACTCATATGACTGGGATTTCCATGAAAAAGATTGTGGGCCGAAAACGGGTGATCACTGTACATTTCTCTTCTGTTTCCTATTTATATTTCTATTTTACCTCCTCAATTTAGCATTATGGACAGGGAAAGACCTAATCTAAAATCTGCACAAAAATATTTTGCCTTCAAATTCATACCGTGATCGTAGCATGCATGGACTCGACTCATATGACTGGGATTTCCATGAAAAAGATTGAGGGCCGAAAATGGGTGATCACTGTACATTTCTCTTCTGTTTCCTATTTATATTTATATTTTACCTCCTCAATTTAGCATTATGGACAGGGATAGACCTAATCTAAGCTCTGCACAAAAATATTTTGCCTTCAAATTCATACCGTGATCGTAGCATGCATGGACTCGACTCATATGACTGGGATTTCCATGAAAAAGATTGTGGGCAGAAAATGGGTTATCACTGTACATTTCTCTTCTGTTTCCTATTCATATTTATATTTTACTTCCTCAATTTAGCATTATGGACAGGGAAAGACCTAATCTAAGATCTGCAAAAAAATATTTTGCCTTCAAATTCATACGGTGATCGTAGCATGCATGGACTCGACTCATATGACTGGGATTTCCATGAAAAAGATTGTGGGCAGAAAATGGGTGATCACTGTACATTTCTGTTCTGTTTCCTATTTATATTTATATTTTACTTCCTTAATTTAGCATTATGGACCGGGAAAGACCTAATCTAAGATCTGCAAAAAAATATTTTGCCTTCAAATTCATACCGTGATCGTAGCATGCATGGACTCGACTCATATGACTGGGATTTCCCTGAAAAAGATTGTGGGCAGAAAATGGGTGATCACTGTACATTTCTCTTCTGTTTCCTATTTATATTTATATTTTACCTCCACAATTTAGCATTATGGACAGGGAAAGACCTAATCTAAGATCTGCAAAAAAATATTTTGCCTTCAAATTCATACCGTGATCGTAGCATGCATGGACTCGACTCATATGACTGGGATTTCCATGAAAAAGATTGTGGGCAGAAAATGGGTGATCACTGTACATTTCTCTTCTGTTTCCTATTTATATTTATATTTTACTTCTTTAATTTAGCATTATGGACCGGGAAAGACCTAATCTAAGATCTGCAAAAAAATATTTTGACTTCAAATTCATACCGTGATCATAGCATGCATGGACTCGACTCATATGACTGGGATTTCCATGAAAAAGATTGTGGGCCGAAAATGGGTGATCACTGTACATTTCTCTTCTGTTTCCTATTTACATTTCTATTTTACCTCCTCAATTTAGCATTATGGCCAGGAAAAGACCTAATCTAAGACCTGCACAAAAATATTTTGCCTTTAAATTCATACCGTGATCGTAGCATGCATGGATTCGACTCATATGACTGGGATTTCCATGAAAAAGATTGTGGGCCGAAAATGGGTGATCACTGTACATTTCTCTTCTGTTTCCTATTTATATTTATATTTTACCTCCTCAATCTAGCATTATGGACAGGGAAAGACCTAATCTAAGTTCTGCACAAAAATATTTTGCCCTCAAATTCATACCGTGATCGTAGCATGCATGGACTCGACTCATATGCCTGGGATTTCAATGAAAAACTTTGTGGGCCGAATCTGGGTGATCACTGTACATTTCTCTTCTGTTTCCTATTTATATTTATATTTTACCTCCTCAATTTAGCATTATGGACAGGGAAAGACCTAATCTAAAATCTGCCCAAAAATATTTTGCCTTCAAATTCATACCGTGATCGTAGCATGCATGGACTCGTCTCATATGACTGGGATTTCCATGAAATAGATTGTGGGCCAAAAATGGGTGATCACTGTACATTTCTCTTCTGTTTACTATTTATATTTATATTTTTCCTCCTCAATTTAGGATTATGGACAGGGAAAGATCTAATCTAAAATCTGCCCAACAATATTTTGCCTTCAAATTCATACCGTGATCGTAGGATGTATGGACTCGACTCATATGACTGGGATTTACATGAAAAAATTGTGGGCCGAAAATGGGTGATCACTGTACATTTCTCTTCTGTTTCCTATTTATATTTATATTTTACCTCCTCAATTTAGCATTATGGCCAGGGAAAGACCTAATCTAAGCTCTGCACAAAAATATTTTGCCTTCAAATTCATACCGTGATCGTAGCATGTATGGACGCGACTGATATGACTGGGATATCCATGAAAAAGATTGTGGGTCGAAAATGGGTGATCACTGTACATTTCACTTCTGTTTCCTATTTATATTTCTATTTTACCTCCTCAATTTAGCATTATGGACAGGGAAAGATCTAATCTAAAATCTGCCCAACAATATTTTGCCTTCAAATTCATACCGTGATCGTAGCATGCATGGATTCGACTCATATGACTGGGATTTCCATGAAAAAGATTGTGGGCCGAAAATGGGTGATCACTGTACATTTCTCTTCTGTTTCCTATTTACATTTCTATTTTACCTCCTCAATTTAGCATTATGGCCAGGAAAAGACCTAATCTAAGACCTGCACAAAAATATTTTGCCTTTAAATTCATACCGTGATCGTAGCATGCATGGATTCGACTCATATGACTGGGATTTCCATGAAAAAGATTGTGGGCCGAAAATGGGTGATCACTGTACATTTCTCTTCTGTTTCCTATTTATATTTCTATTTTACCTCCTCAATTTAGCATTATGGACAGGGAAAGACCCAATCTAAGATCTGCACAAAAATATTTTGCTTTCAAATTCATACCGTGATCGTAGCATGCATGGATCGACTCATATGACTGGGATTTCCATGAAAAAGATAGTGGGCAGAAATGGGTGATCACTGTACATTTCTCTTCTGTTTACTATTTATATTTCTATTTTACCTCCACAATTTAGCATTATGGACAGGAAAGGACCTAATCTAAGATCTGCACAAAAATATTTTGCCTTCATATTCATACCGTGATCGTAGCATGCATGGACTCGACTCATATGACTGGGATATCCATGAAAAAGATTGTGGGCCGAAAATGGGTGATCACTGTACATTTCTCTTCTGTTTCCTATTTATATTTATATTTTACCTCCTCAATTTAGCATTATGGACAGGGAAAAACCTAATCTAAGCTCTGCACATAAATATTTTGCCTTCAAATTCATACCGTGATCGTAGCATGCATGGACTCGACTCATATGACTGGGATTTCCATGAAAAAGATAGTGGGCAGAAATTGGTGATCACTGTACATTACTTTTCTGTGTCCTATTTATATTTCTATTTTACCTCCTCAATTTAGCATTATGGACAGGGAAAGTCCTAATCTAAAATCTGCAAAAAAATATGTTGCCTTCAAATTCATACCGTGATCGTAGCATGCATTGACTCGAGTGATATGACTGGGATTTCCATGAAAAAGATTGTGGGCCGAAAATGGGTGATCACTGTACATTTCTCTTCTGTATTCTATTTATATTTCTATTTTATCTCCTCAATTTAGCATTATGGACAGGGAAAGACCTAATCTAAGCTCTGCACAAAAATATTTTGCCTTCAAATTCATACCGTGATCGTAGCATGCATGGACTTGACTCATATGACTGGGATTTTCATGAAAAAGATAGTGGGCAGAAAATGGGTGATCACTGTACATTTCTCTTCTGTTTCCTATTTATATTTCTATTTTATCTCCTCAATTTAGCATTATGGACAGGGAAAGACCTAATCTAAGATCTGCACAAAAACATTTTGCCTTCAAATTCATACCGTGATCGTAGCATGCATGGACTCGACTCATATGACTGGGATTTCCATGAAAATGATTGTGGGCCGAAAATGGGTGATCACTGTACATTTCTTTTCTGTTTACTATTTATATTTCTATTTTACCTCCTCAATTTAGCATCATGGACAGGGAAAGACCTAATCTAAAATCTGCACAAAAATATTTTGCCTTCAAATTCATACCGTGAACGTAGCATGCATGGACTCGACTCATATGACTGGGATTTCCATGAAAAAGATTGTGGGCCGAAAATGGGTGATCACTGTACATTTCTCTACTGTTTCCTATTTATATTTCTATTTTACTTCCTCAATTTAGCATTATGGCCATGGAAAGACCTAATCTAAGCTCTGCACAAAAATATTTTGCCTTCAAATTCATACCGTGATCATAGCATGCATGGACTCGACTCATATGCCTGGGATTTCCATGAAATCTTTGCAGGCCGAAAACGGGTGATCACTGTACATTTCTTTTCTGTTTCCTATTTATATTTCTATTTTACCACCTCAATTTAGCATTATGGACAGGGAAAGACCTAATCTAAAATCTGCACAAAAATATTTTGCCTTCACATTCATACCGTGATCGTAGCATGCATGGACTCGACTCATATGACTGGGATTTCCATAAAAAAGATGGTGGGCCGAATATGGGTGATCACTGTACATTTTTTCTACTGTTTCCTATTTATATTTTTATTTTAACAACTCAATTTAGCATTATGGACAGGGAAAGACCTAGTCTAAGATCTGCAAAAAAATATTTTGCCTTCAAATTCATGCCGTGATCGTAGCATGCATGGACACGACTCATATGACTGGGATTTCCATGAAAAAGACTGTGGGCCGAAAATGGGTGATCACTGTACATTTCTCTTCTGTTTCCTATTTATATTTCTATTTTACCTCCTCAATTTAGCATTATGGACAGGGAAAGACCTAATCTAAGGTCTGCACAAAAATATATTGCCTTCAAATTCATACCGTAATCGTAGCATGCATGGACTCGACTCTTATGACTGGGATTTCCATGAAAAAGATTCTGGGCCGAAAATGGGTGATCACTGTACATTTCTCTTCTGTTTCCTATTTATATTTATATTTTACCTCCTCAATTTAGCATTATCGCCAGTGAAAGACCTAATCTAAGCTCTGCATAAAAATATTTTCCCTTCAAATTCATACCGTGATCGTAGCATGCATGGACTCGACTCATATGACTGGGATTTCCATGAAAAAGATTGAGGGCCGAAAATGGGTGATCACTGTACATTTCTCTTCTGTTTCCTATTTATATTTCTATTTTACCTCCTCAATTTAGCATTATGGACAGGGAAAGACCTAATCTAAAATCTGCACAAAAATATTTTGCCTTCAAATTCATACCGTGATCGTAGCATGCATGTACTCGACTCATATGACTGGGATTTCCATGAAAAAGATTGTGGGCCGAAAATGGGTGATCACTGTACATTTCTCTTCTGTTTCCTATTTATATTTCTATTGTACCTTCTCAATTTAGCATTATGGACAGGGAAAGACCTAATCTAAGATCTGCAAAAAAATATTTTCCCTTCAAATTCATACCATGATCGTAGCATGCATGGACTCGACTCATATGACTGGGATTTCCATGAAAAAGATTGTGGACCGAAAATGGGTGATCACTGTACATTTCTCTTCTGTTTCCTATTTATATTTATATTTTACATCGTCAATTTAGCATTATGGACAGGGAAAGACCTAATCTAAGATCTGCACAAAAATATTTTGCCTTCAAATTCATACCGTGATCGTAGCATGCATTGACTCGACTCATATGACTGGGATTTCCATGAAAAGATTTTGGGCCGAAAATAGGTGATCACTGTACATTTCTCTTCTGTTTCCTATTTATATTTATATTTTACCTTCTCAATTTAGCATTATGGACAGGGAAAGACCTAATCTAAGATCTGCACAAAAATATTTTGCCTTCAAATTCATACCGTGATCGTAGTATGCATGGACTCGACTCATGTGACTGGGATTTCCATGAAAAAGATTGTGGGCGGAAAATGGGTGATCACTGTACATTTCTCTTCTTTTTTCTATTTATATTTCTATTTTACCTCCTCAATTTAGCATTATGGACAGGGAAAGACCTAAACTAAAATCTGCACAAAAATATTTTGCCTTCAAATTCATACCGTGATCGTAGCATGCATTGACTCGACTCATATGACTGGGATTTCCATGAAAAAGATTGTGGGCCGAAAATAGGTGATCACTGTACATTTCTCTTCTGTTTCCTATTTATATTTATATTTTACCTCCTCAATTTAGAATTATGGACAGGGAAAGACCTAATCAAATATCTGCACAAAAATATTTTGCCTTCAAATTAATACCATGATCGTAGCATGCATGGACTCGACTCATATGACTGGGATTTCCATGAAAAAGATTGTTGGCCGAAAATCGGTGATCACTGTACATTTCACTTCTGTTTCCTATTTATATTTATATTTTACCTCCTCAATTTAGCATTATGGACAGGGAAAGACCTAATCTAAGATCTGCACAAAAATATTTTGCCTCCAAATTCATACCGTGACCGTAGCATGCATGGACTCGACTCATATGACTGGGATTTCAATGAAAAAGATTGTGGGCTGAAAATGGGTGATCACTGTACATTTCTATTCTGTTTCCTATTTATTAACTGACTCAATTTAGCATTATGGCCTGGGAAAGACCTAATCTAATTTCTGCTCAAAAATATTTTGCCTTCAAATTCATACCGTGACCGTAGGATGCATGGACTCGACTCATATGACTGGGATTTCCATGAAAAAGATTGTGGGGGGAAAATGCGTGATCACTGTACATTACTCTTCTGTTTCCTATTTATATTATTATTTTACCTCCTCAATTTAGCATTATGGACAGGGAAAGACCTAATCTAAAATCTGCACAAAAATATTTTGCCTTCAAATTCATACCGTGATCGTAGCATGCATGGACTCGACTCATATGACTGGGATTTCCACGAAAAAGATTGTGGGCCGAAAATAGGTGATCACTGTACATTTCTCTTCTGTTTACTATTTATATTTATATTTTACCTCCTGAATTTAGCATTATGGACAGGGAATGACCTAATCTAAGATCTGCACAAAAATATTTTCCTCCAAATTCATACCGTGAACGTAGCATGCATGGACTCGACTCATATGCCTGGGATTTCCATGAAAAAGATTGTGGGCCGAAAATGGGTGGTCACTGTACATTTCTCTTCTGTTTCCTATTTATATTTCTATTTTACCTCCTCAATTTAGCATTATGGACAGGGAAAGACCTAATCAAAAATCTGCACAAAAATATTTTGCCTTCAAATTCATACCGTGATTGTAGCATGCATGGACTCGACTCATATGACTGGGATTTCCATGAAAAAGATTTTGGGCCGAAAATAGGTGATCACTGTACATTTCTCTTCTGTTTCCTATTTATATTTATATTTTACCTCCTCAATTTAGCATTATGGACAGGGAAAGACCTAATCTAAAATCTGCACAAAAATATTTTGCATTCAAATTCATACCGTGATCGTAGCATGCATTGACTGGACTCATATGACTGGGATTTCCATGAAAAAGATTGTGGGCCGAAAATAGGTGATCACTGTACATTTCTCTTCTGTTTCCTATTTATATTTCTATTTTACCTCCTCAATTTAGAATTATGGACAGGGAAAGACCTAATCAAAGATCTGCACAAAAATATTTTGCCTACAAATTAATACCATGATCGTAGCATGCATGGACTCGACTCATATGACTGGGATTTCCATGAAAAAGATTGTTGGCCGAAAATTGGTGATCACTGTACATTTCTCTTCTGTTTCCTATTTATATTTCTATTTTACCTCCTCAATTTAGCATTATGGACAGGGAAAGACCTAATCTAAGATCTGCACAAAAATATTTGGCCTTCAAATTCATACCGTGATCGTAGCATGCATGGACTCGACTCATATGACTGGGATTTCCATGAAAAAGATTGTGGGCCGAAAATGGGTGGTCACTGTACATTTCTCTTCTGTTTCCTATTTATATTTATATTTTACCTCCTCAATTTAGCATTATGGACAGGGAAAGACCTAATCTAAAATCTGCACAAAAATATTTTGCCTTCAATTCATACCGTGATCGTAACATGCATGGAATCGACTCATATGACTGGGATTTCCATGAAAAAGATTGTGGGCCGAAAATAGGTGATCACTGTACATTTCTCTTCTGTTTCCTATTTATATTTCTATTTTACCTCCTCAATTTAGCATTATGGACAGGGAATGACCTAATCTAAGATCTGCACAAAAATATTTTGCCTCCAAATTCATACCGTGACCGTAGCATGCATGGACTCGACTCATATGACTGGGATTTCAATGAAAAAGATTGTGGGCTGAAAATGGGTGATCACTGTACATTTCTATTCTGTTTCATATTTATTAACTGCCTCAATTTAGCATTATGGCCTGGGAAAGACCTAATCTAATTTCTGCACAAAAATATTTTGCCTTCAAATTCATACCGTGACCGTAGGATGCATGGACTCGACTCATATGACTGGGATTTCCACGAAAAAGATTGTGGGCCGAAAATAGGTGATCACTGTACATTTCTCTTCTGTTTACTATTTATATTTATATTTTACCTCCTCAATTTAGCATTATGGACAGGGAAAGACCTAATCTAATTTCTGCTCAAAAATATTTTGCCTTCAAATTCATACCGTGATCGTAGCATGCATGGACTCGACTGATATGACTGGGATTTCGATGAAAAAGATTGTGGGCGGAAAATGCGTGATCACTGTACATTACTCTTCTGTTTCCTATTTATATTTATATTTTACCTCCTCAATTTAGCATTTTGGACCGGGAAAGACCTAATCTAAGATCGGCACAAAAATATTTTGCCTTCAAATTCATACCGTGAACGTAGCATGCATGGACTCGACTCATATGACTGGGATATCCATGATAAAGATTGTGGGCAGAAAATGGATGATCACTGTACATTTTTTTCTGTTTCTTATTTATATTTATATTTTACTTCCTCAATTTAGCATTATGGACAGGGAAAGACCTAATCTAAGATCTGCAAAAAAATATTTTGCCTTCAAGTTCATACCGTGATCGTAGCATGCATGGACTCGACTGATATGACTGGGATTTCCATGAAAAAGATTGTGGGCAGAAAATGGGTGATCACTGTACATTTCTCTTCTGTTTCCTATTTATATTTCTGTTTTACTTCCTTCATTTAGCATTATGGACAAGGAAAGACCTAATCTGAGCTCTGCACAAATATATTTTGCCTTCAAATTCATACCGTGATCGTAGCATGCCTGGACACGACTCATATGGCAGGGATTTCCATGAAAAAGATTGTGGGCAGAAAATGGGGGATCACTGAACATTTCTCTTCTGGTTCCTATTTATATTTCTATTTTACTTGCTCAATTTAGCATTATGGCCAGGGAAAGACCTAATCTAAGATCTGCAAAAAAATATTTTGCCTTCAAATTCATACCGTGATTGTAGCATGCACGTACTTGACACATATGATTTGGATTTCCATGGAAAAGATTGTGGGCACAAAATGGATGTTCGCTGTAAATTTGTTTTCTGTTTCCTATTTATATTTATATTTTACTTCCTTAATTTAGCATTATGGACAGGGAAAGACCTAATCTAAGATCTGCAAAAAAATATTTTGCCTACAAATTCATACCGTGACCGTAGCATGTATGGAATTGACTCATATGACTGGGATTTCCATGAAAAAGATTGTGGGGAGAAAATGGGTGATCACTGTACATTTCTCTTCTGTTTCCTATTCATATTTATATTTTACTTCCACAATTTTGCATTATGGACAGGGAAAGACCTAATCTAAAAACTGCAATAAAATATTTGGCCTACAAATTCATACCATGATCGTAGCATGCATGGACTCGACTCATATGACTGGGATTTCCATGAAAAAGATTGTGGGCAGAAAATGGGTGATCACTGTACATTTCTCTTCTGTTTTCTATTTATATTTCTATTTTACTTCCTCAATTTAGCATTATGGACAGGGAAAGACCTAATCTAAAATCTGCATGAAAATATTTTACCTTCCGATTCATACCATGACCGTAGCATGCATGGACTCGACTCATATGACTGTGATTTCCATGAAAAATATTGTGGGCAGAAAATGGCTGATCACTGTATATTTCTCTTCTGTTTCCTATTTATATTTATATTTTACTTCCTCAATTTAGCCTTATGGACAGGGAAAGACCTAATCTAACATCTGCAAAAAATATTTTGCCTTCAAATTCATACCGTGATCGTAGCATGCATGGACTCGACTCATATGACTGGGATTTCCATGAAAAAGATTGTGGGCAGAAAATGGGTGATCACTGTACATTTCACTTTTGTTTCCTATTTATATTTTTATTTTTTACTTCCTCAATTTAGCCTTATGGACAGGGAAAGACCTAATCTAAGCTCTGCAAAAAAATATTTTGCCTTCAAATTCCTACCGTGATCGTAGCATGCATGGACTCAACTCATATGACTGGGATTTCCATGAAAAAGATTCTGGGCCGAAAATGGGTGATCACTGTACATTTGTCTTCTGTATTCTATTTATATTTCTATTTTACTTCCTCAATTTAGCATTATGGACAGTGAAAGACCTAATCTAAAATCTGCACAAAAATATTTTGCCTTCAAATTCATACCGTGATCGTAGCATGCATGGACTCGACTCATATGACTGGGATTTCCATGAAAAAGATTGTGGGCCGAAAATGGGTGATCACTGTACATTTCTCGTCTGTTTCCTATTTATATTTCTATTTTACCTCCTCAATTTAGCATTATGGACAGGGAAAGACCTAATCTAAGATCTGCACAAAAATATTTTGCCTTCAAATTCATACCGTGATCGTAGCATGCATGGACTCGACTCATATGACTGGGATTTCCATGAAAAAGATTGTGGGCAGAAAATGGGTGATCATTGTACATTTCTCTTCTGTTTCCAATTTATATTTCTATTTTACATCCTCAATTTAGCATTATGGACAGGGAAAGACCTAATCTAAGATCTGCACAAAAATATTTTGCCTTCAAATTCATACCGTGATCGTAGCATGCATGTACTCGACTCATATGACTGGGATTTCCATGAAAAAGATTGTGGGCAGAAAATGGGTGATCACTGTACATTTCTCTTCTGTTTCCTATTTATATTTCTATTTTACTTCCTTCATTTAGCATTATGGACAGGGAAAGACCTAATCTAAGATCTGCAAAAAAATATTTTGCCTTCAAATTCATACCGTGATCGTAGCATGCATGGACTCGGCTCATATGACTGGGATTTCCATGAAAAAGATTGTGGGACGAAAATTGGTGATCACGGTACATTTCTCTTCTGTTTCCTATTTATATTTATATTTTACTTCCTTCATTTTGCATTATGGACAGGGAAAGACCTAATCTAAGATCTGCAAAAAATATTTTGCCTTCAAATTCATACCGTGATCGTAGCATGCATGGACTCGACTCATATGACTGGGATTTCCATGAAAAAGTTTGTGGGCACAAAATGGGTGATCACTGAACATTTCTCTTCTGTTTCCTATTTATATTTCTATTTTACTACCTCAATTTAGCATTATGGACAGGGAAAGACATCACCTAAGATCTGCACAAAAATTTTTTGCCTTCAAATTCATACCGTGATCGTAGCATGCATGGACTCGACTCATATGACTGGGATTTCCATGAAAATGATTGTGGGCAGAAAATATGTGATCACTGTACATTTCTATTCTGTTTCCTATTTATATTTATATTTTACCTCCTCAATTTAGCATTATGGACAGGGAAAGACCTAA
Source organism: Acanthosepion lycidas (assembly GCA_963932145.1). Classification (NCBI taxonomy): domain Eukaryota; kingdom Metazoa; phylum Mollusca; class Cephalopoda; order Sepiida; family Sepiidae; genus Acanthosepion; species Acanthosepion lycidas. The sequence goes on from CAWVQA010000397.1 coordinate 153,660, forward strand.
TCTAAGATCTGCAAAATATATTTTGCCTTCAAATTCATACCGTGATCGTAGCATGCATGCACTCGACTCATATGACTGGGATTTCCATGAAAAAGATTGTGGGCAGAAAATGGGTGATCACTGTACATTTCACTTTTGTTTCCTATTTATATTTTTATTTTTTACTTCCTCAATTTAGCCTTATGGACAGGGAAAGACCTAATCTAAGCTCTGCAAAAAAATATTTTGCCTTCAAATTCCTACCGTGATCGTAGCATGCATGGACTCAACTCATATGACTGGGATTTCCATGAAAAAGATTCTGGGCCGAAAATGGGTGATCACTGTACATTTGTCTTCTGTATTCTATTTATATTTCTATTTTACTTCCTCAATTTAGCATTATGGACAGTGAAAGACCTAATCTAAAATCTGCACAAAAATATTTTGCCTTCAAATTCATACCGTGATCGTAGCATGCATGGACTCGACTCATATGACTGGGATTTCCATGAAAAAGATTGTGGGCAGAAAATGGGTGATCATTGTACATTTCTCTTCTGTTTCCAATTTATATTTCTATTTTACATCCTCAATTTAGCATTATGGACAGGGAAAGACCTAATCTAAGATCTGCACAAAAATATTTTGCCTTCAAATTCATACCGTGATCGTAGCATGCATGTACTCGACTCATATGACTGGGATTTCCATGAAAAAGATTGTGGGCAGAAAATGGGTGATCACTGTACATTTCTCTTCTGTTTCCTATTTATATTTCTATTTTACTTCCTTCATTTAGCATTATGGACAGGGAAAGACCTAATCTAAGATCTGCAAAAAAATATTTTGCCTTCAAATTCATACCGTGATCGTAGCATGCATGGACTCGGCTCATATGACTGGGATTTCCATGAAAAAGATTGTGGGACGAAAATTGGTGATCACGGTACATTTCTCTTCTGTTTCCTATTTATATTTATATTTTACTTCCTTCATTTTGCATTATGGACAGGGAAAGACCTAATCTAAGATCTGCAAAAAATATTTTGCCTTCAAATTCATACCGTGATCGTAGCATGCATGGACTCGACTCATATGACTGGGATTTCCATGAAAAAGTTTGTGGGCACAAAATGGGTGATCACTGAACATTTCTCTTCTGTTTCCTATTTATATTTCTATTTTACTACCTCAATTTAGCATTATGGACAGGGAAAGACATCACCTAAGATCTGCACAAAAATTTTTTGCCTTCAAATTCATACCGTGATCGTAGCATGCATGGACTCGACTCATATGACTGGGATTTCCATGAAAATGATTGTGGGCAGAAAATGTGTGATCACTGTACATTTCTATTCTGTTTCCTATTTATATTTATATTTTACCTCCTCAATTTAGCATTATGGACAGGGAAAGACCTAATCTAAGATCTGCAAAATATATTTTGCCTTCAAATTCATACCGTGATCGTAGCATGCATGCACTCGACTCATATGACTGGGATTTCCATGAAAAAGATTGTGGGCAGAAAATGGGTGATCACTGTACATTTCACTTTTGTTTCCTATTTATATTTTTATTTTTTACTTCCTCAATTTAGCCTTATGGACAGGGAAAGACCTAATCTAAGCTCTGCAAAAAAATATTTTGCCTTCAAATTCCTACCGTGATCGTAGCATGCATGGACTCAACTCATATGACTGGGATTTCCATGAAAAAGATTCTGGGCCGAAAATGGGTGATCACTGTACATTTGTCTTCTGTATTCTATTTATATTTCTATTTTACTTCCTCAATTTAGCATTATGGACAGTGAAAGACCTAATCTAAAATCTGCACAAAAATATTTTACCTTCAAATTCATACCGTGATCGTAGCATGCATGGACTCGACTCATATGACTGGGATTTCCATGAAAAAGATTGTGGGCCGAAAATGGGTGATCACTGTACATTTCTCGTCTGTTTCCTGTTTATATTTCTATTTTACCTCCTCAATTTAGCATTATGGCAGGTAAAGACCAAATCTAAGATCCGCAAAAAAATATTTTGCCTTCAAATTCATACCGTGATCGTGGCATGCATGGACTCGACTCATATGACTGGGATTTCCATGAAAAAGATCGTGGGTCGTAAATAGGTGATCACTGTACATTTCTCTTCTGTTTCCTATTTATATTTCTATTTTACTACCTCAATTTAGCATTATGGACAGGGAAAGACATAACCTAAGATCTGCACAAAAATATTTTGCCTTCAAATTCATACCGTGATCGTAGCATGCATGGACTCGACTCATATGACTGGGATTTCCATGAAAAAGATTGTGGGCAGAAAATGGGTGATCACTGTACATTTCTCTTCTTTTTCCTATTTATATTTCTATTTTACTTCCTTCATTTAGCATTATGGACCGGGAAAGACATAATCTAAGATCTGCAAAAAATATTTTGCCTTCAAATTCCTACCGTGATCGTAGCATGCATGGACTCGACTCATATGACTGGGATTTCCATGAAAAAGATTGTGGGCAGAAAATGGGTGATCACTGTACATTTCTCTTCTGTTTCCTATTTATATTTTTATTTTACTTCCTTCATTTAGCATTATGGACAGGGAAAGACCTAATCTAAGATCTGCAAAAAAATATTTTGCCTTCAAATTCATACCGTGATCGTAGCATGCATGGACTCGGCTCATATGACTGGGATTTCCATGAAAAAGATTGTGGGACGAAAATTGGTGATCACGGTACATTTCTCTTCTGTTTCCTATTTATATTTATATTTTACTTCCTTCATTTTGCATTATGGACAGGGAAAGACCTAATCTAAGATCTGCAAAAAATATTTTGCCTTCAAATTCATACCGTGATCGTAGCATGCATGGACTCGACTCATATGACTGGGATTTCCATGAAAAAGTTTGTGGGCACAAAATGGGTGATCACTGAACATTTCTCTTCTGTTTCCTATTTATATTTCTATTTTACTACCTCAATTTAGCATTATGGACAGGGAAAGACATCACCTAAGATCTGCACAAAAATTTTTGCCTTCAAATTCATACCGTGATCGTAGCATGCATGGACTCGTCTCATATGACTGGGATTTCCATGAAAATGATTGTGGGCAGAAAATGTGTGATCACTGTACATTTCTATTCTGTTTCCTATTTATATTTATATTTTACCTTCTCAATTTAGCATTATGGACAGGGAAAGACCTAATCTAAGATCTGCAAAATATATTTTGCCTTCAAATTCATACCGTGATCGTAGCATGCATGCACTCGACTCATATGACTGGGATTTCCATGAAAAAGATTGTGGGCAGAAAATGGGTGATCACTGTACATTTCACTTTTGTTTCCTATTTATATTTTTATTTTTTACTTCCTCAATTTAGCCTTATGGACAGGGAAAGACCTAATCTAAGCTCTGCAAAAAAATATTTTGCCTTCAAATTCCTACCGTGATCGTAGCATGCATGGACTCAACTCATATTACTGGGATTTCCATGAAAAAGATTCTGGGCCGAAAATGGGTGATCACTGTACATTTGTCTTCTGTATTCTATTTATATTTCTATTTTACTTCCTCAATTTAGCATTATGGACAGTGAAAGACCTAATCTAAAATCTGCACAAAAATATTTTGCCTTCAAATTCATACCGTGATCGTAGCATGCATGGACTCGACTCATATGACTGGGATTTCCATGAAAAAGATTGTGGGCCGAAAATGGGTGATCACTGTACATTTCTCGTCTGTTTCCTATTTATATTTCTATTTTACCTCCTCAATTTAGCATTATGGCAGGTAAAGACCAAATCTAAGATCCGCAAAAAAATATTTTGCCTTCAAATTCATACCGTGATCGTGGCATGCATGGACTCGACTCATATGACTGGGATTTCCATGAAAAAGATCGTGGGTCGTAAATAGGTGATCACTGTACATTTCTCTACTGTTTCCTATTTATATTTATATTTTACCTACTCAATTTAGCATTATGGACAGGGAAATACCTAATCTAAGCTCTGTAAAAAATATTTTGCCTTCAAATTCATACCGTGATCGTAGCATGCATGGACTCGACTCATATGACTGGGATTTCCATGAAAAAGTTTGTGGGCAGAAAATGGGTGAACACTGTACATTTCTCTTCTGTTTCCTATTTATATTTCTATTTTACTTCCTCAATTTAGCATTATGGACAGGGAAAGCCCTAATCTAAGCTCTGCAGAAAAATATTTTGCCTTCAAATTCATTCCGTGATCGTAGCATGCATGGACTCGACTCATATGACTGGGATTTCCATGAAAAAGATTGTGGGCAGAAAATGGGTGATCACTGTACATTTCTCTTCTGTTTCCTATTTATATTTATATTTTACTTCCTTCATTTAGCATTATGGACAGGGAAAGACGTAATCTAAGATCTGCAAAAAAATATTTTGACTTCAAATTCATATTGTGATGGTAGCATGCATGGACTCGACTCATATGACTGGGATTTCCATGTAAAAGATTGTGGGCAGAAAATGGGTGATCACTGTACATTTCTCTTATGTTTCTCATTTATATTTATATTTTACTTCTTCAATTTAGCATTATGGACATGGAAATACCTAATCGAAGATCTGCAAAAAAATATTTTGACTTCAAATTCATACCGTGATCGTAGCATGCATGGACTCGACTCATATGACTGGGATTTCCATGAAAAAGATTGTGTGCAGAAAATGGGTGATCACTGTACATTTCTATTCTGTTTCCTATTTATATTTATATTTTACCTCCTCAATTTAGCATTATGGACAGGGAAAGACCTAATCTAAGATCTGCAAAAAATATTTATACTGCAAATTCATACCGTGATCGTAGCATGCATGGACTCGACTCATATGACTGGGATTTCCATGAAAAAGATTTTCGGCAGAAAATGGGTGATCACTGTACATTTCTCTTCTGTTTCCTATTTATATTTCTATATTACTTCCTTCATTTAGCATTATGGACAGGGAAAGACGTAATCTAAGATCTGCAAAAAAATATTTTCCCTTCAAATTCATACCGTGATCGTAGCATGCATCGACTCGACTCATATGACTGGCATTTCCATGAAAAAGATTGTGGGCAGAAAATGGGTGATCACTGTACATTTCCCTTCCGTTTCTTATTTATATTTATATTTTACTTCCTCAATTTAGCATTATGGACAGGGAAAGACCTAATCTATGATCTGCAAAAAAAATATTTTGCCTTCAAATTCATACCGTGATCGTAGCATGCATGGACTCGACTCATATGACTGGGATTTCCATGAAAAAGATTGTCGGCAGAAAATTGGTGATCACTGTACATTTCTCTTGTTTCCTATTTATATTTTCCATCATCAATTTAGCATTATGGACAGGGAAAGACCTAATCTAAGCTCTGCAAAAAAATATTTTGCTTTCAAATTCATACCGTGATCGTAGCATATATGGACTCGACTCATATGACAGGGATTTCCATGAAAAAGGTAGTGGGCAGAAAATGGGTGATCACTGTACATTTCTCTTCTGTTTCCTATTTATATTTATATTATACTTCCTTAATTTAGCATTATGGACAGGAAAAGATCTAATCTAAGTTCTGCAAAAAAATATTTTCCCTTCAAATTCATACCGTGATCGTAGCATGCATGGACTCGACTCATATGACTGGGCTTTCCATGAAAAAGATTGTGGGCCGAAAATGGGTGATCACTGTACATTTCTCTTCTGTTTCCTATTTATATTTATATTTTACCTCCTCAATTTAGCATTATGGACAGGGAAAGATCCCATCTAAGATCTGCACAAAAATATTTTGCCTTCAATTTCATACCATGATCGTAGCATGCATGGACTCGACTCATATGACTGGGATTTCCATGAAAAAGATTGTGGGAAGAAAATGGGTGATCACTGTACATTTCTCTTCTGTTTCCTATTTATATTTCTATTTTACTTCCTTCATTTAGAATTATGGACAGGGAAAGACATAATCTAAGCTCTGCAAAAAAATATTGTGCCTTCAAATTTGTACCGTGATCGTAGCATGTATGGACTCGACACATATGACTGGGATATCCATGAAAAAGATTGAGGGCAGAAAATGGGTGATCACTGTACATTTCTCTTCTGTTTCCTATTTATATTTCTATTTTACTTCCTTCATTTAGAATTATGGCCAGGGAAAGACCTAATCTAAGCTCTGCAAAAAAATATTTTGCCTTCAAATTCATCCCGTGATCGTAGTATGTATGGACTCGACTCATATGACTGGGATATCCATGAAAAAGATTGAGGGCAGAAAATGGGTGATCACTGTACATTTCTCTTCTGTTTCCTTTATATATTTCTATTTTACTTCCTTCATTTAGCATTATGGACAGGGAAAGTCCTAATCTAAGCTCTGCAAAAAAATATTTTTCCTTCAAATTCATACCGTGATCATAGCATGCATGGACTCGACTCACATGACTCGGATTTCCATGAAAATGATTGTGGGAAGAAAATGGGTGCTCACTGTACATTTCTCTTCTGTTTCCTATTTATATTTATATTTGACTTCCTTCATTTAGAATTATGTACAGGGAAGGACCTAATCTAAGCTCTGCAAAAAAATAATTTGCTTTCAAATTCATGCCGTGATCGTAGCATGTATGGACTCGACTCATATGACTGGGATATCCATGAAAAAGATTGAGGGCAGAAAATGGGTGAACACTGTACATTTCTCTTCTGTTTCCTATTTATATTTATATTTTACTTCCTTCATTCAGCATTATTGACAGGGAAAGACTTAATCTAAGCTCTGCAAAAAAATATTTTGCCTTCAAATTCATACCGTGATCGTAGCATGTATGGACTCGACTCATATGACTGGGATTTCCATGAAAAAGATTGTGGGCCGAAAATGTGTGATCACTGTACATTTCTCTTCTGTTTCCTATTTATATTTATATTTTACCTCCTCAATTTAGCATTATGGACAGGGAAAGACCTAATCTAATATCTGCACAAAAATATTTTGCATTCAAATTCATACCGTGATCGTAGCATGCATGGACTCGACTCATATGCCTGGGATTTCCATGAAAAAGATTGTGGGTCGAAAATGGGTGATCACTGTACATTTCTCTTCTGTTTCCTATTTATATTTATATTTTACCTCCTCAATTTAGCATTATGGACAGGGAAAGACTTAATCTAAAATCTGCCCAAAAATATTTTGCCTTCAAATTCATACCGTGATCATAGCATGCATGGACTCGACTCATATGACTGGGATTTCCATGAAAAAGATTGTGGGCCGAAAATGGGTGATCACTGTACATTTCTCTACTGTTTCCTATTTATATTTATATTTTACCTCCTCAATTTAGCATTATGGCCAGGGAAAGACCTAATCTAAGCTCTGCACAAAAATATTTTGCCTTCAAATTCATACCGTGATCGTAGCATGTATGGACTCGACTGATATGACTGGGATATCCATGAAAAAGATTGTGGGAAGAAAATGGGTGATCATTGTACATTTCTCTTCTGTTTCCTATTAATATTTCTATTTTACTTCCTTCATTTAGCATTATGGACAAGGAAAGTCCTAATCTAAGCTCTGCAAAAAAATATTTTGCCTTCAAATTCATACCGTGATCATAGCATGCATGGACTCGACTCACATGACTCGGATTTCCATGAAAATGATTGTAGGAAGAAAATGGGTGATCACTGTACATTTCTCTTCTGTTTCCTATTAATATTTATATTTTACCTCCTCAATTTAGCATTATGGACAGGGAAAGACCTAATCTAAAATCTGCCCAAAAATATTTTGCCTTCAAATTCATACCGTGATCGTAGCATGCATGGACTCGTCTCATATGACTGGGATTTCCATGAAATAGATTGTGTGCCAAAAATGGGTGATCACTGTACATTTCTCTTCTGTTTACTATTTATATTTATATTTTTCCTCCTCAATTTAGCATTATGGACAGGGAAAGATCTAATCTAAAATCTGCCCAACAATATTTTGCCTTCAAATTCATACCGTGATCGTAGCATGTATGGACTCGACTGATATGACTGGGATTTACATGAAAAAATTGTGGGCCGAAAATGGGTGATCACTGTACATTTCTCTACTGTTTCCTATTTATATTTATATTTTACCTCCTCAATTTATCATTATGGCCAGGGAAAGACCTAATCTAAAATCTGCACAAAATTATTTTGCCTTCAAATTCATACCGTGATCGTAGCATGCATGGACTCGACACATATGACTGGGATTTCCATGAAAAAGTTTCTGGGCTGAAAATGGGTGATCACTGTACATTTCTCTTCTGTTTCCTATTTATATTTATATTTTACCTCCTCAATTTAGCATTATGGACAGGGAAAGACCTAATCTAAGATCTGCACAGAAATATTTTGCCTTCCAATTCATACCGTGATCGTAGCATGCATGGACTCGACTCATATGACTGGGATTTCCATGAAAAAGATTGTGAGCCGAAAACGGGTGACTACTGTACTTTTCTCTTCTGTTTCCTATTTATATTTCAATTTTACATCCTCAATTTAGCATTATGGACAGGGAAAGACCTCATCTAAGATCTGCACAAAAATATTTTGCCTTCAAATTCATAACATGATCGTAGCATGCATTGACTCGACTCATATGACTGGGATTTCCATGAAAAAGATTGTTGGCCGAAAATGGGTGATCACTGTACATTTCTCTTCTGTTTCCTATTTATATTCCTATTTTACCTCCTCAATTTAGCATTATGGCCAGGGAAAGACCTAATCTAAGATCTGCAGAAAAATATTTTGCCTTCAAATTCATACCGTGATCGTAGAATGCATGGACTCGACTCATATGACTGGGATTTCCATGAAAAAGGTTGTGGGCCGAAAATGGGTGATCACTGTACATTTCTCTTCTGTTTCCTATTCATATTTGTATTTTACCTCCTCAATTTAGCATTATGGACAGGGAAAGACCTAATCTAAGATCTGCACAAAAATATTTTGCCTTCAAATTCATACCGTGATCGTAGCATGCATGGACACGACTCATATGACTGGGATTTCCATGAAAAATATTGTGGGCCGAAAATGGGTGATCACTGTACATTTCTATTCTGTTTTCTATTTATATTTCTATTTTACCTCCTCAATTTAGCATTATGGACAGGGAAAGACCTAATCTAAGATCTGCAGAAAAATATTTTGCCTTCAAATTCATACCGTGATCGTAGCATGTATGAACTCTACTCATATGACTGGGATTTCCATGAAAAAGATTGTGGGCCGGAAATGGATGATCACTGTACATTTCTCTTCTATTTCCTATTTATATTTATATTTTCCCTCCTCAATTTAGCATTATGGACAGGGAAAGAACTAATCTAAAATCTACACAAAAATATTATGCATTCAAATTCATACCGTGATCGTAGCGTGCATGGACTCGACTCATATGACTGGGGTTTCCATGAAAAAGATTGTGGGCCGAAAATGGGTGATCACTGTACATTTCTCTTCTGTTTCCTATTTATATTTATATTTTACCTCCTCAATTTAGCATTATGGCCAGTGAATGACATAATCTAAGCTCTGCACAAAAATATTTTGCCTTCAAATTCATACCGTGATCGTAGCATGCATGGACTTGACTCATATGAATGGGATTTCCATGAAAAAGATTGTGGGCCAAAAATGGGTGATCACTGTACATTTCTATTCTGTTTCCTATTTATATTTCTATTTTAGCTCCTCAATTTAGCATTATGGACAGGGAAAGACCTAATCAAGATCTGCACAAAAATATTTTGCCTTCAAATTCATACCGTGATCGTAGCATGCATGGACTCGACTCATATGACTGGGATTTCCATGAAAAAGATTGTGGGCCGAAAATGGATGATCACTGAACATTTCTCTTCTGTTTCCTATTTATATTTATATTTTACCTCCTCAATTTAGTATTATGGCCAGGGAAAGACCTAATCTAAGCTCTGCACAAAAATATTCTGCCTTCAAATTCATACCGTGATCGTAGCATGCATGGACTCGACTCATATGACTGGGATTACCATGAAAAAGATTGTAGGCCGAAAATGGGTGATCACTGTACATTTCTCTTCTGTTTCCTATTTATATTTCTATTTTACCTCCTCAATTTAGCATTATGGCCAGGGAAAGACCTAATCTAAGCTCTGCACAAAAATATTTTGCCTTCAAATTCATACCGTGATCGTAGCATGCATGGACTCGACTCATATGACTGGGATTACCATGAAAAAGATTGTGGGCCGAAAATGGGTGATCACTGTACATTTCTCTTCTGTTTCCTATTTATATTTCTATTTTACCTCCTCAATTTAGCATTATGGACAGGGAAAGACCTAATCAAGATCTGCACAAAAATATTTTGCCTTCAAATTCATACCGTGATCGTAGCATGCATGGGCTCGTCTCATATGACTGGGATTTCCATGAAAAATATTGTGGGCCGACAATGGGTGATCACTGTACATTTCTCTTCTGTTTCCTATTTATATTTCTATTTTACCTCCTCAATTTAGCATTATGGCCAGGTAAAGACCTAATCTAAGATCTGCACAAAAATATTTTGCCTTCAAATTCATACCGTGATCGTAGCATGCATGGACTCGACTCATATGACTGGGATTTCCATGAAAAAGATTGTGGGCCGAAAATGGGTGATCACTGTACATTTCTCTTCTGTTTCCTATTTATATTTATATTTTACCTTCTCAATTTAGCATTATGGCCAGTGAAAGACATAATCTAAGCTCTGCACAAAAATATTTTGCCTTCAAATTCATACCGTGATCGTAGCATGCATGGACTTGACTCATATGAATGGGATTTCATTGAAAAAGATTCTGGGCCAAAAATGGGTGATCACTGTACATTTCTCTTCTGTTTCCTATTTATATTTCTATTTTACCTCCTCAATTTAGCATTATGGACAGGGAAAGACCTAATCTAAGATCTGCACAAAAATATTTTGCCTTCAAATTCATACCGTGATCGTAGCATGCATGGACTCGACTCATATGACAGGGATTTCCATGAAAAAGATTGTGGGCCGAAAATGGGTGATCACTGTACATTTCTCTTCTGTTTCCTATTTATATTTATATTTTACTTCCTTCATTTAGCATTTATGGACAGGGAAAGACCTAATCTAAGCTCTGCACAAAAATATTTTGCCTTCAAATTCATACCGTAATCGTAGCATGCATGGACTCGACTCATATGACTGGGATTTCCATGAAAAAGATTGTGCGCCGAAAATGGGTGATCACATTACATTTGTCGTCTGTTTCCTATTTATATTTATATTTTACCTCCTCAATTTAGCATTATGGACAGGGAAAGACCTAATCTAAGATCTGCAAAAAAATATTTTGCATTAAAATTCATACCGTGATCGTAGCATGCAAGGACTCGACTCATATGACTGGGATTTCCATGAAAAAGATTGTGGGCAGAAAATGGGTGATCACTGTACATTTCTCTTCTGTTTCCTGTTTATATTTATATTTTACCTCCTCAATTTAGCATTATGGACAGGGAAAGACCTAATCTAAAATCTGCACAAAAATAATTTGCCTTCAAATTCATACCGTGATCGTAGCATGCATGGACTCGACTCATATGACTGGGATTTCCATGAAAAAGATTGTGGGCCAAAAATGGGTGATCACTGTACATTTCTCTTCTGTTTCCGATTCATATTTATATTTTACCTCCTCAATTTAGCATTATGGACAGGGAAAGACCTAATCTGAAAGCTTCACAAAAATTATTTTGCCTTCAAATCCATGCCGTGATCGTAGCATGCATGGACTCGACTCATATGACTGGGATTACTATGAAAAAGATTGTGGGCCGAAAATGCGTGATCACTGTATATTTCTCTTTTGTTTCCTATTTATATTTCTATTTTACCTCCTCAATTTAGCATTATGGACAGGGAAAAACCTAATCTAAGATCTGCACAAAAATATTTTGCCTTCAAATTCATACCGTGATCGTAGCATGCATGGACTCGACTCATATGACTGGGATTTCCATGAAAAAGATTCTGGGCCGAAAATGGGTGATCACTGTACATTTCTCTTCTGTTTCCTATTTATATTTATATTTTACCTCCTCAATTTAGCATTATGGACAGGGAAAGACCTAATCTAAAATCTGCACAAAAATATTTTGCCTTCTAATTCATACCGTGATCGTAGCATGCATGGACTCGACTCATATGACTGGGATTTCCATGAAAAAGATTCTGGGCCGAAAATGGGTGATCACTGTACATTTCTCTTCTGTTTCCTATTTATATTTATATTTTACCTCCTCAATTTAGCATTATGAACAGGGAAAGACCTAATCTAAAATCTGCACAAAAATATTTTGCTTCAAATTCATACCGTGATCGTAGCATGCATGGACTCGACTCATATGACTGGGATTTCCATGAAAAAGATTGTGAGCCGAAAATGGGAGATCGCTGTACATTTCTCTTCTGTTTCCTATTTATATTTATATTTTAGCTCCTCAATTTAGCATTATGGACAGGGAAAGACCTAATCTAAAATCTGCACAAAAATATTTTGCCTACAAATTCATACCGTGATCGTAGCATGCATGGACTCAACTCATATGACTGGGATTTCCATGAAAAAGATTGTGGACCGAAAATGTGTGATCACTGTATACTTCTCTTTTGTTTCCTATTTATATTTCTATTTTACCTGCTCAATTTGGCATTATGGACAGGGAAAGACCTAATCAAGATCTGCACAAAAATATTTTGCCTTCAAATTCATACCGTGATCGTAGCATGCATGGGCTCGACTCATATGACTGGGATTTCCATGAAAAATATTGTGGGCGGACAATGGGTGATCACTGTACATTTCTCTTCTGTTTCCTATTTATATTTCTATTTTACCTCCTCAATTTAGCATTATGGCCAGGGAAAGACCTAATCTAAGATCTGCAAAAAAATATTTTGCCTTCAAATTCATACCGTGATCGTAGCATGCATGGACTCGACTCATATGACTGGGATTTCCATGAAAAAGATTGTGCGCCGAAAATGGGTGATCACTGTACATTTCTCTACTCTTTCCTATTTACATTTTTATTTTACCTCCTCAATTTAGCATTATGGACAGGGAAAGACCTAATCTAAGATCTGCACAAAAATATTTTGCCTTCAAATTCATACCGTGATCGTAGCATGCATGGGCTCGTCTCATATGACTGGGATTTCCATGAAAAATATTGTGGGCCGACAATGGGTGATCACTGTACATTTCTCTTCTGTTTCCTATTTATATTTCTATTTTACCTCCTCAATTTAGCATTATGGCCAGGTAAAGACCTAATCTAAGATCTGCACAAAAATATTTTGCCTTCAAATTCATACCGTGATCGTAGCATGCATGGACTCGACTCATATGACTGGGATTTCCATGAAAAAGATTGTGGGCCGAAAATGGGTGATCACTGTACATTTCTCTTCTGTTTCCTATTTATATTTATATTTTACCTTCTCAATTTAGCATTATGGCCAGTGAAAGACATAATGTAAGCTCTGCACAAAAATATTTTGCCTTCAAATTCATACCGTGATCGTAGCATGCATGGACTTGACTCATATGAATGGGATTTCATTGAAAAAGATTGTGGGCCAAAAATGGGTGATCACTGTACATTTCTCTTCTGTTTCCTATTTATATTTCTATTTTACCTCCTCAATTTAGCATTATGGACAGGGAAAGACCTAATCTAAGATCTGCACAAAAATATTTTGCCTTCAAATTCATACCGTGATCGTAGCATGCATGGACTCGACTCATATGACAGGGATTTCCATGAAAAAGATTGTGGGCCAAAAATGGGTGATCACTGTACATTTCTCTTCTGTTTTCTATTTATATTTATATTTTACCTCCTCAATTTAGCATTATGGCCAGTGAAAGACATAATCTAAGCTCTGCACAAAAATATTTTGCCTTCAAATTCATACCGTGATCGTAGCATGCATGGACTTGACTCATATGAATGGGATTTCATTGAAAAAGATTGTGGGCCAAAAATGGGTGATCACTGTACATTTCTCTTCTATTTCCTATTTATATTTATATTTTACCTCCTCAATTTAGCATTATGGACAGGGAAAGACCTAATCTAAAATCTGCACAAAAATAATTTGCCTTCAAATTCATACCGTGATCGTAGCATGCATTGACTCGACTCATATGACTGGGATTTCCATGAAAAAGATTGTGGGCCGATAATGGGTGATCACTGTACATTTCTCTTCTGTTTCCTGTTTATATTTATATTTTACCTCCTCAATTTAGCATTATGGACAGGGAAAGACCTAATCTAAAATCTGCACAAAAATAATTTGCCTTCAAATTCATACCGTGATCGTAGCATGCATGGACACGACTCATATGACTGGGATTTCCATGAAAAAGATTCTGGGCCAAAAATGGGTGATCACTGTACATTTCTCTTCTGTTTCCGATTCATATTTATATTTTACCTCCTCAATTTAGCATTATGGACAGGGAAAGACCTAATCTAAAATCTTCACAAAAATATTTTGCCTTCAAATTCATACCGTGATCGTAGCATGCATGGACTGGACTCATATGACTGGGATTTCCATGAAAAAGATTGTGGGCCTAAAATGGGTGATCACTGTACATTTCTCTTCTGTTTCCTATTTATATTTCTATTTTACCTCCTCAATTTAGCATTATGGACAGGGAATGACCTAATCTAAGAACTACACAAAAATATTTTGCCTCCAAATTCATACCGTGAACGTAGCATGCATGGACTCGACTCATATGACTGGGATTTCTATGAAAAAGATTGTGGGCCGAAAATGGGTGGTCACTGTACATTTCTCTTCTGTTTACTATTTATATTTCTATTTTACCTGCTCAATTTAGCATTATGGACAGGGAAAGACCTAATCTGAAAGCTTCACAAAAATTATTTTGCCTTCAAATTCATACCGTGATCGTAGCATGCATGGACTCGACTCATATGACTGGGATTACTATGAAAAAGATTGTGGGCCGAAAATGCGTGATCACTGTATATTTCTCTTTTGTTTCCTATTTATATTTCTATTTTACCTCCTCAATTTAGCATTATGGACAGGGAAAGACTTAATCTAAGCTCTGCAAAAAAATATTTTGCCTTCAAATTCATACCGTGATCGTAGCATGTATGGACTCGACTCATATGACTGGGATTTCCATGAAAAAGATTGTGGGCCGAAAATGTGTGATCACTGTACATTTCTCTTCTGTTTCCTATTTATATTTATATTTTACCTCCTCAATTTAGCATTATGGACAGGGAAAGACCTAATCTAATATCTGCACAAAAATATTTTGCATTCAAATTCATACCGTGATCGTAGCATGCATGGACTCGACTCATATGACTGGGATTTCCATGAAAAAGATTGTGGGTCGAAAATGGGTGATCACTGTACATTTCTCTTCTGTTTCCTATTTATATTTATATTTTACCTCCTCAATTTAGCATTATGGACAGGGAAAGACTTAATCTAAAATCTGCCCAAAAATATTTTGCCTTCAAATTCATACCGTGATCATAGCATGCATGGACTCGACTCATATGACTGGGATTTCCATGAAAAAGATTGTGGGCCGAAAATGGGTGATCACTGTACATTTCTCTACTGTTTCCTATTTATATTTATATTTTACCTCCTCAATTTAGCATTATGGCCAGGGAAAGACCTAATCTAAGCTCTGCACAAAAATATTTTGCCTTCAAATTCATACCGTGATCGTAGCATGTATGGACTCGACTGATATGACTGGGATATCCATGAAAAAGATTGTGGGAAGAAAATGGGTGATCATTGTACATTTCTCTTCTGTTTCCTATTAATATTTCTATTTTACTTCCTTCATTTAGCATTATGGACAAGGAAAGTCCTAATCTAAGCTCTGCAAAAAAATATTTTGCCTTCAAATTCATACCGTGATCATAGCATGCATGGACTCGACTCACATGACTCGGATTTCCATGAAAATGATTGTAGGAAGAAAATGGGTGATCACTGTACATTTCTCTTCTGTTTCCTATTAATATTTATATTTTACCTCCTCAATTTAGCATTATGGACAGGGAAAGACCTAATCTAAAATCTGCCCAAAAATATTTTGCCTTCAAATTCATACCGTGATCGTAGCATGCATGGACTCGTCTCATATGACTGGGATTTCCATGAAATAGATTGTGGGCCGAAAATGGGTGATCACTGTACATTTCTCTTCTGTTTCCTATTTATATTTATATTTTACCTCCTCAATTTAGCATTATGGACAGGGAAAGAACTAATCTAAAATCTACACAAAAATATTATGCATTCAAATTCATACCGTGATCGTAGCGTGCATGGACTCGACTCATATGACTGGGGTTTCCATGAAAAAGATTGTGGGCCGAAAATGGGTGATCACTGTACATTTCTCTTCTGTTTCCTATTTATATTTCTATTTTACCTCCTCAATTTAGCATTATGGACAGGGAAAGACCTAATCAAGATCTGCACAAAAATATTTTGCCTTCAAATTCATACCGTGATCGTAGCATGCATGGACTTGACTCATATGACTGGGATTTCCATGAAAAAGATTGTGGGCCGAAAATGGATGATCACTGTACATTTCTCTTCTGTTTCCTATTTATATTTCTATTTTACCTCCTCAATTTAGTATTATGGCCAGGGAAAGACCTAATCTAAGTTCTGCCCAAAAATATTTTGCCTTCAAATTCATACCGTGATCGTAGCATGCATGGACTCGACTCATATGACTGGGATTACCATGAAAAAGATTGTGGGCCGGAAATGGGTGATCACTGTACATTTCTCTTCTGTTTCCTATTTATATTTCTATTTTATCTCCTCAATTTAGCATTATGGACAGGGAAAGACCTAATCAAGATCTGCACAAAAATATTTTGCCTTCAAATTCATACCGTGATCGTAGCATGCATGGTCTCGTCTCATATGACTGGGATTTCCATGAAAAATATTGTGGGCCGACAATGGGTGATCACTGTACATTTCTCTTCTGTTTCCTATTTATATTTCTATTTTACCTCCTCAATTTAGCATTATGGCCAGGGAAAGACCTAATCTAAGATCTGCACAAAAATATTTTGCCTTCAAATTCATACCGTGATCGTAGCATGCATGGACTAGACTCATATGACTGGGATTTCCATGAAAAAGATTGTGGGCCGAAAATGGGTGATCACTGTACATTTCTCTTCTGTTTCCTATTTATATTTATATTTTACCTCCTCAATTTAGCATTATGGCCAGTGAATGACATAATCTAAGCTCTGCACAAAAATATTTTGCCTTCAAATTCATACCGTGATCGTAGCATGCATGGACTCGACTCATATGACTGGGATTACCATGAAAAAGATTGTGGGCCGAAAATGGGTGATCACTGTACATTTCTCTTCTGTTTCCTATTTATATTTCTATTTTACCTCCTCAATTTAGCATTATGGACAGGGAAAGACCTAATCAAGATCTGCACAAAAATATTTTGCCTTCAAATTCATACCGTGATCGTAGCATGCATGGGCTCGTCTCATATGACTGGGATTTCCATGAAAAATATTGTGGGCCGACAATGGGTGATCACTGTACATTTCTCTTCTGTTTCCTATTTATATTTCTATTTTACCTCCTCAATTTAGCATTATGGCCAGGTAAAGACCTAATCTAAGATCTGCACAAAAATATTTTGCCTTCAAATTCATACCGTGATCGTAGCATGCATGGACTCGACTCATATGACTGGGATTTCCATGAAAAAGATTGTGGGCCGAAAATGGGTGATCACTGTACATTTCTCTTCTGTTTCCTATTTATATTTATATTTTACCTTCTCAATTTAGCATTATGGCCAGTGAAAGACATAATCTAAGCTCTGCACAAAAATATTTTGCCTTCAAATTCATACCGTGATCGTAGCATGCATGGACTTGACTCATATGAATGGGATTTCATTGAAAAAGATTGTGGGCCAAAAATGGGTGATCACTGTACATTTCTCTTCTGTTTCCTATTTATATTTCTATTTTACCTCCTCAATTTAGCATTATGGACAGGGAAAGACCTAATCTAAGATCTGCACAAAAATATTTTGCCTTCAAATTCATACCGTGATCGTAGCATGCATGGACTCGACTCATATGACAGGGATTTCCATGAAAAAGATTGTGGGCCGAAAATGGGTGATCACTGTACATTTCTCTTCTGTTTCCTATTTATATTTATATTTTACTTCCTTCATTTAGCATTTATGGACAGGGAAAGACCTAATCTAAGCTCTGCACAAAAATATTTTGCCTTCAAATTCATACCGTAATCGTAGCATGCATGGACTCGACTCATATGACTGGGATTTCCATGAAAAAGATTGTGCGCCGAAAATGGGTGATCACATTACATTTGTCGTCTGTTTCCTATTTATATTTATATTTTACCTCCTCAATTTAGCATTATGGACAGGGAAAGACCTAATCTAAGATCTGCAAAAAAATATTTTGCATTAAAATTCATACCGTGATCGTAGCATGCAAGGACTCGACTCATATGACTGGGATTTCCATGAAAAAGATTGTGGGCAGAAAATGGGTGATCACTGTACATTTCTCTTCTGTTTCCTGTTTATATTTATATTTTACCTCCTCAATTTAGCATTATGGACAGGGAAAGACCTAATCTAAAATCTGCACAAAAATAATTTGCCTTCAAATTCATACCGTGATCGTAGCATGCATGGACTCGACTCATATGACTGGGATTTCCATGAAAAAGATTGTGGGCCAAAAATGGGTGATCACTGTACATTTCTCTTCTGTTTCCGATTCATATTTATATTTTACCTCCTCAATTTAGCATTATGGACAGGGAAAGACCTAATCTGAAAGCTTCACAAAAATTATTTTGCCTTCAAATTCATACCGTGATCGTAGCATGCATGGACTCGACTCATATGACTGGGATTACTATGAAAAAGATTGTGGGCCGAAAATGCGTGATCACTGTATATTTCTCTTTTGTTTCCTATTTATATTTCTATTTTACCTCCTCAATTTAGCATTATGGACAGGGAAAGACCTAATCTAAAATCTGCACAAAAATATTTTGATTCAAATTCATACCGTGATCGTAGCATGCATGGACTCGACTCATATGACTGGGATTTCCATGAAAAAGATTGTGAGCCGAAAATGGGAGATCGCTGTACATTTCTCTTCTGTTTCCTATTTATATTTATATTTTAGCTCCTCAATTTAGCATTATGGACAGGGAAAGACCTAATCTAAAATCTGCACAAAAATATTTTGCCTACAAATTCATACCGTGATCGTAGCATGCATGGACTCAACTCATATGACTGGGATTTCCATGAAAAAGATTGTGGACCGAAAATGTGTGATCACTGTATACTTCTCTTTTGTTTCCTATTTATATTTCTATTTTACCTGCTCAATTTGGCATTATGGACAGGGAAAGACCTAATCTGAAAGCTTCACAAAAATATTTTGCCTTCAAATTCATACCGTGATCGTAGCATGCATGGACTCGACTCATATGACTGGGATTTCTATGAAAAAGATGGTGGGCCGAAAATGCGTGATCACTGTATATTTCTCTTTTGTTTCCTATTTATATTTTTATTTTATCTCCTCAATTTAGCATTATGGACAGGGAAAGACCTAATCAAGATCTGCACAAAAATATTTTGCCTTCAAATTCATACCGTGATCGTAGCATGCATGGGCTCGACTCATATGACTGGGATTTCCATGAAAAATATTGTGGGCGGACAATGGGTGATCACTGTACATTTCTCTTCTGTTTCCTATTTATATTCCTATTTTACCTCCTCAATTTAGCATTATGGCCAGGGAAAGACCTAATCTAAGATCTGCACAAAAATATTTTGCCTTCAAATTCATACCGTGATCGTAGCATGCATGGACTAGACTCATATGACTGGGATTTCCATGAAAAAGATTGTGGGCCGAAAATGGGTGATCACTGTACATTTCTCTTCTGTTTCCTATTTATATTTGTATTTTACTTCCTCAATTTAGCATTATGGACAGGGAAAGACCTAATCTAATATCTGCAAAAAAATATTTTGCCTTCAAATTCATACCGTGAACGTAGCATGCATGGACTCGACTCATATGACTGGGATTTCCATGAAAAAGATTGTGCGCCGAAAATGGGTGATCACTGTACATTTCTCTACTCTTTCCTATTTACATTTTTATTTTACCTCCTCAATTTAGCATTATGGACAGGGAAAGACCTAATCTAAGATCTGCACAAAAATATTTTGCCTTCAAATTCATACCGTTATCGTAGCATGCATGGACTTGACTCATATGAATGGGATTTCATTGAAAAAGATTGTGGGCCAAAAATGGGTGATCACTGTACATTTCTCTTCTGTTTCCTATTTATATTTATATTTTACCTTCTCAATTTAGCATTATGGCCAGTGAAAGACATAATGTAAGCTCTGCACAAAAATATTTTGCCTTCAAATTCATACCGTGATCGTAGCATGCATGGACTTGACTCATATGAATGGGATTTCATTGAAAAAGATTGTGGGCCAAAAATGGGTGATCACTGTACATTTCTCTTCTGTTTCCTATTTATATTTCTATTTTACCTCCTCAATTTAGCATTATGGACAGGGAAAGACCTAATCTAAGATCTGCACAAAAATATTTTGCCTTCAAATTCATACCGTGATCGTAGCATGCATGGACTCGACTCATATGACAGGGATTTCCATGAAAAAGATTGTGGGCCGAAAATGGGTGATCACTGTACATTTCTCTTCTGTTTCCTATTTATATTTATATTTTACCTCCTCAATTTAGCATTATGGCCAGTGAAAGACATAATCTAAGCTCTGCACAAAAATATTTTGCCTTCAAATTCATACCGTGATCGTAGCATGCATGGACTTGACTCATATGAATGGGATTTCATTGAAAAAGATTGTGGGCCAAAAATGGGTGATCACTGTACATTTCTCTTCTATTTCCTATTTATATTTATATTTTACCTCCTCAATTTAGCATTATGGACAGGGAAAGACCTAATCTAAAATCTGCACAAAAATAATTTGCCTTCAAATTCATACCGTGATCGTAGCATGCATTGACTCGACTCATATGACTGGGATTTCCATGAAAAAGATTGTGGGCCGAAAATGGGTGATCACTGTACATTTCTCTTCTGTTTCCTGTTTATATTTATATTTTACCTCCTCAATTTAGCATTATGGACAGGGAAAGACCTAATCTAAAATCTGCACAAAAATAATTTGCCTTCAAATTCATACCGTGATCGTAGCATGCATGGACACGACTCATATGACTGGGATTTCCATGAAAAAGATTGTGGGCCAAAAATGGGTGATCACTGTACATTTCTCTTCTGTTTCCGATTCATATTTATATTTTACCTCCTCAATTTAGCATTATGGACAGGGAAAGACCTAATCTAAAATCTGCACAAAAATATTTTGCCTTCAAATTCATACCGTGATCGTAGCATGCATGGACTGGACTCATATGACTGGGATTTCCATGAAAAAGATTGTGGGCCTAAAATGGGTGATCACTGTACATTTCTCTTCTGTTTCCTATTTATATTTCTATTTTACCTCCTCAATTTAGCATTATGGACAGGGAATGACCTAATCTAAGAACTACACAAAAATATTTTGCCTCCAAATTCATACCGTGAACGTAGCATGCATGGACTCGACTCATATGACTGGGATTTCTATGAAAAAGATTGTGGGCCGAAAATGGGTGGTCACTGTACATTTCTCTTCTGTTTACTATTTATATTTCTATTTTACCTGCTCAATTTAGCATTATGGACAGGGAAAGACCTAATCTGAAAGCTTCACAAAAATTATTTTGCCTTCAAATTCATACCGTGATCGTAGCATGCATGGACTCGACTCATATGACTGGGATTACTATGAAAAAGATTGTGGGCCGAAAATGCGTGATCACTGTATATTTCTCTTTTGTTTCCTATTTATATTTCTATTTTACCTCCTCAATTTAGCATTATGGACAGGGAAAAACCTAATCTAAGATCTGCACAAAAATATTTTGCCTTCAAATTCATACCGTGATCGTAGCATGCATGGACTCGACTCATATGACTGGGATTTCCATGAAAAAGATTCTGGGCCGAAAATGGGTGATCACTGTACATTTCTCTTCTGTTTCCTATTTATATTTATATTTTACCTCCTCAATTTAGCATTATGGACAGGGAAAGACCTAATCTAAATACTTGACAAAAATTTTTTGCCTTCTAATTCATACCGTGATCGTAGCATGCATGGACTCGACTCATATGACTGGGATTTCCATGAAAAAGATTCTGGGCCGAAAATGGGTGATCACTGTACATTTCTCTTCTGTTTCCTATTTATATTTATATTTTACCTCCTCAATTTAGCATTATGAACAGGGAAAGACCTAATCTAAAATCTGCACAAAAATATTTTGCTTCAAATTCATACCGTGATCGTAGCATGCATGGACTCGACTCATATGACTGGGATTTCCATGAAAAAGATTGTGAGCCGAAAATGGGAGATCGCTGTACATTTCTCTTCTGTTTCCTATTTATATTTATATTTTAGCTCCTCAATTTAGCATTATGGACAGGGAAAGACCTAATCTAAAATCTGCACAAAAATATTTTGCCTACAAATTCATACCGTGATCGTAGCATGCATGGACTCAACTCATATGACTGGTATTTCCATGAAAAAGATTGTGGACCGAAAATGTGTGATCACTGTATACTTCTCTTTTGTTTCCTATTTATATTTCTATTTTACCTGCTCAATTTAGCATTATGGACAGGGAAAGACCTAATCTGAAACTTCACAAAAATATTTTGCCTTCAAATTCATACCGTGATCGTAGCATGCATGGACTCGACTCATATGACTGGGATTTCTATGAAAAAGATGGTGGGCCGAAAATGCGTGATCACTGTATATTTCTCTTTTGTTTCCTATTTATATTTCTATTTTATCTCCTCAATTTAGCATTATGGACAGGGAAAGACCTAATCAAGATCTGCACAAAAATATTTTGCCTTCAAATTCATACCGTGATCGTAGCATGCATGGGCTCGACTCATATGACTGGGATTTCCATGAAAAATATTGTGGGCCGACAATGGGTGATCACTGTACATTTCTCTTCTGTTTCCTATTTATATTTCTATTTTACCTCCTCAATTTAGCATTATGGCCAGGGAAAGACCTAATCTAAGATCTGCACAAAAATATTTTGCCTTCAAATTCATACCGTGATCGTAGCATGCATGGACTAGACTCATATGACTGGGATTTCCATGAAAAAGATTGTGGGCCGAAAATGGGTGATCACTGTACATTTCTCTTCTGTTTCCTATTTATATTTGTATTTTACTTCCTCAATTTAGCATTATGGACAGGGAAAGACCTAATCTAATATCTGCAAAAAAATATTTTGCCTTCAAATTCATACCGTGAACGTAGCATGCATGGACTCGACTCATATGACTGGGATTTCCATGAAAAAGATTGTGCGCCGAAAATGGGTGATCACTGTACATTTCTCTTCTCTTTCCTATTTACATTTTTATTTTACCTCCTCAATTTAGCATTATGGACAGGGAAAGACCTAATCTAAGATCTGCAGAAAAATATTTTGCCTTCAAATTCATACCGTGATCGTAGCATGCATGGGCTCGTCTCATATGACTGGGATTTCCATGAAAAATATTGTGGGCCGACAATGGGTGATCACTGTACATTTCTCTTCTGTTTCCTATTTATATTTCTATTTTACCTCCTCAATTTAGCATTATGGCCAGGTAAAGACCTAATCTAAGATCTGCACAAAAATATTTTGCCTTCAAATTCATACCGTGATCGTAGCATGCATGGACTCGACTCATATGACTGGGATTTCCATGAAAAAGATTGTGGGCCGAAAATGGGTGATCACTGTACATTTCTCTTCTGTTTCCTATTTATATTTATATTTTACCTTCTCAATTTAGCATTATGGCCAGTGAAAGACATAATCTAAGCTCTGCACAAAAATATTTTGCCTTCAAATTCATACCGTGATCGTAGCATGCATGGACTTGACTCATATGAATGGGATTTCATTGAAAAAGATTGTGGGCCAAAAATGGGTGATCACTGTACATTTCTCTTCTGTTTCCTATTTATATTTCTATTTTACCTCCTCAATTTAGCATTATGGACAGGGAAAGACCTAATCTAAGATCTGCACAAAAATATTTTGCCTTCAAATTCATACCGTGATCGTAGCATGCATGGACGCGACTCATATGACAGGGATTTCCATGAAAAAGATTGTGGGCCGAAAATGGGTGATCACTGTACATTTCTCTTCTGTTTCCTATTTATATTTATATTTTACCTCCTCAATTTAGCATTATGGCCAGTGAAAGACATAATCTAAGCTCTGCACAAAAATATTTTGCCTTCAAATTCATACCGTGATCGTAGCATGCATGGACTTGACTCATATGAATGGGATTTCATTGAAAAAGATTGTGGGCCAAAAATGGGTGATCACTGTACATTTCTCTTCTATTTCCTATTTATATTTATATTTTACCTCCTCAATTTAGCATTATGGACAGGGAAAGACCTAATCTAAAATGTGCACAAAAATAATTTGCCTTCAAATTCATACCGTGATCGTAGCATGCATTGACTCGACTCATATGACTGGGATTTCCATGAAAAAGATTGTGGGCCGAAAATGGGTGATCACTGTACATTTCTCTTCTGTTTCCTGTTTATATTTATATTTTACCTCCTCAATTTAGCATTATGGACAGGGAAAGACCTAATCTAAAATCTGCACAAAAATAATTTGCCTTCAAATTCATACCGTGATCGTAGCATGCATGGACACGACTCATATGACTGGGATTTCCATGAAAAAGATTGTGGGCCAAAAATGGGTGATCACTGTACATTTCTCTTCTGTTTCCGATTCATATTTATATTTTACCTCCTCAATTTAGCATTATGGACAGGGAAAGACCTAATCTAAAATCTGCACAAAAATATTTTGCCTTCAAATTCATACCGTGATCGTAGCATGCATGGACTGGACTCATATGACTGGGATTTCCATGAAAAAGATTGTGGGCCTAAAATGGGTGATCACTGTACATTTCTCTTCTGTTTCCTATTTATATTTCTATTTTACCTCCTCAATTTAGCATTATGGACAGGGAATGACCTAATCTAAGAACTACACAAAAATATTTTGCCTCCAAATTCATACCGTGAACGTAGCATGCATGGACTCGACTCATATGACTGGGATTTCTATGAAAAAGATTGTGGGCCGAAAATGGGTGGTCACTGTACATTTCTCTTCTGTTTACTATTTATATTTCTATTTTACCTGCTCAATTTAGCATTATGGACAGGGAAAGACCTAATCTGAAAGCTTCACAAAAATTATTTTGCCTTCAAATTCATACCGTGATCGTAGCATGCATGGACTCGACTCATATGACTGGGATTACTATGAAAAAGATTGTGGGCCGAAAATGCGTGATCACTGTATATTTCTCTTTTGTTTCCTATTTATATTTCTATTTTACCTCCTCAATTTAGCATTATGGACAGGGAAAAACCTAATCTAAGATCTGCACAAAAATATTTTGCCTTCAAATTCATACCGTGATCGTAGCATGCATGGACTCGACTCATATGACTGGGATTTCCATGAAAAAGATTCTGGGCCGAAAATGGGTGATCACTGTACATTTCTCTTCTGTTTCCTATTTATATTTATATTTTACCTCCTCAATTTAGCATTATGGACAGGGAAAGACCTAATCTAAAATCTTGACAAAAATTTTTTGCCTTCTAATTCATACCGTGATCGTAGCATGCATGGACTCGACTCATATGACTGGGATTTCCATGAAAAAGATTCTGGGCCGAAAATGGGTGATCACTGTACATTTCTCTTCTGTTTCCTATTTATATTTATATTTTACCTCCTCAATTTAGCATTATGAACAGGGAAAGACCTAATCTAAAATCTGCACAAAAATATTTTGCTTCAAATTCATACCGTGATCGTAGCATGCATGGACTCGACTCATATGACTGGGATTTCCATGAAAAAGATTGTGAGCCGAAAATGGGAGATCGCTGTACATTTCTCTTCTGTTTCCTATTTATATTTATATTTTAGCTCCTCAATTTAGCATTATGGACAGGGAAAGACCTAATCTAAAATCTGCACAAAAATATTTTGCCTACAAATTCATACCGTGATCGTAGCATGCATGGACTCAACTCATATGACTGGGATTTCCATGAAAAAGATTGTGGACCGAAAATGTGTGATCACTGTATACTTCTCTTTTGTTTCCTATTTATATTTCTATTTTACCTGCTCAATTTAGCATTATGGACAGGGAAAGACCTAATCTGAAAGCTTCACAAAAATATTTTGCCTTCAAATTCATACCGTGATCGTAGCATGCATGGACTCGACTCATATGACTGGGATTTCTATGAAAAAGATGGTGGGCCGAAAATGCGTGATCACTGTATATTTCTCTTTTGTTTCCTATTTATATTTCTATTTTATCTCCTCAATTTAGCATTATGGACAGGGAAAGACCTAATCAAGATCTGCACAAAAATATTTTGCCTTCAAATTCATACCGTGATCGTAGCATGCATGGGCTCGACTCATATGACTGGGATTTCCATGAAAAATATTGTGGGCCGACAATGGGTGATCACTGTACATTTCTCTTCTGTTTCCTATTTATATTTCTATTTTACCTCCTCAATTTAGCATTATGGCCAGGGAAAGACCTAATCTAAGATCTGCACAAAAATATTTTGCCTTCAAATTCATACCGTGATCGTAGCATGCATGGACTCGACTCATATGAATGGGATTTCCATGAAAAAGATTGTCGGCCGAAAATGGGTGATCACTGTACATTTCTCTTCTGTTTCCTATTTATATTTATATTTTACTTCCTTCATTTAGCATTTATGGACAGGGAAAGACCTAATCTAAGCTCTGCACAAAAATATTTTGCCTTCAAATTCATACCGTAATCGTAGCATGCATGGACTCGACTCATATGACTGGGATTTCCATGAAAAAGATTGTGCACCGAAAATGGGTGATCACATTACATTTGTCGTCTGTTTCCTATTTATATTTATATTTTACCTCCTCAATTTAGCATTATGGACAGGGAAAGACCTAATCTAAGATCTGCAAAAAAATATTTTGCATTAAAATTCATACCGTGATCGTAGCATGCAAGGACTCGACTCATATGACTGGGATTTCCATGAAAAAGATTGTGGGCAGAAAATGGGTGATCACTGTACATTTCTCTTATGTTTCCTATTGATATTTCTATTTTACTTCCTCAATTTAGAATTATGGACAGGGAAAGACCTAATCTAAGATCTGCAAATAAATATTTTGCCTTCTAATTCATGCCGTGATCGTAGCATGCATGGACTCGACTCATATGACTGGGATTTCCATGAAAAAGATTGTGGGCACAAAATGGATGTTCGCTGTACATTTGTTTTTTGTTTCCTATTTATATTTATATTTTACTTCCTTAATTTAGCATTATGGATATGTAAAGACCTAATCTAAGATCTGCAAAAAAATATTTTGCCTACAAATTCATTCCGTGAACGTAGCATGCATGGAATTGACTCATATGACTGGGATTTCCATGAAAAAGATTGTGGGCAGAAAATGGGTGATCACTGTACATTTCTCTTCTGTTTCCTATTTATATTTATATTTTACCTACTCAATTTAGCATTATGGCCAGGGAAAGACCTAATCAATGATCTGCACAAAAATATTTTGCCCTCAAATTCATACCGTGATCGTAGCATGCATGGACTCGACTCATATGACTGGGATTTCAATGAAAAAGATTTTGGGCCTACAATGTGTGATCACTGTACATTTCTCTTCTGTTTCCTATTTATATTTATATTTTACCTCCTCAATTTAGCATTATGGACAGGGAAAGACCTAATCTAAGATCTGCACAAAAATATTTTGCCTTCAAATTCATACCGTGATCGTAGCATGCATGGACTCGACTCATAGGACTGGGATTTCCATGAAAAAGATTGTGAGCCGAAAATGGGTGATCACTGTACATTTCTCTTCTGTTTCCTATTTATATTTCTATTTTACGTACTCAATTTAGCATTATGGACAGGGAAAGACCTAATGTAAGCTCTGTACAAAAATATTTTGCCTTCAAATTCATACCGTGATCGTAGCATGCATGGACTCGACTCATATGACTGGGATTTCCATGAAAAAGATTGTGGGCCGAAAATGGGTGATCACTGTATATTTCTCTTCTGTTTCCTATTTATATTTATATTTTACCTCCTCAATTTAGCATTATGGACAGGGGAAAACCTAATCTAAGATCTGCACAAAAATATTTTGCCTTCAAATTCATACCGTGATCGTAGCATGCATGGACTCGACTCATATGACTGGGATTTCCATGAAAAAAATTGTGGGCCGAAAATGGGTGATCACTGTACATTTCTCTTCTGTTTCCTATTTATATTTCTATTTTACCTCCTCAATTTAGCATTATGGACAGGGAAAGACCTAATCTAAAATCTGCAGAAAAATATTTTGCCTTCAAATTCATACTGTGATCGTAGCATGCATGGACTCGACTCATAAAACTGGGATTTCCACGAAAAAGATTGTGGGCCGAAAATGGGAGATTGCTGTACATTTCTCTTCTGTTTCCTATTTATATTTCTATTTTACCTCCTCAATTTAGCATTATGGACAGGGAAAGACCTAATCTAAAATCTTTACAAAAATATTTTGCCTTCAAATTCATACCGTGATCGTAGCATGCATGGATTCGACTCATATGACTGGGATTTCCATGAAAAAGATTGTGGGCCGAAAATGGGTGATCACTGTACATTTCTCTTCTGTTTCCTATTTATATTTATATTTTACCTCCTCAATTTAGCATTATGGACAGGGAAAGACCTAATCTAAAATCTTCACAAAAATATTTTGCCTTGAAATTCATACCGTGATCGTAGCATGCATGGACTCGACTCATATGACTGGCATTTCCATGAAAAAGATTTTGGGCAGAAAATGGGTGATCACTGTACATTTCTCTTCTGTTTCCTATTTATATTTCTATTTTACCTCCTCAATTTAGCATTATGGACAGGGAAAGACCTAATCTGACATATGCACAAAAATATTTTGCCTTCAAATTCATACCGTGATCGTAGCATACATGGACTCGACTCATATGACTGGGATTTCCATGAAAAAGATTGTGGGCCGAAAATGGGAGACCACTGTACATTTCTCTTCTGTTTCCTATTTATATTTATATTTTACCTACTTAATTTAGCATTATAGACAGAGAAAGACCTAATCTAATATATGCACAAAAATATTTTGCCTTCAAATTCATACCGTGAACGTAGAATGCATGGACTCGACTCATATGACTGGGATTTCCATGAAAAAGATTGTGGGCCGAAAATGGGTGATCACTGTACATTTCTCTTCTGTTTTGTATTCATATTTCTATTTTAACTCCTCAATTTAGCATTATGGACAGGGAAAGACCTAATCTAAAATCTGCACAAAATATTTTGCCTTCAAATTCATACTGTGATTGTAGCATGCATGGACTCGACTCATATGACTGGGATTTCCATGAAAAAGATTGTGGGCCGAAAATGGGAGATCGCTGTACATTTCTCTTCTGTTTCCTATTTATATTTCTATTTTACCTCCTCAATTTAGCATTATGGACAGGGAAAGACCTAATCTAAAATCTGCACAAAAATATTTTGCCTTCAAATTCATACCGTGATCGTAGCATGCATGGACTCGACTCATATGACTGGGATTTCCATGAAAAAGATTGTGGGCCGAAAATGGGTGATCACTGTACATTTCTCTTCTGTTTCCTATTTATATTTATATTTTACCTCCTCAATTTAGCATTATGGACAGGGAAAGACCTAATCTGAAATCTTCACAAAAATATTTTGCCTTCAAATTCATACCGTGATCGTAGCATGCATGGATTCGACTCATATGACTGGGATTTCCATGAAAAAGATTGTGGGAAGAAAATGGGTGATCACTGTACATTTCTCTTCTGTTTCCTATTTCTATTTCTATTTTACCTCCTCAATTTAGCATTATGGACAGGGAAAGACCTAATCTGACATATGCACAAAAATATTTTGCCTTCAAATTCATACCGTGCATGCATGGACTCGACTCATATGACTGGGATTTCCATGAAAAAGATTGTGGGCCGAAAATGGGTGATCACTGTACATTTTCTTCTGTTTCCTATTTATATTTCTTTTTTACCTCCTCAATTTAGCATTATGGAGAGGGAAAGATCTAATCTAAGATCTGCACAAAAATATTTTGCCTTCAAATTCATACCGTGATCGTAGCATGCATGGACTCGACTCATATGACTGGGATTTCCATGACAAAGATTGTGGGCCGAAAATGGGTGGTCACTGTACATTTCTCTTCTGTTTCCTATTTATATTTCTATTTTACTTCCTCAATTTAGCATTATGTACAGGAAAAGAACTAATCTAAAATCTGCACAAAAATTTTTTTACCTTCAAATTCATACCGTGATCGTAGCATGCATGGAATCGACTCATATGACTGGGATTTCCATGAAAAAGATTGTTGGCCGAAAATGGGTTATCACTGTACATTTCTCTTCTGTATTCTATTTATATTTATATTTTACCTCCTCAATTCAGCATTATGGCCATGAAAGACCTAATCTAAGCTCTGCATGAAAATGTTTTGCCTTCAAATTCATACCGTGATCGTAGCAAGCATGGACTCGACTCATATGACTGGGATTTCCATGAAAAAGATTGTGGGCCGAAAATGGGTGATCACTGTACATTTCTCTTCTGTTTCCTATTTATATTTCTATTTTACCACCTCAATTTAGCATTATGGACAGTGAAAGACCTAATCTAAGATCTGCACAAAAATATTTTGCTTTCAAATTCATACCGTGATCGTAGCATGCATGGACTCATATGACTGGGATTTACATGAAAAAGATTGTGGGCAGAAAATGGGTGATCACTGTACATTTCTCTTCTGTTTCCTATTTATATTTATATTTTACCTCCTCAATTTAGCATTATGGACAGGGAAAGACCTAATCTAAAATCTGCACGAAAATATTTTGCCTTCAAATTCATACCGTGATCGTAGCATGCATGGACTCGTCTCATAAGACTGGGATTTCCATGAAAAAGATTGTGGGCCGAAAATGGGTGATCAGTGTACATTTCTCTTCTGTTTCCTATTTATATTTATATTTTACCTCCTCAATTTAGCATTATGGACAGTGAAAGACCTAATCTAAGATCTGCACAAAAATATTTTGCTTTCAAATTCATACCGTGATCGTAGCATGCATGGACTCGATTCATATGACTGGGATTTTCATGAAAAAGATTGTGGGCAGAAAATGGGTGATCACTGTACATTTCTCTTCTGTTTCCTATTTATATTTCTATTTTACCACCTCAATTTAGCATTAACGCCAGGGAAAGACCTATCTAAGCTCTGCACAAAAATATTTTGCCTTCAAATTCATACCGTGATCGTAGCATGCATGGACTCGACTCATATGACTGGGATTTTTATGAAAAAGATTGTGGGCCGAAAATGCGTGATCACTGTACATTTCTCTTCTGTTTCCTACTTATATTTCTATATTACCTCCTCAATTTAGCATTATGGACAGGGAAAGACCTTATGTAAGCTCTGCACAAAAATATTTTGCCTTCAAATTCATACCGTGATCGTAGCATGCATGGGCTCGACTCATATGACTGGGATTTCCATGAAAAAGATTGTGGGCCGAAAATGGGTGATCACTGTACATTTCTCTTCTGTTTCCTATTTATATTTTACCTCCTCAATTTAGTATTATGGCCAGGGAAAGACCTAATCTAAGCTCTGCACAAAAATATTTTGCCTTCAAATTCATACCGTGATCGTTGCATGCATGGACTCGACTCATATGACTGGCATTTCCATGAAAATATTGTGGGCCGAAAATGGGTGATCATTGTACATTTCTCTTCTGTTTACTATTTATATTTATATTTTACCTCCTCAATTTAGCATTATGGACAGGGGAAGACCTAATCTAAGATCTGCACGAAAATATTTCGCCTTCAAATTCATACCGTGATCGTAGCATGCATGGACTCGACTCATATGACTGGGATTTCCATGAAAAAGATTGTGGGCACAAAATGGGTGGTCACTGTACATTTCTCTTTGTTTCCTATTTATATTTATATTTTATCTCCTCAATTTAGCATTATCGCCAGTGAAAGACCTAATCTACGTTCTGCAGAAAAATATTTTGCCCTGAAATTCATACCGTGATCGTAGCATGCATGGACTCGACTCATATGCCTGGGATTTCCATGAAAAACTTTGTGGGCCGAAAACGGGTGATCACTGTACATTTATCTTCTGTTTCCTATTTATATTTATATTTTAACTCCTCAATTTAGCATTATGGACAGGGAAAGACCTAATCTAAAATCTGCACAAAAATATTTTGCCTTCAAATTCATACCGTGATCATAGCATGCATGGACTCGACTCATATGACTGGGATTTTCATGAAAAAGATTGTGGGCCGAAAATGGGTGATCACTGTACATTTTTCTTCTGTTTCCTATTTATATTTATATTTTACCTCCTCAATTTAGCATTATGGCGAGGGAAAGACCTAATCTAAGCTCTGCACAAAAATATTTTGCCTTCAAATTCATACCATGATCGTAGCATGCATGGACTCGACTCATATGACTGGGATTTACATGAAAAAGATTGTGGGCAGAAAATGGGTGATCACTGTACATTTCTCTTCTGTTTCCTATTTATATTTATATTTTACCTCCTCAATTTAGCATTATGGACAGGGAAAGACCTAATCTAAAATCTGCACGAAAATATTTTGCCTTCAAATTCATACCGTGATCGTAGCATGCATGGACTCGTCTCATAAGACTGGGATTTCCATGAAAAAGATTGTGGGCCGAAAATGGGTGATCAGTGTACATTTCTCTTCTGTTTCCTATTTATATTTATATTTTACCTCCTCAATTTAGCATTATGGACAGTGAAAGACCTAATCTAAGATCTGCACAAAAATATTTTGCTTTCAAATTCATACCGTAATCGTAGCATGCATGGACTCGATTCATATGACTGGGATTTTCATGAAAAAGATTGTGGGCAGAAAATGGGTGATCACTGTACATTTCTCTTCTGTTTCCTATTTATATTTCTATTTTACCTCCTCAATTTAGCATTAAGGCCAGGGAAAGACCTATCTAAGCTCTGCACAAAAATATTTTGCCTTCAAATTCATACCGTGATCGTAGCATGCATGGACTCGACTCATATGACTGGGATTTTAATGAAAAAGATTGTGGGCCGAAAATGCGTGATCACTGTACATTTCTCTTCTGTTTCCTACTTATATTTCTATATTACCTCCTCAATTTAGCATTATGGACAGGGAAAGACCTAATCAAGATCTGCACAAAAATATTTTGCCTTCAAATTCATACCGTGATCGTAGCATGCATGGGCTCGTCTCATATGACTGGGATTTCCATGAAAAATATTGTGGGCCGACAATGGGTGATCACTGTACATTTCTATTCTGTTTCCTATTTATATTTATATTTTACCTCCTCAATTTAGCATTATGGCCAGTGAATGACATAATCTAAGCTCTGCACAAAAATATTTTGCGTTCAAATTCATACCGTGATCGTAGCATGCATGGACTTGACTCATATGAATGGGATTTCCATGAAAAAGATTGTGGGCCAAAAATGGGTGATCACTGGACATTTCTCTTCTGTTTCCTATTTATATTTCTATTTTACCTTCTCAATTTAGCATTATGGCCAGGTAAAGACCTAATCTAAGATTTGCACAAAAATATTTTGCCTTCAAATTCATACCGTGATCGTAGCATGCATGGACTCGACTCATAGGACTGGGATTTCCAGGAAAAACATTGTGGGCCGAAAATGGGTGATCACTGTACATTTCTCTTCTGTTTCCTATTTATATTTATATTTTACCTCCACAATTTAGCATTATGGACAGGGAAAGACCTAATCAAGTTCTGCACAAAAATATTTTGCCTTCAAATTCATACCGTGATCGTAGCATGCATGGACTCGACTCATATGACTGGTATTTCCATGAAAAAGATTGTGCGCCGAAAATCGATGATCACTGTACATTTCTCTTCTGTTTCCTATTTATATTTCTATTTTACCTCCTCAATTTAGTATTATGGCCAGGGAAAGATCTAATCTAAGCTCTGCACAAAAATATTTTGCCTTCAAATTCATACCGTGATCGTAGCATGCATGGACTCGACTCATATGACTGGGATTACCATGAAAAAGATTGTGAGCCGAAAATGGGTGATCACTGTACATTTCTCTTCTGTTTCCTATTTATATTTCTATTTTACCTCCTCAATTTAGCATTATGGACAGGGAAAGACCAAATCAAGATCTGCACAAAAATATTTTGCCTTCAAATTCATACCGTGATCGTAGCATGCATGGACTCGACTCATATGACTGGGATTTCCATGAAAAAGATTGTGGGCCGAAAATGGGTGATCACTGTACATTTCTCTTCTGTTTCCTATTTATATTTATATTTTACCTCCTCAATTAAGCATAATGGCCAGTGAAAGACATAATCTAAGCTCTGCACAAAAATATTTTGCCTTCAAATTCATACCGTGATCGTAGCATGCATGGACTTGACTCATATGAATGGGATTTCATTGAAAAAGATTGTGGGCCAAAAATGGGTGATCACTGTACATTTCTCTTCTGTTTCCTATTTATATTTCTATTTTACCTCCTCAATTTAGCATTATGGACAGGGAAAGACCTAATCTAAGCTCTGCACAAAAATATTTTGCCTTCAAATTCATACCGTGATCGTAGCATGCATGGACTCGACTCATATGACTGGGATTTCCATGAAAAAGATTGTGGCCCGAAAATGGGTGATCACTGTACATTTCTCTTCTGTTTCCTATTTATATTTATATTTTACCTCCTCAATTTAGCATTATGGACAGGGAAAGACCTAATCTAAAATCTGCACAAAAATATTTTGCCTTCAAATTCATACCGTGATCGTAGCATGCATGGACTGGACTCATATGACTGGGATTTCCATGGAAAAGATTGTGGGCCTAAAATGGGTGATCACTGTACATTTCTCTTCTGTTTCCTATTTATATTTCTATTTTACCTCCTCAATTTAGCATTATGGACAGGGAATGACCTAATCTAAGATCTGCACAAAAATATTTTGCCTCCAAATTCATACCGTGAACGTAGCATGCATGGACTCGACTCATGTGACTGGGATTTCTATGAAAAAGATTGTGGGCCGAAAATGGGTGGTCACTGTACATTTCTCTTCTGTTTCCTATTTATATTTCTATTTTACCTGCTCAATTTAGCATTATGGACAGGGAAAGACCTAATCTGAAAGCTTCACAAAAATATTTTGCCTTCAAATTCATACCGTGATCGTAGCATGCATGGACTCGACTCATATGACTGGGATTACTATGAAAAAGATTGTGGGCCGAAAATGCGTGATCACTGTATATTTCTCTTTTGTTTCCTATTTATATTTCTATTTTACCTCCTCAATTTAGCATTATGGACAGGGAAAGACATAATATAAATCTGCACAAAAATATTTTGCCTTCAAATTCATACTGTGATCGTAGCATGCATGGACTCGACTCATATGACTGGGATTTCCATGAAAAAGATTCTGGGCCGAAAATGGGTGATCACTGTACATTTCTCTTCTGTTTCCTATTTATATTTATATTTTACCTCCTCAATTTAGCATTATGGACAGGGAAAGACCTAATCTAAAATCTGCACAAAAATATTTTGCCTTCTAATTCATACCGTGATCGTAGCATGCATGGACTCGACTCATATGACTGGGATTTCCATGAAAAAGATTCTGGGCCGAAAATGGGTGATCACTGTACATTTCTCTTCTGTTTCCTATTTATATTTATATTTTACCTCCTCCATTTAGCATTATGGACAGGGAAAGACCAAATCTAAGATCTGCACAAAAATATTTTGCCTTCAAATTCATACTGTGATCGTAGCATGCATGGACTCGACTCATATGACTGGGATTTCCATGAAAAAGATTGTGGGCCGAAAATGTGTGATCACTGTATATTTCTCTTTTGTTTCCTATTTATATTTATATTTTACATGCTCAATTTAGCATTATGGACAGGGAAAGACCTAATCTGAAAGCTTCACAAAAATATTTTGCCTTCAAATTCATACCGTGATCGTAGCATGCATGGACTCGACTCATATGAATGGGATTTCTATGAAAAAGATGGTGGGCCGAAAATGCGTGATCACTGTATATTTCTCTTTTGTTTACTATTTATATTTCTATTTTACCTCCTCAATTTAGCATTATGGACAGGGAAAGACCTTATCTAAGATCTGCACAAAAATATTTTGCCTTCAAATTCATACCGTGATCGTAGCATGCATGGACTCGACTCATATGACTGGGATTTCCATGAAAAAGATTCTGGGCAGAAAATGGGTGATCACTGTACATTTCTCTTCTGTTTCCTATTTATATTTATATTTTACCTCCTCAATTTAACATTATGGACAGGGAAAGACATAATCTAAAATCTGCACAAAAATATTTTGCCTTCAAATTCATACCGTGATCGTAGCATGCATGGACTCGACTCATATGACTGGGATTTCCATGAAAAAGATTGTGGGTAGAAACTGGTGATCACTGTACATTTCTCTTCTGTTTCCTATTTATATTTATATTTTACTTCCTTCATTTAGCATTTATGGACAGGGAAAGACCTAATCTAAGCTCTGCACAAAAATATTTTGCCTTCAAATTCATACCGTAATCGTAGCATGCATGGACTCGACTCATATGACTGGGATTTCCATGAAAAAGATTGTGCGACGAAAATGGGTGATCACATTACATTTGTCGTCTGTTTCCTATTTATATTTCTATTTTGCTTCCTCATTTAGCATTATGGACAGGGAAAGACCTAATCTAAGATCTGCAAAAAATATTTTGCCTTCAAATTCATACCGTGAACGTAGCATGCATGGACACGACTCATATGACTGGGATTTCCATGAAAAAGATTGTGGGCTCAAAATGGGTGATCACTGTACATTTCACTTCTGTTTCCTATTTATATTTCTATTTTACTTCCTCAATTTAGCATTATGGACAAGGAAAGACCTCATCTAATATCTGAACAAAAATATTTTGCCTTCACATTCATACCGTGATCGTAGTATGCATGGATTTGACTGACATGACTGGGATTTCCATGAAAAATATTGTTAGCAGAAAATGGGTGATCACTGTAAATTTCTCTTCTTTTTCTTATTTATATTTCTATTTTACCTCCTCAATTTAGCATTATGGACAGGGAAAGACCTAATCTAAGCTCTGCAAAAAAATATTTTGCCTTCAAATTCATACCGTGATCGTTGCATGCATGGACTCGACTCATAAAACTGGGATTTCCATGAAAAAGTTTTTTGGCAGAAAATGGGTGATCACTGTACATTTTTTTTCTGTCTCCTATTTTTATTTCTATTTTAACTCCTCAATTTAGCATTATGGACAGGGAAAGACCTAATCTAAGATCTGCAAATAAATATTTTTTCTTCAAATTCATACAGTGATCGTAGCATGCGTGGACTCGACTCATATGACTGGGATTTCCATGAAAAAGATTGTGGGCAGAAAATGGGTGATCACTGTACATTTCTCTTCAGTTTCCTATTTATATTTATAATTTACCTCCTCAATTTAGCATTATGGACAGGGAAAGACCTAATCTAAGATCCGCAAAAAATATTTTGCCTTCAAATTCATACCGTGATCGTAGCATGCATGGACTTGACTCATATGACTGGGATTTCCATGAAAAAGATTTTCGGCCGAAAATGGGAGATCACTGTACATTTCTCTTCTGTTTCCTACTTATATTTATATTTTACTTCCTTCATTTAGCATTATGGACAGGGAAAGACCTAATCTAAGATCTGCAAATAAATATTTTTTCTTCAAATTCATACCGTGATCGTAGCATGCATGGACTCGACTCATATGACTGGGATTTCCATGAAAAAGATTGTGGTCAGAAAATGGTTGATCACTATACATTTCTCTTCTGTTTCCTATTTATATTTATATTTTACTTCCTTTATTTAGCATTATGGACAGGGAAAGACCTAATCTAAGTTCTGCAAAAAAATATTTTGCCTTCCAATTCATACCGTGATTGTAGCATACATGGACTCGATTCATATGACTGGGATTTCCATGAAAAAGATTGTGGGCAGAAAATGGGTGATCACTGTACATTTCTCCTCTCTTTCCTATTTATATTTCTATTTTACCTCCTCAATTTAGCATTATGGACAGGGAAAGACCTAATGTAAGCTCTGTACAAAAATATTTTGCCTTCAAATTCATACCGTGATCGTAGCATGCATGGACTCGACTCATATGACTGGGATTTCCATGAAAAAGATTGTGGGCCGAAAATCGGTGATCACTGTACATTTCTCTTCTGTTTCCTATTTATATTTCTATTTTAACGCCTCAATTTAGCATTATGGACAGGGAAAGACCTAGTCTAAAATCTGCACAAAAATATTTTACCTTCAAATTCATACCGTGATCGTAGCATGCATGGACTCGACTCATATGACTGTGATTTCCATGAAAAAGTTTGTGGGCCGAAAATGGGTGATCACTGTACATTTCTCTTCTGTTTCCTATTTATATTTATATTTTAACTCCTCAATTTAGCATTATGGACAGGGAAAGACCGAATCTAAAATCTGCACAAAAATATTTTGCCTTCAAATTCATACCGTGATCGTAGCATGCATGGACTCGACTCATATGACTGGGATTTCCATTAAAAAGATTGTGGGCCGAAAATGGGTGATCACTGTACATTTCTCTTCTGTTTCTTATTTATATTTCTATTTTAACTCCTCAATTTAGCATTATGGACAGGGAAAGACCTAATCTAAAATTTGCACAAAAATATTTTGCCTTCAAATTCATACCGTGATCGTAGCATGCATGGACTCGACTCATATGACTGGGATTTCCATGAAAAAGATTGTGGGCCGAAAATGGGTGATCACTGAACATTTCTCTTCTGTTTCCTATTCATATTTATATTTTACCTCCTCAATTTAGCATTAAGGACAGGGAAAGTCCTAATCTAAAATCTTCACAATAATATTTTGCTTACAAATTCATACCGTGATCGTAGCATGCATGGACTCGACTCATATGACTGGGATTTCCATGAAAAAGATTGTGGGCGGAAAATGCGTGATCACTGTACATTTCTCTTCTGTTTCCTATTTATATTTCTATTTTATGCCTCAATTTAGCATTATGGACAGGGAAAGACCTAGTCTAAAATCTGCACAAAAATATTTTACCTTCAAATTCATACCGTGATCGTAGCATGCATGGACTCGACTCATATGACTGTGATTTCCATGAAAAAGTTTGTGGGCCGAAAATGGGTGATCACTGTACATTTCTCTTCTGTTTCCTATTTATATTTATATGTTACCTCCTCATTTTAGAATTATGGACAGCGAAAGATATTATCTAAGCTCTGCACACAAATATTTTGCCTTCAAATTCATACCGTGATCGTAGCATGCATGCCCTCGACTCATATGACTGGGATTTCCATGAAAAAGATTGTGGGCCGAAAATGTCTGATCACTGTACATTTCTCTTCTGTTTCCTATTTATATTTCTATTTTACCTCCTAAATTTAGCATTATGGACAGGAAAAACCTAATTTAAGCTCTGCACGAAAATATTTTGCCTTCAAATTCATACCGTGATCGTAGCATGCATTTACTCGACTCATATGACTGGGATTTCCATGAAATAGATTTCGGGCCGAAAATGGGTGATCACTGTACATTTCTATTCTGTTTCCTATTTATATTTATATTTTACCTCCTCAATTTAGCATTATGGACAGGGAAAGACCTAATCTAAAATCTGCACAAAAATATTTTGCTTTGAAATTCATACTGTGATCGTAGCATGCATGGACTCGACTCATATGACTGGGATTTCCATGAAAAAGATTGTGGGCAGAAAATGGGTGATCACTGTACATTTCTCTTCTGTTTCCTATTTATATTTCTCTTTTACCTCCTCAATTTAGCATTATCGACAGGGAAAGACATAATCTAAAATCTGCACAAAAATATTTTGCCTTCAAATTCATACCGTGATCGTAGCATGCATGGACTCGACTCATATGACTGGGATTTTCATGAAAAAGATTGTGTGCAGAAAATGGGTGATCACTGTACATTTCTCTTCTTTTTTCTGTTTATATTTCTATTTTACCTCCTCAATTTAGCATTAAGGACAGGGAAAGTCCTAATCTAAAATCTTCACAAAAATATTTTGCTTTCAAATTCATACCGTGATCGTAGCATGCATGGACTCGAGTCATACGACTGGGATTTCCATGAAAAAGATTGTAGGGCAAAAATGGGTGATCACTGTACATTTCTCTTCTGTTTCCTATTTATATTTATATTTTACCTCCTCATTTTAGCATTATGGACAGGGAAAGATATTATCTAAGCTCTGCACACAAGTATTTTGCCTTCAAATTCATACCGTGATCGTAGCATGCATGGACTCGACACATATGACTGGGATTTCCATGAAAAAGATTGTGGGCCGAAAATGGGTGATCACTGTACATTTCTCTTCTGTTTCCTATTTATGTTTCTATTTTACCTACTCAATTTAGCATTATGGCCAGGGAAAGAGCTAATCTAAGCTCTGCACAAAAATATTTTGCCTTCAAATTCATACCGTGATCGTAGCATGCATGGACTCGACTCATATGACTGGGATTTCCATGAAAAAGATTGTAGGCCGAAAATGGGTGATCACTATACATTTCTCTTCTGTTTTCTATTTATATTTCTTTTTTACCTCCTCAATTTAGCATTATGGACAGGGAAAGACCTGTGTAAGCTCTGTACAAAAATATTTTGCCTTCAAATTCATACCGCGATCGTAGCATGCATGGACTCGACTCATATGACTGGGATTTCCATGAAAAAGATTGTGGGCCGAAAATGGGTGATCACTGAACATTTCTCTTCTGTTTCATATTTATATTTATATTTTACCTCCTCAATTTAGCATTAAGGACAGGGAAAGTCCTAATCTAAAATCTTCACAAAAATATTTTGCTTACAAATTCATACCGTGATCGTAGCATGCATGGACTCGAGACATACGACTTGGATTTCCATGAAAAATATTGTAGGGCGAAAATGGGTGATCACTGTACATTTCTCTTCTGTTTCCTATTTATATTTATATTTTACCTCCTCATTTTAGCATTATGGACAGCGAAAGATATTATCTAAGCTCTGCACACAAATATTTTGTCTTCAAATTCATACCGTGATCGTAGCATGCATGCCCTCGACTCATATGACTGGGATTTCCATGAAAAAGATTGTGGGCCGAAAATGGCTGATCACTGTACATTTCTCTTCTGTTTCCTATTTATATTTCTATTTTACCTCCTAAATTTAGCATTATGGACAGGAAAAGCCTAATTTAAGCTCTGCACGAAAATATTTTGCCTTCAAATTCATACCGTGATCGTAGCATGCATTTACTCGACTCATATGACTGGGATTTCCATGAAATAGATTTCGGGCCGAAAATGGGTGATCACTGTACATT
The DNA here is from genome assembly GCA_963932145.1 of Acanthosepion lycidas. Taxonomy (NCBI): domain Eukaryota; kingdom Metazoa; phylum Mollusca; class Cephalopoda; order Sepiida; family Sepiidae; genus Acanthosepion; species Acanthosepion lycidas. Next base: position 195,946 of record CAWVQA010000397.1, read on the forward strand.
TCTCTTCTGTTTCCTATTTATATTTATATTTTACCTCCTCAATTTAGCATTATGGACAGGGAAAGACCTAATCTAAAATCTGCACAAAAATATTTTGCTTTCAAATTCATACTGTGATCGTAGCATGCATGGACTCGACTCATATGACTGGGATTTCCATGAAAAAGATTGTGGGCCGAAAATGGGTGATCACTATACATTTCTCTTCTGTTTTCTATTTATATTTCTTTTTTACCTCCTGAATTTAGCATTATGGACAGGGAAAGACCTGTGTAAGCTCTGTACAAAAATATTTTGCCTTCAAATTCATACCGCGATCGTAGCATGCATGGACTCGACTCATATGACTGGGATTTCGATGAAAAAGATTGTGTGTCGAAAATGGGTGATCACTGTACATTTCTCTTCTATTTCCTATTTATATTTCTATTTTACCTCCTCAATTTAGCATTATCGCCAGTGAAAGACCTAATCTAAGCTCTGCACAAAAATATTTTGCCTTCAAATTCATACCGTGATCGTAGCATGCATGGACTCGATTTATATGACTGGGATTTCCATGAAAAAGATGGTGGGCCGAAAATGGGTGATCACTGTACATTTCTCTTCTGTTTCCTATTTATATTTATATTTTACCTCCTCAATTTAGCATTTTGGACAGGGAAAGACCTAATCTAAGATCTGCACAAAAATATTTTGCCCTCAAATTCATACCGTGATCGTAGCATGCATGGACTCGACTCATAAGACTGGGATTTCCATGAAAAAGATTGTTGGCAGAAAATGGGTGATCACTGTACATTTCTCTTCTGTTTCCTATTTATATTTATATTTTACCTCCTCAATTTAGCATTATGGACCGGGAAAGACCTAATCTAAAATCTGCACAAAAATATTTTGCCTTCAAATTCATACCGTGATCGTAGCATGCATGTACTCGACTCATATGACTGGGATTTCCATGAAAAAGATGGTGGGCCGAAAATGGGTGATCACTGTACATTTCTCTTCTGTTTCCTATTTATATTTCTATTTTACGTCCTCAATTTAGCATTATGGACAGGGAAAGACCAAATGTAATCTCTGCACAAAAATATTTTGCCTTCAAATTCATACCGTGATCGTAGCATGCATGGACTCAACTCATATGACTGGGATTTCCACGAAAAAGATTGTGGGCCGAAAATGGATGATCATTGTACATTTCTCTTCTGTTTCCTATTTATATTTCTATTTTACCTCCTCAATTTAGCATTATGGCCAGTGAAAGACTTAATCTAAGTTCTGCACAAAAATATTTTGCCTTCAAATTCATACCGTGATCGTAGCATGCATGGACTCGACTCATATGACTGGGATTTCCACGAAAAAGATTGTGGGCCGAAAATGGATGATCACTGTACATTTCTCTTCTGTTTCCTATTTATATTTCTATTTTACCTCCTCAATTTAGCATTATGGCCAGGGAAAGACCTAATCTAAGATCTGCACAAAAATATTTGTCTTCAAATTCATACCGTGATCGTGGCATGCATGGACTCGACACATATGACTGGGATTTCCATGAAAAAGATTGTGGGCCGAAAATGGGTGATCACTGTACATTTCTCTTCTGTTTCCTATTTATATTTATATTTTACCTCCTCAATTTAGCATTATGGAGAGGGAAAGACCTAATCTAAGCTCTGCACAAAAATATTTTGCCTTCAAATTCATACCGTGATCGTAGCATGCATGGACTCGATTTATATGACTGGGATTTCCATGAAAAAGATGGTGGGCCGAAAATGGGTGATCACTGTACATTTCTCTTCTGTTTCCTATTTATATTTATATTTTACCTCCTCAATTTAGCATTTTGGACAGGGAAAGACCTAATCTAAGATCTGCACAAAAATATTTTGCCCTCAAATTCATACCGTGATCGTAGCATGCATGGACTCGACTCATAAGACTGGGATTTCCATGAAAAAGATTGTTGGCAGAAAATGGGTGATCACTGTACATTTCTCTTCTGTTTCCTATTTATATTTATATTTTACCTCCTCAATTTAGCATTATGGACCGGGAAAGACCTAATCTAAAATCTGCACAAAAATATTTTGCCTTCAAATTCATACCGTGATCGTAGCATGCATGTACTCGACTCATATGTCTGGGATTTCCATGAAAAAGATTGTGGGTCGAAAATGGGTGATCACTGTACATTTCTCTTCTATTTCCTATTTATATTTCTATTTTACCTCCTCAATTTAGCATTATCGCCAGTGAAAGACCTAATCTAAGCTCTGCACAAAAATATTTTGCCTTCAAATTCATACCGTGATCATAGCATGCATGGACTCGATTTATATGACTGGGATTTCCATGAAAAAGTTCGTGGGCCGAAAATGGGTGATCACTGTACATTTCTCTTCTGTTTCCTATTTATATTTATATTTTACCTCCTTAATTTAGCATTATAGACAGGGAAAGACCTAATCAAAGATCTGCACAAAAATATTTTCCCTTCAAATTCATACCGTGACCGTAGCATGCATGTACTCGACTCATATGACTGGGATTTCCATGAAAAAGATGGTGGGCCGAAAATGGGTGATCACTGTACATTTCTCTTCTGTTTCCTATTTATATTTCTATTTTACGTCCTCAATTTAGCATTATGGACAGGGAAAGACCAAATGTAATCTCTGCACAAAAATATTTTGCCTTCAAATTCATACCGTGATCGTAGCATGCATGGACTCAACTCATATGACTGGGATTTCCACGAAAAAGATTGTGGGCCGAAAATGGATGATCATTGTACATTTCTCTTCTGTTTCCTATTTATATTTCTATTTTACCTCCTCAATTTAGCATTATGGCCAGTGAAAGACTTAATCTAAGTTCTGCACAAAAATATTTTGCCTTCAAATTCATACCGTGATCGTAGCATGCATGGACTCGACTCATATGACTGGGATTTCCACGAAAAAGATTGTGGGCCGAAAATGGGTGATCACTGTACATTTCTCTTCTGTTTCCTATTTATATTTCTATTTTACCTCCTCAATTTAGCATTATGGCCAGGGAAAGACCTAATCTAAGATCTGCACAAAAATATTTGTCTTCAAATTCATACCGTGATCGTGGCATGCATGGACTCGACACATATGACTGGGATTTCCATGAAAAAGATTGTGGGCCGAAAATGGGTGATCACTGTACATTTCTCTTCTGTTTCCTATTTATATTTATATTTTACCTCCTCAATTTAGCATTATGGAGAGGGAAAGACCTAATCTAAGCTCTGCACAAAAATATTTTGCCTTCAAATTCATACCGTGATCGTAGCATGCATGGACTCGACTCATATGACTGGGATTTCCATGAAAAAGATTGTGGGCCGAAAATGGGTGATCACTGTACATTTCTCTTCTGTTTCCTATTTATATTTCTTTTTTACCTCGTCAATTTAGCATTATGGACAGGGAAAGACCTGTGTAAGCTCTGTACAAAAATATTTTACCTTCAAATTCATTCCGCGATCGTAGCATGCATGGACTCGACTCATATGACTGGGATTTCCATGAAAAAGATTGTGGGCCGAAAATGGGTGATCACTGTACATTTCTCTTCTGTTTCCTATTTATATTTATATTTTATTTCTTCATTTTGCGTTATGGACAGGGAAAGACCAAATCTAAGATCTGCAAGGAAATATTTTGACTTCAAATTCATACCATGATCGTAGCATGCATGGATTCGACTCATATGACTGCGATTTCCATGAAAAAGATTGTTGGCACAAAATGGGTGATCACTGTACATTTCTCTTCTGTTTCCGATTACTATTTCTATTTTACTTCCTCAATTTAGCATTATGGGCAGTGAAAGACCTAATCTAAGATATGCAAAAAAATATTTTGCCTTCAAATTCATACCGTGATCGTAGCATGCCTGGATTCGACTCATATGACTGCGATTTCCATGAAAAAGATTGTGGGCACAAAATGGGTGATCACTGTACATTTCTCTTATGTTTCCCATTACTATTTCTATCTTACTTCCTCAATTTAGCATTATGGGCAGTGAAAGACCTAATCTAAGATCTGCAAAAAAATATTTTGCCTTCAAATTCATACCGTGATCGTAGCATGCATGGATTCGTCTCATATGACTGGGATTTCCATGAAAAAGATTGTGGGCACAAAATGGGTGATCACTGTACATTTCTCTTCTGTTTCCCATTACTATTTCTATTTTACTTCCTCAGTTTAGCATTATGGGCAGTGAAAGACCTAATCTAAGATCTGCAAAAAATTATTTTGCCTTCAAATTCATACCGTGATCGTAGCATGCATGGACTCGATTCATATGACTGGGATTTCCATGAAAAAGATTGTGGGCACAAAATGGGAGATCACTGTACATTTCTCTTCTGTTTCCCATTACTATTTCTATTTTACATCCTCATTTTAGCATTATGGGCAGTGAAAGACCTAATCTAAGATCTGCAAAAAAATATTTTGCCTTCAAATTCATACCGTGATCGTAGCATGCATGGATTCGACTCATATGACTGGGATTTCCATGAAAAAGATTGTGGGCACAAAATGGGTGTTCACTGTACATTTCTCTTCTGTTTCCCATTACTATTTCACTTCCTCAATTTAGCTTTATGGACAGGGAAAGACATAATCTAAGATCTGCAATAAAATATTTTGCCTTCAAATTCATACCGTGATCGTAGCATGCATGGACTCGAATTATATGACTGGGATTTCCATGAAAAAGTTTGTGGGCACAAAATGGGTGATCACTGTACATTTCTCTTCTGTTTCCCATTACTATTTCTATTTTACTTCCTCAATTTAGCATTATGGGAAGTTAAATACCTAATCTAAGATCTGCAAAAAAATATTTTGCCTTCAAATTCATACCGTGATCGTAGCATGCATGGACTCGACTCATATGACTGGGATTTCCATGAAAAAGATTGTGGGCACAGAATGGGTGATCACTGTACATTTCTCTTCTGTTTCCCATTACTATCTCTATTTTCTTCCTCAATTTAGCATTATGGACAGGGAAAGACCTAATCTAAGATCTGCAAAAATTATTTTGACTTGAAATTCATACCGTGATCGTAGCATGCATGGATTCGTTCATATGAATGGGATTTCCATGAAAATGATTGTGGGCACAAAATGGGTGATCACTGTACATTTCTCTTCTGTTTCCCATTACTATTTCTATTTAACTTCCTCAATTTAGCATTATGGACTGGGAAAGACCAAATCTAAGATCTGCAAAAAAATATTTTGCCTTCAAATTCATACCGTGATCGTAGCATGCATGGACTCGACTTATATGACTGGGATTTCCATGAAAAAGATTGTGGGCAGAAAATGGGTGATCACTGTACATTTCTCTTCTGTTTCCCATTAATATTTCTATTTTACTTCCTCAATTTAGCATTATGGACAGGGAAAGACCTAATCTAAGATCTGCAAAAAAATATTTTCCCTTCAAATTCATACAGTGATCGTAGCATGCGTGGACTCGACTCATATGACTGGGATTTCCATGAAAAAGTTTGTGCGCACAAAATGGGCGATCACTGTACATTTCTCTTCTGGTTCCCATTATTATTTCTATTTTACTGCCTCAATTTAGCATTATGGACATTGAAAGACCTAATCTAAGATCTGCAAAAAAATATTTTCCCTTCAAATTCATACCGTGATCGTAGCATGCATGGACTCGACTCATATGAATGGGATTTCCATGAAAAAGATTGTGGGCACAGAATGGGTGATCACTGTACATTTCTCTTCTGTTTCCCATTACTATCTCTATTTTCTTCCTCAATTTAGCATTATGGACTGGGAAAGACCAAATCTAAGATCTGCAAAAAAATATTTTGCCGTCAAATTCATACCGTGATCGTAGCATGCATAGACTCGACTAATTTGACTGGGATTTCCATGAAAAAGATTGTGGGCACAAAATGGGTGATCACTGTACATTTCTCTTCAGTTTCCCATTACTATTTCTATTTTACTTCCTCAATTTAGCATTATGGACAGGGAAAGACCTAATCTAAGATCTGCAAATAAATATTTTGCCTTCAAATTCATACCGTGATCGTAGCATGCATGGACTCGACTCATATCCCTGGGATTTCCATGAAAAAGATTGTGGGCACAAAATGGGTGATCACTGTACATTTCTCTTCTGTTTCCCATTACTATTTCTATTTTACTTCCTAAATTTAGCATTATGGACAGGGAAAGACCTAATCTAATATCTGCAAATAAATATTTTGCCTTCAAATTCATACCGTGATCGTAGCATGGATGGACTCGACTCATATGCCTGGGATTTCCATGAAAAAGATTGTGGGCACAAAATGGGTGATCACTGTACATTTCTCTTCTGTTTCACATTACTATTTCTATTTACTTCCTAAATTTAGCATTATGGACAGGGAAAGGCCTAATCTAATATCTGCAAATAAATACTTTGCCTTCAAATTCATACCGTGATCGTAGCATGCATGGACTCGACTCATATGCCTGGGATTTCCATGAAAAAGATTGTGGGCACAAAATGGGTGATCACTGTACATTTCTCTTCTGTTTGCCATTACTATTTCTATTTTACTTCCTAAATTTAGCATTATGGAGAGGGAAAGACCTAATCTAAAATCTGCAAATAAATATTTTGCCTTCAAATTCATACCGTGATCGTAGCATGCATGGACTTGACTCATATGACTTGGATTTCCATGAAAAAGATTGTAGGCACAAAATGGGTGATCACTGTACTTTTCTGTTCTGTTTCCCATTACTATTTCTATTTTACTTCCTCAATTTAGCATTATGGAGAGGGAAAGACCTAATGTATTTTCTGCTAATAAATATTTTGCCTTCAAATTCATACCGTGATCGTAGCATGCATGGACTCGACTCATATGACTGGGATTTGCATGAAAAAGATTGTGGGCACAAAATGGGTGATCACTGTACATTTCTCTTCTGTTTCCCATTACTATTTCTATATTACTTCCTCAATTAAGCATTATGGACAGGGAAAGACCTAATCTAAGATCTGCAATAAAATATTTTGCCTTCAAATTCATACCGTGATCGTAGCATGCATGGACTCGACTTATATGACTGGGATTTCCATGAAAAAGATTGTGGGCACAAAATGGGTGATCACTGTACATTTCTCTTCTGTTTCCCATTACTATTTCTATTTTACTTCCTCAATTTAGCATTATGGATAGGGAAAGACCTAATCTAAGAACTGCAAAAAAATATTTTGACTTCAAATTCATACCATGATCGTAGCATGCCTGGACTCGACTCATATGACTGGGATTTCCATGAAAAAGATTGTGGGCACAGAATGGGTGATCACCGTATATTTCTCTTCTGTTTCCTATTTATATTTATATTTTACTTCCTTCATTTAGCATTAATGACAGGGAAAGACCTAATCTAAGATCTGCAGAAAATATTTTGCCTTCAAATTCATACCGTGATCGTAGCATGCATGGACTCGACTCATATGACTGGGATTTCCATGAAAAAGAGTGTGGGCACAAAATGGGTGATCACTGTACATTTCTCTTCTGTTTCCCATTACTATTTCTATTTTACTTCCTCAATTTAGCATTATGGACAAGGAAAGACCTAATCTAAGATCTGCAAAAAAATATTTTGCCTTCAAATTCATACCGTGATCGTAGCATGCATGGATTCGTTCATATGAATGGGATTTCCATGAAAATGATTGTGGGCACAAAATGGGTGATCACTGTACATTTCTCTTCTGTTTCCCATTACTATTTCTATTTAACTTCCTCAATTTAGCATTATGGACTGGGAAAGACCAAATCTAAGATCTGCAAAAAAATATTTTGCCGTCAAATTCATACCGTGATCGTAGCATGCATAGACTCGACTAATTTGACTGGGATTTCCATGAAAAAGATTGTGGGCACAAAATGGGTGATCACTGTACATTTCTCTTCAGTTTCCCATTACTATTTCTATTTTACTTCCTCAATTTAGCATTATGGACAGGGAAAGACCTAATCTAAGATCTGCAAATAAATATTTTGCCTTCAAATTCATACCGTGATCGTAGCATGCATGGACTCGACTCATATCCCTGGGATTTCCATGAAAAAGATTGTGGGCACAAAATGGGTGATCACTGTACATTTCTCTTCTGTTTCCCATTACTATTTCTATATTACTTCCTCAATTAAGCATTATGGACAGGGAAAGACCTAATCTAAGATCTGCAATAAAATATTTTGCCTTCAAATTCATACCGTGATCGTAGCATGCATGGACTCGACTTATATGACTGGGATTTCCATGAAAAAGATTGTGGGCACAAAATGGGTGATCACTGTACATTTCTCTTCTGTTTCCCATTACTATTTCTATTTTACTTCCTCAATTTAGCATTATGGATAGGGAAAGACCTAATCTAAGAACTGCAAAAAAATATTTTGACTTCAAAGTCATACCATGATCGTAGCATGCCTGGACTCGACTCATATGACTGGGATTTCCATGAAAAAGATTGTGGGCACAAAATGGGTGATCACTGTATATTTCTCTTCTGTTTCCCATTAATATTTCTATTTTACTTCCTCAATTTAGCATTATGGACTGGGAAAGACCAAATCTAAGATCTGCAAAAAAATATTTTGCCGTCAAATTCATACCGTGATCGTAGCATGCAAGGACTCGACTCATATGACTGGGTTTTCCATGAAAAAGATTGTGGGCAGAAAATGGGTGATCACTGTCCATTTCTCTTCTGTTTCCCATTACTATTTCTATTTTACTTCCTCAATTTAGCATTATGGAGAGGGAAAGACCTAATGTATGTTCTGCTAATAAATATTTTGCCTTCAAATACATACCGTGATCGTAGCATGCGTGGACTCGACTCATATGACTGGGATTTCCGTGAAAGAGATTCTGGGCACAAAATGGGTGATCACTGTACATTTCTCTTCTGTTTCCCATTACTATTTCTATTTTCTTCGTCAATTTAGCATTATGGACATGGAAAGACCTAATCTAAGATCTGCAAAAAAATATTTTTCCTTCAAATTCATACCGTGATTGTAGCATGCATGGACTCGACTCATATGACTGGGATTTCCATGAAAAAGATTGTGGGCAGAAAATGGGTGATCACTGTATTTGTCTCTTCTGGTTGCTATTTATATTTCTATTTTACTTCCTCAATTTAGCATTATGGACAGGGAAAGACCTAATCTAAGATCTGCAAAAAAATATTTTGCCTTCAAATTCATACCGTGTTCGTAGCATGCATGGACTTGACTCATATGACTGGGATTTCCATGAAAAAGATTGTGGGCAGAAAATGGGTGATCACTGTACATTTCTCTTCTGTTTCCCATTACTATTTCTATTTTACTTCCTCAATTTAGCATTATGGACAGGGAAAGTCCTAATCTAAGATGTGCAAAATATATTTTGCCTTCAAATTCATACCATGATCGTAGCATGCATGGACTCGACTCATATGACTGGGATTTCCATGAAAAAGATTTTGTGCACAAAATAGGTAATCACTGTACATTTCTCTTCTGTTTCCCATTACTATTTCTATTTTACTTCCTCAATTTAGCATTATGGACAGGGAAACACCTAATCTAAGATCTGCAAAGAAATATTTTGCATTCAAATTCATACCGTGATCGTAGCATGCATGGACTCGACTCATATGACTGGGATTTCCATGAAAAAGATTGTGGGCACACAATGGGTGATCACTGTACATTTCTCTTCTGTTTCCCATTTCTATTTCTATTTTACTTCCTGACTTTAGCATTATGGACAGGGAAAGACCTAATCTAGGATCTGCTAAAAAAAAATTTCCTTCAAATTCATACCGTGATCGTAGCATGCATGGACTCGACTCATATGACTGGGATTTCCATGAAAAAGATTGTGGGAAGAAAATGGGTGATCACTGTACATTTCTCTTCTGTTTCCTATTTATATATCTATTTTACTTCCTTAATTTAGCTTTATGGACAGGGAAAGACCTAATCTAAGATCTGCAAAAAAATATTTTGCATTCAAATTCATACCGTGATCATAGCATGCATTGACTCGACTCATATGACTGGGATTTGCATGAAAAAGATTGTGGGCACAAAATGGGTGATCACTGTACATTTCTCTTCTGTTTCCAATTACTATTTCTATTTTACTTCCTAAATTTAGCATTATGGACAGGGAAAGACCTAATCTAAGATCTGCAAAGAAATATTTTGCATTCAAATTCATACCGTGATCGTGGCATGCAGGGACTCGACTCATATGACTGGGATTTCCATGAAAAAGATTGTGTGCACAAAATAGGTGATCACTGTACATTTCTCTTCTGTTTCCTATTTAAATTTTACTTCCTCAATTTAGCATTATGGAAAGGGAAAGACCTAATCTAAGATCTGCAAAAAAATATTTTGCCTTGAAATTCATACCGTGATCGTAGCATGCATGGACTCGACTCATATGACTGGGATTTCCATGAAAAAGAATGAGGGCACAAACTGGGTGATCACTGAACATTTCTCTTCTGTTTCCTATTTATATTTCTATTTTACTTCCTTAATTCAGCATTATGGACAGTGAAAGACCTAATCTAAGATCTGCAAAAAAATATTTTGCCTTGAAATTCATACCGTGATCGTAGCATGCATGGCTAGAATCATATGACTGGGATTTCCATGAAAAAGATTGTGGCCAGAAAATGGGTGATCACTGTACATTTCTCTTCTGTTTCCTATTTATATTTTACTTCCTCAATATAGCATTTTGCACAGGGAATGACCTAATCTAAGATTTGCAAAAAAATATTTTGCCATCAAAATCATACCGTGATCGTAGCATGCATGGGCTCGACTGATATGACTGGGATTTCCATGAAAAAGATTGTGGGCAGAAAATGGGTGATCACTGTACATTTCTCTTCGGTTTCCTATTTATATTTATATTTTACTTCCTCAATTTAGCATTATGGACAGGGAAAGACGTAATCTAAGCTCTGCAAAAAAATATTTTGCCTTCAATTTCATACCGTGATCGTAGGATGCATGGATAGAATCATATGACTGGGATTTCCATGAAAAAGATTGTGGCCAGAAAATGGGTGATCACTGTACATTTCTCTAATGTTTCCTATTTATATTTATATTTTACTTCCTCAATTTAGCATTATGGACAGGGAAAGACCTAATCTAAGATCTGCATAAAATATTTTGCCTTCAAATTCATACCGTGATCGTAGCATGCATAGACTCGACTCATATGACTGGGATTTCAATGAAAAAGATTGTGGGCAGAAAATGGGTGATCACTGTACATTTCTCTTCTGTTTCCCATTTATATTTCTATTTTACCTCCTCAATTTAGCATTATGGTTAGGGAAAGACCTAATCTAAGATTTGCACAAAAATATATTGCCTTCAAATTCATACCGTGATCGTAGCATGCATGGACTCGACTCATAGGACAGGGTTTCCATGAAAAAGATTGTGGGCAGAAAATGGGTGATCACTGTACATTTCTCTTCTGTTTCCTATTTATATTTCTATTTTACTTCCTCAATTTAGCATTATGGACAGGGAAAGACCTAATCCAATATCTGCAATAAAATATTTTGCCTTCACATTCATACCGTGATCGTAGCATGCATGGACTCGACTGATATGACTGGGATTTCCATGAAAAAGATTGTGGGCCGAAAATGGGTGATCACCGTACATTTCTCTTCTGTTTCCTATTTATATTTATATTTTACTTCCTCAATTTAGCATTATGGACAGGGAAAGACCTAATCTAAAATCTGCACAAAAATATTTTGCCTTCAAATTCATACCGTGATCGTAGCATGCATGGACTCGACTCATATGACTGGGATTTCCATGAAAAAGATTGTGGGCACAAAATGGGTGATCACTGTGCATTTCTCTTCTGTTTCCTATTTATATTTCTATTTTATCTCCTCAATTTAGCATTATGGACAGGGAAAGACCTAATCTAAGATCTGCACAAAAATATTTTGCCTTCAAATTCATACCGTGATCGTAGCATGCATGGACTCGACTCATATGACTGGGATTTCCATGAAAAAGATTGTGGGCCGAAAATGGGTGATCACTGTACATTTCTCTTCTGTTTCCTATTTATATTTATAATTTACCTCCTCAATTTAGCATTATGGACAGGGAAAGACCTAATCGAAAATCTGCACAAAAATATTTTGCCTTCAAATTCACACCGTGATCGTAGCATGCATGGACTCGACTCATATGACTGGAATTTCCAGGAAAAAGATTGTGGGCGGAAAATGGGTGATCACTGTACATTTCTCTTCTGTTTCCTATTACTATTTCTATTTTACTTCCTTAATTTGCCATTATAGACAGGGAAAGACCTAATCTAAGATCTGGAAAAAAATATTTGTGCCTTAAAATTTATACCGTAATTGTAGCCTGCATGGACTCGACTCATAGGACAGGGTTTCCATGAAAAAGATTGTGGGCACAAAATGGGTGATCACTGTACATTTCTCTTCTGTTTCCTATTTATATTTATATTTTACTTCCTCAATTTAGCATTATGGCCAGGGAAAGACCTAATCTAAAATCTGCACAAAAATATTTTGCCTTCAAATTCATACCGTGATCGTAGCATGCATGGACTCGACTAATATGACTGGGATTTCCATGAAAAAGATTTTGGGCCGAAAATGGGTGATCACTGTACATTTCTCTTCTGTTTCCTATTTATATTTCTATTTTACCTCCTCAATTTAGCATTATGGACAGGGAAAAACCTAATCTAAAATCTGCACAAAAATATTTTGCCTTCAAATTCATACCGTGATCGTAGCATGCATGGACTCGACTCAAATGACTGGAATTTCCATTAAAAAGATTGTGGGCGGAAAATGGGTGATCACATTACATTTCTCTTCTGTTTCCTATTTATATTTATATTTTACTTCCTTAATTTGCCATTATGTACAGGGAAAGACCTAATCTAAGATCTGGAAAAAAATATTTGTGCCTTAAAATTTATACCGTGATTGTAGCCTGCATGGACTCGACTCATATGAATGGGATTTCCATGAAAAAGATTGTGGGCCGAAAATGGGTGATCACTGTACATTTCTCTTCTGTTACCTATTTATATTTATATTTTGTCTCCTCAATTTAGCATTATGGACAGGGAAAAACCTAATCTAAAATATGCACAAAAATATTTTGCCTTCAAATTCATACCGTGACCATAGCATGCATGGACTCGACTGATATGACTGGGATTTCCATGAAAAAGATTGTGGGCCGAAAATGGGTGATCACTGTGCATTTCTCTTCTGTTTCCTATTTATATTTCTATTTTACCTCCTCAATTTAGCATTATGGACAGGGAAAGACCTAATCTAAACCTACACAAAAATATTTTGCCTTCAAATTCATACCGTGATCGTAGCATGCATGAACTCGACTCATATGACTGGGATTTCCATGAAGAAGATTTTGCGCCGAAAATGGGTGATCACTGTACATTTCTCTTCTGTTTCCTATTTATATTTCTATTTTACCTCCTCAATTTAGCATTATGGACAGGGAAAGACCTAATCTAAAATCTGCAATAAAATATTTTGCCTTCAAATTCATACCGTGATCGTAGCATGCATGGACTCGACTCAAATGACTGGAATTTCCATTAAAAAGATTGTGGGCAGAAAATGGGTGATCACATTACATTTCTCTTCTGTTTCCTATTTATATTTATAATTTACTTCCTTAATTTGCCATTATGGACAGGGAAAGACCTAATCTAAGATCTGGAAAAAAATATTTGTGCCTTAAAATTTATACCGTGATTGTAGCCTGCATGGACTCGACTCATAGGACAGGGTTTCCATGAAAAAGATTGTGGGCAGAAAATGGGTGATCACTGTACATTTCTCTTCTGTTTCCTATTTATATTTATATTTTACTTCCTCAATTTAGCATTATGGACATGGAAAGACCTAATCTAATATCTGCAATAAAATATTTTGCCTTCACATTCATACCGTGATCGTAGCATGCATGGACTCGACTGATATGACTGGGATTTCCATGAAAAAGATTGTGGGCCGAAAATGGGTGATCACTGTATATTTCTCTTCTGTTTCCTATTTATATTTCTATTTTACTTCCTTCATTTAGCATTATGGCCAGGGAAGACCTAGTCTAAGCTCTGCAAAAAAATATTTTGCCTTCAAATTCATACCGTGATCGTAGCATGCATTGACTCGTCTCATATGACTGGGATTTCCATGAAAAAGATTGTGGGCACAAAATGGGTGATCACTGTACATTTCTCCTCTGTTTCCCATTACTATTTCTATTTTACTTCCTTCATTTAGCATTATGGCCAGGGAAGACCTAATCTAAGCTCTGCAAAAAAATATTTTGCCTTCAAATTCATACCGTGATCGTAGCCTGCCTGGACTCGACTCATATGACTGGGATTTCCATTAAAAATATTGTTGGCAGAAAATGGGTAATCACTGTACATTTCTCTTCTGTTTCCTATTTATATTTCTATTTTACCTCCTCAATTTAGCATTATGGAGAGGGAAAGACCTAATCTAAGATCTGAAAAAAAATTTTGCCTTCAAATTCATACCGTGATCGTAGCATGCATGGACACGACTCATATGACTGGGATTTCCATGAAAAAGATTGTGGGCAGAAAATGGGTGATCACTGCACATTTCTCTTCTGTTTCCTATTTATATTTCTATTTTACCTCCTCAATTTAGCATTATGGACAGGGAAAGACCTAATCTAAGATCTGCAAAAAAATATTTTGCCTTCAAATTCATACCGTGATCGTAGCATGCATGGACTCGACTCATATGACTGGGATTTCCATGAAAAAGATTGTGGGCAGAAAATGGGTGATCACTGTACATTTCTCTTCTGTTTCCTATTTATATTTCTAATTTACATCCTCAATTTAGCATTATGGACAGGGAAAGACCTAATCTAAGATCTGCAAAAAAATATTTTGCCTTCAAATTCATAACGTGATCGTAGCATGTACGGACTCGACTCATATGACTGGGATTTCCATGAAAAAGATTGTGGGCAGAAAATGGGTGATCACTGAACATTTCTCTTCTGTTTCCCATTACTAATTCTATTTTACTTACTCAATTCAGCATTATGGACAGGGAAAGACATAATCTAAGGTCAGCAAAAAAATATTTTGCCTTCAAATTCATACCGTGATCGTAGCATGCCTGGAATCGACTCATATGACTGGGATTTCCATGAAAAAGATTGTGAGCACAAAATGCGTGATCACTGTACATTTCTCTTCTGTTTCCCATTACTATTTCTATTTTACCTCCTGAATTTAGCATTATTCACAGGGAAAGACCTAATCTGACATCTGCAAAAAAATATTTTGCTTTCAAATTCATACCGTGATCGTAGCATGCATGGACTCGACTCATATGACTGGGATTTCCATGAAAAAGATTGTGGGCAGAAAATGGGTTATCACTGTACATTTCTCTTCTGTTTCCTATTACTATTTCTATTTTACTTCCTGAATTTAACATTATGGACAGGGAAAGACCTAATCTAAGATCTGCAAAAAAATATTTTGCCTTCAAATTCATACCGTGATCGTAGCATGCATGGACTCGACTCATATGACTAGGATTTCCATGAAAAAGATTGTGGGCACAAAATGGGTGATCACTGTACATTCCTCTTCTGTTTCCCATTACTATTTCTATTTTACTTCCTCAATTTAGGATTATTCACATGGAAAGACCTCATCTGAGATCTGCAAAAAAATATTTTGCCTTCAAATTCATACCGTGATCGTAGCATGCATGGACTCGACTCATATGACTGGGATTTCCATGAAAACGATTGTGGGCACAAAATGGGTGATCACTGTACATTTCTCTTCTGTTTCCAATTACTATTTCTATTTTACTTCCTGAATTTAGCATTATGTACAGGGAAAGACCTAATCTAAGATCTGCAAAAAAATATTTTGCCTTCAAATTCATACCGTGATGGTAGCATGCATGGACTCGTCTCATATGACTGGGATTTCCATGAAAAAGATTGTGGGCAGAAAATGTGTGATCACTGTACATTTCTCTTCTGTTTCCCATTACTATTTCTATTTTACTTCCTGAATTTAGCATTATGTACAGGGAAAGACCTAATCTAAGATCTGCAAAAAAATATTTTGCCTTCAAATTCATACCGTGATCGTAGCATGCCTGGACTCGACTCATATGACTGGGATTTCCATGAAAAACATTGTGGGCAGAAAATATGTGATCACTGTACATTTCTCTTCTGTTTCCCATTACTATTTCTATTTTACTTCCTGAATTTAGCATTATGGACAGGGAAAGACCTAATCTAAGATCAGCAAAAAAATATTTTGCCTTCAAATTCATACCGTGATCGTAGCATGCATGGACTCGAATCATATGACTGGGATTTCCATGAAAAAGATTGTGGGCACAAAATGGGTGATCACTGTACATTTCTCTTGTATTTCCCATTACTATTTCTATTTTACTTCCTCAATTTAGCATTATGGACAGGGAAAGACCTAATCTAAGATCTGCAAAAAAATATTTTGCCTTCAAAATCATACCATGATCGTAGTATGCATGGACTCGACTCATATGACTGGGATTTCTATGAAAATGATTGTGGGCACAAAATGAGTGATCACTGTACATTTCTCTTCTGTTTCCCATTACTATTTCTATTTTACTTACTCAATTTAGCATTATGGACAGGGAAAGACCTAATCTAAGTTCAGCAAAAAAATATTTTGCCTTCAAATTCATACCGCTATCGTAGCATGCATGGACTCGACTCATATGACTGGGATTTCCATGAAAAAGATTGTGGGCACAAAATGGGTGATCACTGTACATTTCCCTTCTGTTTCCCATTACTATTTCTATTTTACTTCCTGAATTTAGCATTATGGCCAGGGAAAGACCTCATCTAAGATCTGCAAAAAAATATTTTGCCTTCAAATTCATACCGTCATCGTAGAATGCATGGACACGACTCATATGACTGGGATTTCCATGAAAAAGATTGTGGGCACGATATAGGTGATCACTGTACATTTCTCTTCTGTTTCCCATTACTATTTCTATTTTACTTACTCAATTTAGCATTATGGACAGGGAAAGACCTAATCTAAGATCTGCAAAAAATTATTTTGCCTTCAAATTCATACCATGATCGTAGTATGCATGGACTCGACTCATATGACTGGGATTTCCATGAAAAAGATTGTGGGCAGAAAATGGGTGATCACTGTACATTTCTCTTCTGTTTCCCATTACTATTTCTATTTTACTTCCTAAATTTAGCATTATGGACAGGGAAAGACCTAATCTAAGGTCAGCAAAAAAATATTTTGCCTTCAAATTAAACCGTGATCGTAGCATGCATGGACTCGAATCATATGACTGGGATTTCCATGAAAAAGATTGTGGGCACAAAATGGGTGATCACTGTACATTTCTCTTCTATTTCCCATTACTATTTCTATTTTACTTCCTCAATTTAGCATTATGGACAGGGAAAGACCTAATCTAAGATCTGCAAAAAAATATTTTGACTTCAAATTCATACCGTGATCGTAGCATGCCTGGACTCGTCTCATATGACTGGGATTTCCATGAAAAAGATTGTGGGCACAAAATGCGTGATCACTGTACATTTCTCTTCTGTTTCCCATTATTATTTCTATTTTACTTCCTCAATTTAGCATTATGGACAGGGGAAGACCTAATCTAAGATCTGCAAAAAAATATTTTGCCTTCAAATTCATACCGTGAACGTAGCATGCCTGGACTCGACTCATATGACTGGGATTTCCATGAAAAAGATTGTGGGCACAAAATGTGTGATCACTGTATATTTCTCTTCTGTTTCCCATTACTATTTCTATTTTACTTCCTGAATTTAGCATTATGGACAGGGAAAGACCTAATCTAAGATCTGCAAAAAAATATTTTGCCTTCAAATTCATACCGTGATCGTAGCATGCCTGGACTCGACTCATATGACTGGGATTTCCATGAAAAAGATTGTGGGCACAAAATGCATGATCACTGTACATTTCTCTTCTGTTTCCCATTTCTATTTCTATTTTACTTAATCAATTTAGCATTATGGACAGGGAAAGACCTAATCTAAGATCTGCAAAAAAATATTTTGCCTTCAAATTCATACCGTGATCGTAGCATGCCTGGACTCGACTCATATGACTGGGATTTCCATGAAAAAGATTGTGGGCACAAAATGCGTGATCACTGTACATTTCTCTTCTGTTTCCCATTACTATTTCTATTTTACTTCCTGAATTTAGCATTATGGACAGGGAAAGACCTAATCTAAGATCTGCAAAAAAATATTTTGCCTTCAAATTCATACCGTGATCGTAGCATGCCTGGACTCGACTCATATGACTGGGATTTCCATGAAAAAGATTGTGGGCACAAAATGCGTGATCACTGTATATTTCTCTTCTGTTTCCCATTACTATTTCTATTTTACTTCCTGAATTTAGCATTATGGACAGGGAAAGACCTAATCTAAGATCTGCAAAAAAATATTTTGCCTTCAAATTCATACCGTGATCGTAGCATGCCTGGACTCGACTCATATGACTGGGATTTCCATGAAAAAGATTGTGGGCACAAAATGCGTGATCACTGTACATTTCTCTTCTGTTTCCCATTTCTATTTCTATTTTACTTAATCAATTTAGCATTATGGACAGGGAAAGACCTAATCTAAGATCTGCAAAAAAATATTTTGCCTTCAAATTCATACCGTGAACGTAGCATGCATGGACTCGAATCATATGACTGGGATTTCCATGAAAAAGATTGTGGGCACAAAATGCGTGATCACTGTACATTTCTCTTCTGTTTCCTATTACTATTTCTATTTTACTTCCTGAATTTAGCATTATGGACAGGGAAAGACCTAATCTAAGATCAGCAAAAAAATATTTTGCCTTTAAATTAAACCGTGATCGTAGCATGCATGGACTCGAATCATATGACTGGGATTTCCATGAAAAAGATTGTGGGCACAAAATGGGTGATCACTGTACATTTCTCTTCTATTTCCCATTACTATTTCTATTTTACTTCCTCAATTTAGGATTATGGACAGGGAAAGACCTAATCTAAGATCTGCAAAAAAATATTTTGACTTCAAATTCATACCGTGATCGTATCATGCCTGGACTCGTCTCATATGACTGGGATTTCCATGAAAAAGATTGTGGGCACAAAATGCGTGATCACTGTACATTTCTCTTCTGTTTCCCATTATTATTTCTATTTTACTTCCTCAATTTAGCATTATGGACAGGGGAAGACCTAATCTAAGATCTGCAAAAAAATATTTTGCCTTCAAATTCATACCGTGAACGTAGCATGCCTGGACTCGACTCATAAGACTGGGATTTCCATGAAAAAGATTGTGGGCACAAAATGTGTGATCACTGTATATTTCTCTTCTGTTTCCCATTACTATTTCTATTTTACTTCCTGAATTTAGCATTATGGACAGGGAAAGACCTAATCTAAGATCTGCAAAAAAATATTTTGCCTTCAAATTCATACCGTGATCGTAGCATGCCTGGACTCGACTCATATGACTGGGATTTCCATGAAAAAGATTGTGGGCACAAAATGCGTGATCACTGTACATTTCTCTTCTGTTTCCCATTTCTATTTCTATTTTACTTAATCAATTTAGCATTATGGACAGGGAAAGACCTAATCTAAGATCTGCAAAAAAATATTTTGCCTTCAAATTCATACCGTGATCGTAGCATGCCTGGACTCGACTCATATGACTGGGATTTCCATGAAAAAGATTGTGGGCACAAAATGCGTGATCACTGTACATTTCTCTTCTGTTTCCCATTATTATTTCTATTTTACTTCCTCAATTTAGCATTATGGACAGGGGAAGACCTAATCTAAGATCTGCAAAAAAATATTTTGCCTTCAAATTCATACCGTGAACGTAGCATGCCTGGACTCGACTCATATGACTGGGATTTCCATGAAAAAGATTGTGGGCACAAAATGTGTGATCACTGTATATTTCTCTTCTGTTTCCCATTACTATTTCTATTTTACTTCCTGAATTTAGCATTATGGACAGGGAAAGACCTAATCTAAGGTCAGCAAAAAAATATTTTGCCTTCAAATTAAACCGTGATCGTAGCATGCATGGACTCGAATCATATGACTGGGATTTCCATGAAAAAGATTGTGGGCACAAAATGGGTGATCACTGTACATTTCTCTTCTGTTTCCTATTTATATTTATATTTTACTGCCTGAATTTAACATTATGGACAGGGAAAGACCTAATCTGACATCAGCAAAAAAATATTTTGCCTTCAAATTAAACCGTGATCGTAGCATGCATGGACTCGAATCATATGACTGGGATTTCCATGAAAAAGATTGTGGGCACAAAATGGGTGATCACTGTACATTTCTCTTCTATTTCCCATTACTATTTCTATTTTACTTCCTCAATTTAGCATTATGGACAGGGAAAGACCTAATCTAAGATCTGCAAAAAAATATTTTGACTTCAAATTCATACCGTGATCGTAGCATGCCTGGACTCGTCTCATATGACTGGGATTTCCATGAAAAAGATTGTGGGCACAAAATGCGTGATCACTGTACATTTCTCTTCTGTTTCCCATTATTATTTCTATTTTACTTCCTCAATTTAGCATTATGGACAGGGGAAGACCTAATCTAAGATCTGCAAAAAAATATTTTGCCTTCAAATTCATACCGTGAACGTAGCATGCCTGGACTCGACTCATATGACTGGGATTTCCATGAAAAAGATTGTGGGCACAAAATGTGTGATCACTGTATATTTCTCTTCTGTTTCCCATTACTATTTCTATTTTACTTCCTGAATTTAGCATTATGGACAGGGAAAGACCTAATCTAAGATCTGCAAAAAAATATTTTGCCTTCAAATTCATACCGTGATCGTAGCATGCCTGGACTCGACTCATATGACTGGGATTTCCATGAAAAAGATTGTGGGCACAAAATGCGTGATCACTGTACATTTCTCTTCTGTTTCCCATTTCTATTTCTATTTTACTTAATCAATTTAGCATTATGGACAGGGAAAGACCTAATCTAAGATCTGCAAAAAAATATTTTGCCTTCAAATTCATACCGTGAACGTAGCATGCATGGACTCGAATCATATGACTGGGATTTCCATGAAAAAGATTGTGGGCACAAAATGCGTGATCACTGTACATTTCTCTTCTGTTTCCTATTACTATTTCTATTTTACTTCCTGAATTTAGCATTATGGACAGGGAAAGACCTAATCTAAGATCAGCAAAAAAATATTTTGCCTTTAAATTAAACCGTGATCGTAGCATGCATGGACTCGAATCATATGACTGGGATTTCCATGAAAAAGATTGTGGGCACAAAATGGGTGATCACTGTACATTTCTCTTCTATTTCCCATTACTATTTCTATTTTACTTCCTCAATTTAGGATTATGGACAGGGAAAGACCTAATCTAAGATCTGCAAAAAAATATTTTGACTTCAAATTCATACCGTGATCGTAGCATGCCTGGACTCGTCTCATATGACTGGGATTTCCATGAAAAAGATTGTGGGCACAAAATGCGTGATCACTGTACATTTCTCTTCTGTTTCCCATTATTATTTCTATTTTACTTCCTCAATTTAGCATTATGGACAGGGGAAGACCTAATCTAAGATCTGCAAAAAAATATTTTGCCTTCAAATTCATACCGTGAACGTAGCATGCCTGGACTCGACTCATATGACTGGGATTTCCATGAAACAGATTGTGGGCAGAAAATGTGTGATCACTGTACATTTCTCTTCTGTTTCCCATTACTATTTCTATTTTACTTAATCAATTTAGCATTATGGACAGGGAAGGACCTAATCTAAGATCTGCAAAAAAATATTTTGCCTTCAAATTCATACCGTGATCGTAGCATGCCTGAACTCGACTCATATGACTGGGATTTCCATGAAAAAGATTGTGGGCACAAAATGTGTGATCACTGTATATTTCTCTTCTGTTTCCCATTACTATTTCTATTTTACTTCCTGAATTTAGCATTATGGACAGGGAAAGACCTAATCTAAGATCTGCAAAAAAATATTTTGCCTTCAAATTCATACCGTGATCGTAGCATGCCTGGACTCGACTCATATGACTGGGATTTCCATGAAAAAGATTGTGGGCACAAAATGCGTGATCACTGTATATTTCTCTTCTGTTTCCCATTACTATTTCTATTTTACTTCCTGAATTTAGCATTATGGACAGGGAAAGACCTAATCTAAGATCTGCAAAAAAATATTTTGCCTTCAAATTCATACCGTGATCGTAGCATGCCTGGACTCGACTCATATGACTGGGATTTCCATGAAAAAGATTGTGGGCACAAAATGCGTGATCACTGTACATTTCTCTTCTGTTTCCCATTTCTATTTCTATTTTACTTAATCAATTTAGCATTATGGACAGGGAAAGACCTAATCTAAGATCTGCAAAAAAATATTTTGCCTTCAAATTCATACCGTGATCGTAGCATGCCTGGACTCGACTCATATGACTGGGATTTCCATGAAAAAGATTGTGGGCACAAAATGCGTAATCACTGTATATTTCTCTTCTGTTTCCCATTACTATTTCTATTTTACTTCCTGAATTTAACATTATGGACAGGGAAAGACCTAATCTAAGATCTGCAAAAAAATATTTTGCCTTCAAATTCATACCGTGATCGTAGCATGCCTGGACTCGACTCATATGACTGGGATTTCCATGAAAAAGATTGTGGGCACAAAATGCGTGATCACTGTACATTTCTCTTCTGTTTCCCATTTCTATTTCTATTTTACTTAATCAATTTAGCATTATGGACAGGGAAAGACCTCATCTAAGATCTGCAAAAAAATATTTTGCCTTCAAATTCATACCGTGATCGTAGCATGCCTGGACTCGACTCATATGACTGGGATTTCCATGAAAAAGATTGTGAGCACAAAATGCGTGATCACTGTACATTTCTCTTCTGTTTCCCATTACTATTTCTATTTTACCTCCTGAATTTAGCATTATTCACAGGGAAAGACCTAATCTGAGATCTGCAAAAAAATATTTTGCCTTCAAATTCATACCGTGATCGTAGCATGCATGGATTCGACTCATATGACTGGGATTACCATGAAAAAGATTGTGGGCACAAAATGGGTGATCACTGTACATTTCTCTTCTGTTTCCCATTACTATTTCTATTTTACTTCCTCGATTTAGCATTATGGACAGGGAAAGACCTAATCTAAGATCTGCAAAAAAATATTTTGACTTCAAATTCATACCGTGATCGTAGCATGCCTGGACTTGACTCATATGAATGGGATTTCCATGAAAAAGATTGTGGGCACAAAATGCGTGATCACTGTACATTTCTCTTCTGTTTCCCATTACTATTTCTATTTTACTTCCTGAATTTAGCATTATTCACAGGGAAACACCTAATCTGAGATCTGCAAAAAAATATTTTGCCTTCAAATTCATACCGTGATCGTAGCATGCATGGACTCGACTCATATGACTGGGATTTCCATGAAAAAGATTGTGGGCACAAAATGGGTGATCACTGTACATTTCCCTTCTGTTTCCCATTACTATTTCTATTTTACTTCCTGAATTTAGCATTATGGACAGGGAAAGACCTAATCTAAGATCTGCAAAAAAATATTTTGCCTTCAAATACATACCGTGATCGTAGCATGCATGGACTCGACTCATATGACTGGGATTTCCATGAAAAAGATTGTGGGCACAAAATGGGTGATCACTGTACATTTCTCTTCTGTTTCCTATTTATATTTATATTTTACTTTCTAAATTTAACATTATGGACAGGGAAAGACCTAATCTAAGATCTGCAAAAACATATTTTGCCTTCAAAATCATACCGTGATCGTAGCATGCCTGGACTCGACTCATATGAATGGGATTTCCATGAAAAAGATTGTGGGCACAAAATGCGTGATCACTGTACATTTCTCTTCTGTTTCCCATTACTATTTCTATTTTACTTCCTGAATTTAGCATTATGGAAAGGGAAAGAACTAATCTAAGATCTGCAAAAAAATATTTTGCCTTCAAATTCATACCGTGATCGTAGCATGCCTGGACTCGACTCATATGACTGGGATTTCCATGAAAAAGATTGTGGGCACAAAATGCGTGATCACTGTACATTTCTCTTCTGTTTCCCATTACTATTTCTATTTTACTTCCTGAATTTAGCATTATTCACAGGGAAAGACCTAATCTGAGATCTGCAAAAAAATATTTTGCCTTCAAATTCATACCGTGATCGTAGCATGCATGGACTCGACTCATATGACTGGGATTTCCATGAAACAGATTGTGGGCAGAAAATGTGTGATCACTGTACATTTCTCTTCTGTTTCCCATTACTATTTCTATTTTACTTCCTCAATTTAGCATTATGGACAGGGAAAGACCTCATCTAAGATCTGCAAAAAAATATTTTGCCTTCAAATTAATACCGTGATCGTAGCATGCATGGACTCGACTCATATGACTGGGATTTCCATGAAAAAGATTGTGGGCACAAAATGGGTGATCACTGTACATTTCTCTTCTGTTTCCCATTACTATTTCTATTTTACTTCCTCAATTTAGCATTATGGACAGGGAAAGACCTAATCTAAGATCTGCAAAAAAATATTTTGCCTTCAAAATCATACCGTGATCGTAGCATGCCTGGACTCGACTCATATGACTGGGATTTCTATGAAAAAGATTGTGGGCACAAAAAGGGTGATCACTGAACATTTCTCTTCTGTTTCCCATTACTATTTCTATTTTACTTCCTCAATTTAGCATTATGGACAGGGAAAGACCTAATCTAAGATCTGCAAAAAAATATTTACCTTCAAATTCATACCGTGATCGTACCATGCATGGACTCGACTCATATGACTGGGATTTCCATGAAAAAGATTGTGGGCACAAAATGGGTGATCACTGTACATTTCTCTTCTGTTTCCCATTACTATTTCTATTTTACTTCCTCAATTTAGCATTACGGACAGGGAAAGACCTAATCTAAGACCTGCAAAAAAATATTTTGCCTTCAAAATCATACCGGGATCGTAGCATGCATGGACTCGACTCATATGACTGGGATTTCTATGAAAAAGATTGTGGGCACAAAAAGGGTGATCACTGAACATTTCTCTTCTGTTTCCCATTACTATTTCTATTTTACTTCCTCAATTTAGCATTATGGACAGGGAAAGACCTAATCTAAGATCTGCAAAAAGATATTTTGCCTTCAAAATCATACCATGATCGTAGCATGCATGGACTCGACTCATATGACTGGGATTTCCATGAAAAAGATTGTGGGCACAAAATGCGTGATCACTGTACATTTCTCTTCTGTTTCCCATTACTATTTCTATTTTACTTCCTGAATTTAGCATTATTCACAGGGAAAGACCTAATCTGAGATCTGCAAAAAAATATTTTGCCTTCAAATTCATACCGTGATCGTAGCATGCATGGACTCGACTCATATGACTGGGATTTCCATGAAACAGATTGTGGGCAGAAAATGTGTGATCACTGTACATTTCTCTTCTGTTTCCCATTACTATTTCTATTTTACTTCCTCAATTTAGCATTATGGACAGGTAAAGACCTCATCTAAGATCTGCAAAAAAATATTTTGCCTTCAAATTCATACCGTGATCGTAGCATGCCTGGACTCGACTCATATGACTGGGATTTCCATGAAAAAGATTGTGAGCACAAAATGTGTGATCACTGTACATTTCTCTTCTGTTTCCCATTACTATTTCTATTTTACCTCCTGAATTTAGCATTATTCACAGGGAAAGACCTAATCTGAGATCTGCAAAAAAATATTTTGCCTTCAAATTCATACCGTGATCGTAGCATGCATGGACTCGACTCATATGACTGGGATTTCCATGAAAAAGATTGTGGGCACAAAATGGGTGATCACTGTACATTTCTCTTCTGTTTCCCATTACTATTTCTATTTTACTTCCTCAATTTAGCATTATGGACAGGGAAAGACCTAATCTAAGATCTGCAAAAAAATATTTTGCCTTCAAAATCATACCGTGATCGTAGCATGCCTGGACTCGACTCATATGACTGGGATTTCCATGAAAAAGATTGTGGGTACAAAATGCGTGATCACTGTACATTTCTCTTCTGTTTCCCATTACTATTTCTATTTTACTTCCTCAATTTAGCATTATGGACAGGGGAAGAATTAATCTAAGATCTGCAAAAAAATATTTTGCCTTCAAATTCATACCGTGATCGTAGCATGCATGGACTCGACTCATATGACTGGGATTTCCATGAAAAAGATTGTGGGCACAAAATGGGTGATCACTGTACATTTCTCTTCTGTTTCCTATTACTATTTCTATTTTACTTCCTGAATTTAACATTATGGACAGGGAAAGACCTAATCTAAGATCTGCAAAAAAATATTTTGCCTTCAAATTCATACCGTGATCGTAGCATGCATAGACTCGACTCATATGACTGGGATTTCCATAAAAAAGATTGTGGGCACAAAATGGGTGATCAATGTAAATTTCTCTTCTGTTTCCTATTTATATTTATATTTTACTTCCTGAATTTAACATTATGGACAGGGAAAGACCTAATCTAAGATCTGCAAAAAATTATTTTGCCTTCAAATTTATACCGTGATCGTAGCATGCATGGACTCGACTCATATGACTGGGATTTCCATGAAAAAGATTGTGGGCACAAAATGCGTGATCACTGTACATTTCTCTTCTGTTTCCTATTACTATTTCTATTTTACTTCCTGAATTTAACATTATGGACAGGGAAAGACCTAATCTAAGATCTGCAAAAAAATATTTTGCCTTCAAATTCATACCGTGATCGTAGCATGCATAGACTCGACTCATATGACTGGGATTTCCATGAAAAAGATTGTGGGCACAAAATGGGTGATCAATGTAAATTTCTCTTCTGTTTCCTATTTATATTTTACTTCCTGAATTTAACATTATGGACAGGGAAAGACCTAATCTAAGATCTGCAAAAAAATATTTTGCCTTCAAATTCATACCGTGATCGTAGCATGCATGGACTCGACTCATATGACTGGGATTTCCATGAAAAAGATTGTGGGCACAAAATGCGTGATCACTGTACATTTCTCTTCTGTTTCCCATTACTATTTCTATTTTACTTCCTCAATTTAGCATTATGGACAGGGAAAGACCTAATCTAAGATCTGCAAAAAAATATTTTGCCTTCAAATTCATACCGTGATCGTAGCATGCATGGACTCGACTCATATGACTGGGATTTCCATGAAAAAGATTGTGGGCACAAAATGGGTGATCACTGTACATTTCTCTTCTGTTTCCCATTACTATTTCTATTTTACTTCCTCAATTTAGCATTATGGACAGGGAAAGACCTAATCTAAGATCTGCAAAAAAATATTTTGCCTTCAAATTCATACCGTGATCGTAGCATGCATGGACTCGACTCATATGACTGGGATTTCCATGAAAAAGATTGTGGGCACAAAATGGGTGATCACTGTACATTTCTCTTCTGTTTCCCATTACTATTTCTATTTTACTTCCTCAATTTAGCATTATGGACAGGGAAAGACCTAATCTAAGATCTGCAAAAAAATATTTTGCCTTCAAATTCATACCGTGATCGTAGCATGCATGGACTCGACTCATATGACTGGGATTTCCATGAAAAAGATTGTGGGCACAAAATGGGTGATCAATGTAAATTTCTCTTCTGTTTCCTATTTATATTTTACTTCCTGAATTTAACATTATGAGCAGGGAAAGACCTAATCTAAGATCTGCAAAAAAATATTTTGCCTTCAAATTCATACCGTGATCGTAGCATGCCTGGACTCGACTCATATGACTGGGATTTCCATGAAAAAGATTGTGGGCACAAAATGCGTGATCACTGTACATTTCTCTTCTGTTTCCTATTATTATTTCTATTTTACTTCCTGAATTTAACATTATGGACAGGGAAAGACCTAATCTAAGATCTGCAAAAAAATATTTTGCCTTCAAATTCATACCGTGATCGTAGCATGCATAGACTCGACTCATATGACTGGGATTTCCATGAAAAAGATTGTGGGCACAAAATGGGTGATCAATGTAAATTTCTCTTCTGTTTCCTATTTATATTTATATTTTACTTCCTGAATTTAACATTATGGACAGGGAAAGACCTAATCTAAGATCTGCAAAAAAATATTTTGCCTTCAAATTCATACCGTGATCGTAGCATGCATGGACTCGTCTCATATGACTGGGATTTCCATGAAAAAGATTGTGGGCAGAAAATGGGTGATCACTGTACATTTCTCTTCTGTTTCCTATTACTATTTCTATTTTACTTCCTGAATTTAGCATTATGAGCAGGGAAAGACCTAATCTAAGATCTGCAAAAAAATATTTTGCCTTCAAATTCATACCGTGATCGTAGCATGCATGGACTCGGCTGATATGACTGGGATTTCCATGAAATAGATTGTGGGCTCAAAATGAGTGATCACTGTACATTTCTCTTCTGTTTCCCATTATTATTTCTATTTTACTTCCTCAATTTAGCATTATGTACAGGGAAAGACCTAATCTAAGATCTGCAAAAAATTATTTTGCCTTCAAATTCATACCGTGATCGTAGCATGCATGGACTCGTCTCATATGACTGGGATTTCCATGAAAATATTGTGGGCAGAAAATGTGTGATCCCTGTACATTTCTCTTCTGTTTCCCATTACTATTTCTATTTTACTTCCTCAATTTAGCATTATGGACAGGGAAAAACCTAATCTAAGATCTGCAAAAAAATATTTTGCCTTCAAATTCATACCGTCCTCGTAGCATGCATGGACTCGACTCATATGACTGGGATTTCCATGAAAAAGATTGTGGGAACAAATTGGGTGATCACTGTACATTTCTGTTCTGTTTCCCATTACTATTTCTATTTTACTTCCTGAATTTAACATTATGAGCAGGGAAAGACCTAATCTAAGATCTGCAAAAAAATATTTTGCCTTCAAATTCATACCGTGATCGTAGCATGCCTGGACTCGACTCATATGACTGGGATTTCTATGAAAAAGATTGTGGGCACAAAATGCGTGATCACTGTACATTTCTCTTCTGTTTCCTATTATTATTTCTATTTTACTTCCTGAATTTAACATTATGGACAGGGAAAGACCTAATCTAAGATCTGCAAAAAAATATTTTGCCTTCAAATTCATACCGTGATCGTAGCATGCATAGACTCGACTCATATGACTGGGATTTCCATGAAAAAGATTGTGGGCACAAAATGGGTGATCAATGTAAATTTCTCTTCTGTTTCCTATTTATATTTATATTTTACTTCCTGAATTTAACATTATGGACAGGGAAAGACTTAATCTAAGATCTGCAAAAAAATATTTTGCCTTCAAATTCATACCGTGATCGTAGTATGCATGGACTCGTCTCATATGACTGGGATTTCCATGAAAAAGATTGTGGGCAGAAAATGGGTGATCACTGTACATTTCTCTTCTGTTTCCTATTACTATTTCTATTTTACTTCCTGAATTTAGCATTATGAGCAGGGAAAGACCTAATCTAAGATCTGCAAAAAAATATTTTGCCTTCAAATTCATACCGTGATCGTAGCATGCATGAACTCGGCTGATATGACTGGGATTTCCATGAAATAGATTGTGGGCTCAAAATGAGTGATCACTGTACATTTCTCTTCTGTTTCCCATTACTATTTCTATTTTACTTCCTGAATTTAGCATCATGTACAGGGAAAGACCTAATCTAAGATCTGCAAAAAAATATTTTGCCTTCAAATTCATACAGTGATCGTAGGATGCCTGGACTCGACTCATAGGACTGGGATTTTCATGAAAAACATTGTAGGCACAAAATGCGTGATGACTGTACATTTCTCTTCTGTTTCCCATTACTATTTCTATTTTACTTCCTGAATTTAGCATTATGGACAGGGAAAGACCTAATCTAAGATCTGCAAAAAAATATTTTGCCTTCAAATTCATACCGTGATCGTAGCATGCCTGGACTCGACTCATATGACTGGGATTTCCATGAAAAAGATTGTGGGCACAAAATGCGTGATCACTGTACATTTCTCTTCTGTTTCCCATTACTATTTCTATTTTACTTCCTCAATTTAGCATTATGGACAGGGAAAGACCTAATCTAAGATCTGCAAAAAAATATTTTGCCTTCAAATTCATACCGTGATCGTAGCATGCATGGACTCGACTCATATGACTGGGATTTCCATGAAAAAGATTGTGGGCACAAAATGGGTGATCACTGTACATTTCTCTTCTGTTTCCCATTACTATTTCTATTTTACTTCCTCAATTTAGCATTATGGACAGGGAAAGACCTAATCTAAGATCTGCAAAAAAATATTTTGCCTTCAAATTCATACCGTGATCGTAGCATGCATGGACTCGACTCATATGACTGGGATTTCCATGAAAAAGATTGTGGGCACAAAATGGGTGATCACTGTACATTTCTCTTCTGTTTCCCATTACTATTTCTATTTTACTTCCTCAATTTAGCATTATGGACAGGGAAAGACCTAATCTAAGATCTGCAAAAAAATATTTTGCCTTCAAATTCATACCGTGATCGTAGCATGCATGGACTCGACTCATATGACTGGGATTTCCATGAAAAAGATTGTGGGCACAAAATGGGTGATCAATGTAAATTTCTCTTCTGTTTCCTATTTATATTTTACTTCCTGAATTTAACATTATGAGCAGGGAAAGACCTAATCTAAGATCTGCAAAAAAATATTTTGCCTTCAAATTCATACCGTGATCGTAGCATGCCTGGACTCGACTCATATGACTGGGATTTCCATGAAAAAGATTGTGGGCACAAAATGCGTGATCACTGTACATTTCTCTTCTGTTTCCTATTATTATTTCTATTTTACTTCCTGAATTTAACATTATGGACAGAGAAAGACCTAATCTAAGATCTGCAAAAAAATATTTTGCCTTCAAATTCATACCGTGATCGTAGCATGCATAGACTCGACTCATATGACTGGGATTTCCATGAAAAAGATTGTGGGCACAAAATGGGTGATCAATGTAAATTTCTCTTCTGTTTCCTATTTATATTTATATTTTACTTCCTGAATTTAACATTATGGACAGGGAAAGACCTAATCTAAGATCTGCAAAAAAATATTTTGCCTTCAAATTCATACCGTGATCGTAGCATGCATGGACTCGTCTCATATGACTGGGATTTCCATGAAAAAGATTGTGGGCAGAAAATGGGTGATCACTGTACATTTCTCTTCTGTTTCCTATTACTATTTCTATTTTACTTCCTGAATTTAGCATTATGAGCAGGGAAAGACCTAATCTAAGATCTGCAAAAAAATATTTTGCCTTCAAATTCATACCGTGATCGTAGCATGCATGGACTCGGCTGATATGACTGGGATTTCCATGAAATAGATTGTGGGCTCAAAATGAGTGATCACTGTACATTTCTCTTCTGTTTCCCATTATTATTTCTATTTTACTTCCTGAATTTAGCATTATGTACAGGGAAAGACCTAATCTAAGATCTGCAAAAAATTATTTTGCCTTCAAATTCATACCGTGATCGTAGCATGCATGGACTCGTCTCATATGACTGGGATTTCCATGAAAATATTGTGGGCAGAAAATGTGTGATCCCTGTACATTTCTCTTCTGTTTCCCATTACTATTTCTATTTTACTTCCTCAATTTAGCATTATGGACAGGGAAAAACCTAATCTAAGATCTGCAAAAAAATATTTTGCCTTCAAATTCATACCGTCCTCGTAGCATGCATGGACTCGACTCATATGACTGGGATTTCCATGAAAAAGATTGTGGGAACAAATTGGGTGATCACTGTACATTTCTGTTCTGTTTCCCATTACTATTTCTATTTTACTTCCTCAATTTAGCATTATGGACAGGGGAAGACCTAATCTAAGATCTGCAAAAAAATATTTTGCCTTCAAATTCATACCGTGATCGTAGCATGCCTAGACTCGACTCATAGGACTGGGATGTCCATGAAAAAGATTGTAGGCACAAAATGCGTGATGACTGTATATTTCTCTTCTGTTTCCCATTACTATTTCTATTTTACTTCCTGAATTTAGCATTATGAGCAGGGAAAGACCTAATCTAAGATCTGCAAAAAAATATTTTGCCTTCAAATTCATACCGTGATCGTAGCATGCATAGACTCAACTCATATGACTGGGATTTCCATGAAAAAGATTGTGGGCAGAAAATGGGTGATCACTGTACATTTCTCTTCTGTTTCCTATTACTATTTCTATTTTACTTCCTGAATTTAGCATTATGAGCAGGGAAAGACCTAATCTAAGATCTGCAAAAAAATATTTTGCCTTCAAATTCATACCGTGATCGTAGCATGCCTGGACTCGACTCATATGACTGGGATTTCCATGAAAAAGATTGTGGGCACAAAATGGGTGATCACTGTACATTTCTCTTCTGTTTCCCATTACTATTTCTATTTTACTTCCTGAATTTAGCATTATGGACAGGGAAAGACCTAATCTAAGATCTGCAAAAAAATATTTTGCCTTCAACTTCATACCGTGATCGTAGCATGCCTGGACTCGACTCATATGACTGGGATTTCCATGAAAAAGATTGTGGGCACAAAATGCGTGATCACTGTACATTTCTCTTCTGTTTCCTATTTATATTTATATTTTACTTCCTGAATTTAACATTATGGACAGGGAAAGACCTAATGTAAGATCTGCAAAAAAATATTTTGCCTTCAAATTCATACCGTGATCGTAGCATGCATAGACTCGACTCATATGACTGGGATTTCCATGAAAAAGATTGTGGGCAGAAAATGGGTGATCACTGTACATTTCTCTTCTGTTTCCTATTACTATTTCTATTTTACTTCCTGAATTTAGCATTATGAATAGGGAAAGACCTAATCTAAGATCTGCAAAAAAATATTTTGCCTTCAAATTCATACCGTGATCGTAGCATGCATGGACTCGGCTGATATGACTGGGATTTCCATGAAATAGATTGTGGGCTCAAAATGGGTGATCACTGTACATTTCTCTTCTGTTTCCCATTATTATTTCTATTTTACTTCCTGAATTTAGCCTTATGGACAGGGAAAGACCTAATCTAAGATCTGCAAAAAAATATTTTGCCTTCAAATTCATACCGTGATCGTAGCATGCCTGGACTCAACTCATATGACTGGGATTTCCATGAAAAAGATTGTGGGCACAAAATGCGTGATCACTGTACATTTCTCTTCTGTTTCCTATTTATATTTATATTTTACTTCCTGAATTTAACATTATGGACAGGGAAAGACCTAATCTAAGATCTGCAAAAAAATATTTTGCCTTCAAATTCATACCGTGATCGTAGCATGCATGGAGTCGACTCATATGACTGGGATTTCCATGAAAAAGATTGTGGGCACAAAATGCGTGATCACTGTACATTTCTCTTCTGTTTCCTATTACTATTTCTATTTTACTTCCTGAATTTAACATTATGGACAGGGAAAGACCTAATCTAAGATCTGCAAAAAAATATTTTGCCTTCAAATTCATACCGTGATCGTAGCATGCATAGACTCGACTCATATGACTGGGATTTCCATGAAAAAGATTGTGGGCACAAAATGGGTGATCAATGTAAATTTGTCTTCTGTTTCCTATTTATATTTATATTTTACTTCCTGAATTTAACATTATGGACAGGGAAAGACCTAATCTAAGATCTGCAAAAAAATATTTTGCCTTCAAATTCATACCGTGATCGTAGCATGCATGGACTCGTCTCATATGACTGGGATTTCCATGAAAAAGATTGTGGGCAGAAAATGGGTGATCACTGTACATTTCTCTTCTGTTTCCCATTACTATTTCTATTTTACTTCCTCAATTTAGCATTATGGACAGGGAAAGACCTAATCTAAGATCTGCAAAAAAATATTTTGCCTTCAAATTCATACCGTGATCATAGCATGCATGGACTCGACTCATATGACTGGGATTTCCATGAAAAAGATTGTGGGCACAAAATGCGTGATCACTATACATTTCTCTTCTGTTTCCCATTACTATTTCTATTTTACTTCCTGAATTTAGCATTATGGACAGGGAAAGACCTAATCTAAGATCTGCAAAAAATTATTTTGCCTTCAAATTCATACCGTGATCGTAGCATGCATGGACTCGTCTCATATGACTGGGATTTCCATGAAAAAGATTGTGGGCAGAAAATGCGTGATCCCTGTACATTTCTCTTCTGTTTCCCATTACTATTTCTATTTTACTTCCTCAATTTAGCATTATGGACAGGGAAAAACCTAATCTAAGATCTGCAAAAAAATATTTTGCCTTCAAATTCATACCGTCCTCGTAGCATGCATGGACACGACACATATGACTGGGATTTCCATGAAAAAGATTGTGGGCACAAATTGGGTGATCACTGTACATTTCTGTTCTGTTTCCCATTACTATTTCTATTTTACTTCCTCAATTTAGCATTATGGACAGGGGAAGACCTAATCTAAGATCTGCAAAAAAATATTTTCCCTTCAAATTCATACCGTCCTCGTAGCATGCATGGACTCGACTCATATGACTGGGATTTCCATGAAAAAGATTGTGGGCACAAATTGGGTCATCACTGTACATTTCTCTTCTGTTTCCCATTACTATTTCTATTTTACTTCCTCAATTTAGCATTATGGACAGGGAAAGACCTAATCTAAGATCTGCAAAAAAATATTTTGCCTTCAAATTCATACCGTGATCATAGCATGCATGGACTCGACTCATATGACTGGGATTTCCATGAAAAAGATTGTAGGCACAAAATGCGTGATGACTGTACATTTCTCTTCTGTTTCCCATTACTATTTCTATTTTACTTCCTGAATTTAGCATTATGGACAGGGAAAGACCTAATCTAAGATCTGCAAAAAAATATTTTGCCTTCAAATTCATACCGTGATCGTAGCATGCATGGACTCGTCTCATATGACTGGGATTTCCATGAAAAAGATTGTGGGCAGAAAATGTGTGATCACTGAACATTTCTCTTCTGTTTCCTATTTATATTTCTATTTTACTTCCTGAATTTAGCATTATGTACAGGGAAAGACCTAATCAAAGTTCTGCAAAAAATTATTTTGCCTTCAAATTCATACCGTGATCGTAGCATGCATGGACTCGTCTCATATGACTGGGATTTCCATGAAAAAGATTGTGGGCAGAAAATGGGTGATCACTGTACATTTCTCTTCTGTTTCCCATTACTATTTCTATTTTACTTCCTCAATTTAGCATTATGGACAGGGAAAGACCTAATCTAAGCTCTGCACAAAAATATTTTGCCTTCAAATTCATACCGTGATCATAGCATGCATGGACTCGACTCATATGACTGGGATTTCCATGAAAAAGATTGTGGGCACAAAATGCGTGATCACTATACATTTCTCTTCTGTTTCCCATTACTATTTCTATTTTACTTCCTGAATTTAGCATTATGGACAGGGAAAGACCTAATCTAAGATCTGCAAAAAATTATTTTGCCTTCAAATTCATACCGTGATCGTAGCATGCATGGACTCGTCTCATATGACTGGGATTTCCATGAAAAAGATTGTGGGCAGAAAATGTGTGATCCCTGTACATTTCTCTTCTGTTTCCCATTACTATTTCTATTTTACTTCCTCAATTTAGCATTATGGACAGGGAAAAACCTAATCTAAGATCTGCAAAAAAATATTTTGCCTTCAAATTCATACCGTCCTCGTAGCATGCATGGACACGACACATATGACTGGGATTTCCATGAAAAAGATTGTGGGCACAAATTGGGTGATCACTGTACATTTCTGTTCTGTTTCCCATTACTATTTCTATTTTACTTCCTCAATTTAGCATTATGGACAGGGGAAGACCTAATCTAAGATCTGCAAAAAAATATTTTCCCTTCAAATTCATACCGTCCTCGTAGCATGCATGGACTCGACTCATATGACTGGGATTTCCATGAAAAAGATTGTGGGCACAAATTGGGTCATCACTGTACATTTCTCTTCTGTTTCCCATTACTATTTCTATTTTACTTCCTCAATTTAGCATTATGGACAGGGAAAGACCTAATCTAAGATCTGCAAAAAAATATTTTGCCTTCAAATTCATACAGTGATCGTAGGATGCCTGGACTCGACTCATAGGACTGGGATTTCCATGAAAAAGATTGTAGGCACAAAATGCGTGATGACTGTACATTTCTCTTCTGTTTCCCATTACTATTTCTATTTTACTTCCTGAATTTAGCATTATGGACAGGGAAAGACCTAATCTAAGATCTGCAAAAAAATATTTTGCCTTCAAATTCATACCGTGATCGTAGCATGCATGGACTCGTCTCATATGACTGGGATTTCCATGAAAAAGATTGTGGGCAGAAAATGTGTGATCACTGAACATTTCTCTTCTGTTTCCTATTTATATTTCTATTTTACTTCCTGAATTTAGCATTATGTACAGGGAAAGACCTAATCAAAGTTCTGCAAAAAATTATTTTGCCTTCAAATTCATACCGTGATCGTAGCATGCATGGACTCGTCTCATATGACTGGGATTTCCATGAAAAAGATTGTGGGCAGAAAATGGGTGATCACTGTACATTTCTCTTCTGTTTCCTATTACTATTTCTATTTTACTTCCTGAATTTAGCATTATGAGCAGGGAAAGACCTAATCTAAGATCTGCAAAAAAATATTTTGCCTTCAAATTCATACCGTGATCGTAGCATGCATGGACTCGGCTGATATGATTGGGATTTCCATGAAATAGATTGTGGGCACAAAATGGGTGATCACTGTACATTTCTCTTCTGTTTCCCATTACTATTTCTATTTTACTTCCTGAATTTAGCATTATGGACAGGGAAAGACCTAATCTAAGATCTGCAAAAAAATATTTTGCCTTCAAATTCATACCGTGATCGTAGCATGCCTGGACTTGACTCATATGACTGGGATTTCCATGAAAAAGATTGTGGGCACAAAATGCGTGATCACTGTACATTTCTCTTCTGTTTCCCATTACTATTTCTATTTTACTTCCTCAATTTAGCATTATGGACAGGGAAAAACCTAATCTCAGATCTGCAAAAAAATATTTTGCCTTCAAATTCAAACCGTGACCGTAGCATGCTTGGACTCGACTCATATAACTGGGATTTCCATGAAAAAGATTGTGGGCAGAAAATGTGTGATCACTGTACATTTCTCTTCTGTTTCCCATTACTATTTCTATTTTACTTCCTCAATTTAGCATTATGGACAGGGAAAGACCTAATCTAAGATCTGCAAAAAATTATTTTGCCTTCAAATTCATACCATGATCGTAGTATGCATGGACTCGACTCATATGACTGGGATTTCCATTAAAAAGATTGTGGGCACAAAATGCGTGATCACTGTACTTTTCTCTTCTGTTTCCTATTACTATTTCTATTTTACTTCCTGAATTTAACATTATGGACAGGGAAAGACCTAATATAAGATCTGCAAAAAAATATTTTGCCTTCAAATTCATACCGTGATCGTAGCATGCCTGGACTCGACTCATATGACTGGGATTTCCATGAAAAAGATTGTGGGCACAAAATGCGTGATCGCTGTACATTTCTCTTCTGTTTCCTATTTATATTTATATTTTACTTTCTGAATTTAACATTATGGACAGGGAAAGACCTAATCTAAGATCTGCAAAAAAATATTTTGCCTTCAAATTCATACCGTGATCGTAGCATGCATGGACTCGACTCATATGACTGGGATTTCCATGAAAAAGATTGTGGGCACAAAATGGGCGATCACTATACATTTCTCTTCTGTTTCCCATTACTATTTCTATTTTACTTCCTGGATTTAGCATTATGTACAGGGAAAGACCTAATCTAAGATCTGCAAAAAATTATTTTGCCTTCAAATTCATACCGTGATCGTAGCATGCATGGACTCGTCTCATATGACTGGGATTTCCATGAAAAAGATTGTGGGCAGAAAATGTGTGATCACTGTACATTTCTCTTCAGTTTCCCATTACTATTTCTATTTTACTTCCTCAATTTAGCATTATGGACAGGGAAAGACCTAATCTAAGATCTGCAAAAAAATATTTTGCCTTCAAATTCATACAGTGATCGTAGGATGCCTGGTCTCGACTCATAGGACTGGGATTTCCATGAAAAAGATTGTAGGCACAAAATGCGTGATGACTGTACATTTCTCTTCTGTTTCCCATTACTATTTCTATTTTACTTCCTCAATTTAGCATTATGGACAGGGAAAGACCTAATCTAAGATCTGCAAAAAAATATTTTGCCTTCAAATTCATACCGTGATCATAGCATGCATGGACTCGACTCATATGACTGGGATTTCCATGAAAAAGATTGTGGGCACAAAATGAGTGATCACTATACGTTTTTCTCTTCTGTTTCCCATTACTATTTCTATTTTACTTCCTGAATTTAGCATTATGGACAGAGAAAGACCTAATCTAAGATCTGCAAAAAATTATTTTGCCTTCAAATTCATACCGTGATCGTAGCATGCATGGACTCGACTCATATGACTGGGATTTCCATGAAAAAGATTGTGGGCACAAATTGGGTGATCACTGTACATTTCTGTTCTATTTCCCATTACTATTTCTATTTTACTTCCTCAATTTAGCATTATGGACAGGGGAAGACCTAATCTAAGATCTGCAAAAAAATATTTTGCCTTCAAATTCATACCGTCCTCGTAGCATGCATGGACTCGACTCATATGACTGGGATTTCCATGAAAAAGATTGTGGGCACAAATTGGGTGATCACTGTACATTTCTCTTCTGTTTCCCATTACTATTTCTATTTTACTTCCTCAATTTAGCATTATGGACAGGGAAAGACCTAATCTAAGATCTGCAGAAAAATATTTTGCCTTCAAATTCATACCGTGATCATAGCATGCATGGACTCGACTCATATGACTGGGATTTCCATGAAAAAGATTGTGGGCACAAAATGCATGATCACTGTACATTTCTCTTCTGTTTTCTATTTATATTTATATTTTACTTCCTGAATTTAACATTATGGACAGGGAAAGACCTAATCTAAGATCTGCAAAAAAATATTTTGCCTTCAAATTCATACCGTGATCGTAGCATGCATGGACTCGACTCATATGACTGGGATTTCCATGAAAAAGATTGTGGGCACAAAATGGGTGATCAGTGTACATTTCTCTTCTATTTCCCATTACTATTTCTATTTTACTTCCTCAATTTGGCATTATGGACAGGGAAAGACCTAATCTTAGATCTGCAAAAAAATATTTTGCCTTCAAATTCATACCATGATCGTAGCATGCATGGACTCGACTCATATGACTGGGATTTCCATGAAAAAGGTTGTGGGCACAAAATGGGTGATCACTGTACATTTCTCTTCTGTTTCCCATTACTATTTCTATTTTACTTCCTCAATTTAGCATTATGGACAGGGAAAGACCTAATCTAAGATCAGCAAAAAAATATTTTGCCTTCAAATTCATACCGTGATCGTAGCATGCATGGACTCGACATATGACTGGGATTTCCATGCAAAAGATTGTGGGCACAAAATGGGTGATCACTGTACATTTCTCTTCTGTTTCCCATTACTATTTCTATTTTACTTCCTCAATTTAGCATTATGTACAGGGAAAGACCTAATCTAAGATCTGCAAAAAAATATTTTGCCTTCAAATTCATACCATGATCGTAGTATGCATGGACTCGACTCATATGACTGGGATTTCCATGAAAAAGATTGTGGGCACAAAATGCGTGATCACTGTACATTTCTCTTCTGTTTCCCATTACTATTTCTATTTTACTTCCTGAATATAGCATTATGGACAGGGAAAGACCTAATCTAAGATCTGCAAAAAATTATTTTGCCTTCAAATTCATACCGTGATCGTAGCATGCATGGACTTGACTCATATGACTGGGATTTCCATGAAAAAGATTGTGGGCACAAAATGTGTGATCACTGTACATTTCTCTTCTGTTTGCCATTACTATTTCTATTTTACGTCCTGAATTTAGCATTATGGACAGGGAAAGACCTAATCTAAGATCTGCAAAAAAATATTTTGCCTTCAAATTCATACCGTGATCGTAGCATGCATGGACTCGACTCATATGACTGGGATTTCCATGAAAAAGATTGTGGGCACACAATGGGTGATCACTATACATTTCTCTTCTGTTTCTCATTACTATTTCTATTTTACTTCCTGAATTTAGCATTATGTACAGGGAAAGACCTAATCTAAGATCAGCAAAAAAATATTTTGCCTTCAA
The DNA here is from genome assembly GCA_963932145.1 of Acanthosepion lycidas. Lineage (NCBI taxonomy): Eukaryota > Metazoa > Mollusca > Cephalopoda > Sepiida > Sepiidae > Acanthosepion > Acanthosepion lycidas. The sequence goes on from CAWVQA010000397.1 coordinate 236,786, forward strand.
ATTCATACCGTGATCGTAGCATGCATGGACTCGTCTCATATGACTGGGATTTCCATGAAAAAGATTGTGGGCACAAAATGCGTGATCACTGTACATTTCTCTTCTGTTTCCCATTACTATTTCTATTTTACTTCCTGAATTTAGCATTATTCACAGGGAAAGACCTAATCTGAGATCTGCAAAAAAATATTTTGCCTTCAAATTCATACCATGATCGTAGTATGCATGGACTCGTCTCATATGACTGGGATTTCCATGAAAAAGATTGTGGGCAGAAAATGTGTGATCACTGTACATTTCTCTTCTGTTTCCCATTACTATTTCTATTTTACTTACTCAATTTAGCATTATGGACAGGGAAAGACCTAATCTAAGATCTGCAAAAAAATATTTTGCCTTCAAATTCATACCGTGATCGTAGCATGCCTGGACTCGACTCATATGACTGGGATTTCCATGAAAAAGATTGTGGGCACAAAATGCGTGATCACTGTACATTTCTCTTCTGTTTCCCATTACTATTTCTATTTTACTTCCTGAATTTAGCATTATTCACAGGGAAAGACCTAATCTAAGATCTGCAAAAAAATATTTTGCCTTCAAATTCATACCGTGATCGTAGCATGCATGGACTCGTCTCATATGACTGGGATTTCCATGAAAAAGATTGTGGGCAGAAAATGTGTGATCACTGTACATTTCTCTTCTGTTTCCCATTACTTTTTCTATTTTACTTACTAAATTTAGCATTATGGACAGGGAAAGACCTAATCTAAGATCTGCAAAAAAATATTTTGCCTTCAAATTCATACCGTGATCGTAGCATGCATGGACTCGTCTCATATGACTGGGATTTCCATGAAAAAGATTGTGGGCAGAAAATGTGTGATCACTGTACATTTCTCTTCTGTTTCCCATTACTTTTTCTATTTTACTTACTAAATTTAGCATTATGGACAGGGAAAGACCTAATCTAAGCTCTGCACAAAAATATTTTGCCTTCAAATTCATACCATGATCGTAGCATGCATGGACTCGTCTCATATGACAGCGATTTCCCTGAAAAATATTGTCGGCCGAAAATGGATGATCACTGTACATTTCTCTTCTGTTTAGTATTTATATTTCTATTTTACCTCCTCAATTTATCATTATGGACAGGGAAAGACCTAATCTAAAATCTGCACAAAAATATTTTGCCTTCAAATTCATACTGTGATCTTAGCATGCATGGACTCGGCTCATATGACTGGGAATTCCATGAAAAAGATTGTGGGCCGAAAATGGGTGATCACTGTACATTTCTCTACTGTTTCCTATTTATATTTCTATTTTACCTCCTCTTTTTAGCATTATTGACAGGGAAAGACCAAATCTAATATCTGCGAAAAAATATTTTGCGTTCAAATTTATACCGTGATCGTAGCATGCATGGACTTGACTCATATGACTGGGATTTCCATGAAAAAGATTGTCGGCAGAAAATGGGTGATCACTGTACATTTCTCTTCTCTTTCCTATTTATATTTATATTTTACTTCCTCAATTTAGCATTATGGACAGGAAAAGACATAATCTAAGATCTGCAATAAAATATTTCGCCTTCAAATTCATACCGTGATCGTAGCATGCATGGACTCGACCCATATGACTGGGATTTCCATGAAAAAGATTATGGGCAGAAAATGGGTGATCACTGTACATTTCTCTTCTGTTTCCTATTCATATTTCTATTTTACCTCCTCAATTTAGAATTATGGACAGGGAAAGACCTAATCTAAGAACAGCACAAAAATACTTTGCCTTCAAATTCATACCGTGATCGTAGCATGCATGGACTCGACTCATATGACTTGGATTTCCATGAAAAAGATTGTGGGCCGAAAATGGGTGATCACTGTACATTTCTCTTCTCTTTCCTATTTATATTTATATTTTACCTCCTCAATTTAGCATTATGGTCAGGGAAAGACCTAATCTAAAATCTGCACAAAAATATTTTGCCTTCAAATTCATACCGCGATCGTAGCATGCATGGACTCGACTCATATGACTGGGATTTCCATGAAAAAGATTGTGTGCCGAAAATGGGTTATCACTGTACATTTCTCTTCTGTTTCCTATTTATATTTATATTTTACTTCCTCAATTTAGCATTATGGACAGGGAAAGACCTAATCTAAGATCTGCAAAAAAATATTTTGCCTTCAAATTCATACCGTCATCGTAGCATGCATGGACGCGACTCATATGACTGGGATTTACATGAAAAATATAGTGGGCCGAAAATGGGTGATCACTGTAACTTTCTCTTCTGTTTCCTATTGATATTTCTAATTTGCCTCCTCAATTTAGCATTATTGACAGGGAAAGACCTAATCTAAGATCTGCAAAAAAATATTTTGCTTTCAAATTCATACCGTGATCATAGCTTGCAGGGATTCGACTCATATGACTGGGATTTCCATGAAAAAGATTGTGGGCCGAAAGTGGGTGATCACTGTACATTTCTCTTCTGTTTCCTACTGATATTTATATTTTAACTCCTCAATTTAGCATTATAGACAGGGAAATACCTAATCTAAAATCTGCACAAAAATATTTTGCTTTCAAATTCATACCGTGATCGTAGCATGCATAGACTCGACTCATATGACTGGGATTTCCATGAAAAAGATTGTGGGTCGAAAATGGGTGATCACTGTAAATTTCTCTTCAGTTTCCTATTTATATTTATATTTTACCTCTTCAATTTAGCATTATTGACAGGGAAAGACCTAATCTAAGCTCTGCAAAAAAATATTTTGGCTTTAAATTCATACCGTGATCGTAGCATGCGTGGACTCAACTCATTTGACTGGGATAAACATGAAAAAGATTGTGGGCAGAAAATGGGTGATCACAGTACATTTCTCTTCTGTTTCCTATTTATATTTATATTTTACCTCCTCAATTTAGCATTATGGACAGGGTAAGACCTAATCTAAAATCTGCACAAAAATATTTTGCTTTCAAATTCATACCGTGATCATAGCTTGCAGGGATTCGACTCATATGACTGGGATTTCCATGAAAAAGATTGTGGGCCGAAAATGGGTGATCACTGTACATTTCTCTTCTGTTTCCTACTGATATTTATATTTTAACTCCTCAATTTAGCATTATGGACAGGGAAATACCTAATCTAAAATCTGCACAAAAATATTTTGCTTTCAAATTCATACCGTGATCGTAGCATGCATAGACTCGACTCATGTGACTGGGATTTCCATGAAAAAGTTTGTGGGTCGAAAATGGGTGATCACTGTACATTTCTCTTCAGTTTCCTATTTATATTTATATTTTACCTCTTCAATTTAGCATTATGGACAGGGAAAGACCAAATCGAAGATCTGCACAAAAATATTTTGCCTTCAAATTCATACCGTGATCGTAGCATGCATGGGCTCAACTCATATGACTGGGATTTCCTTGAAAAAGATTGTGGGCAGAAAATGGGTGATCATTGTACATTTCTCTTCTGTTTCCTATTTATATTTCTATTTTACCTCCTCAATTTATCATTATGGACAGGGAAAGACCTAATCTAAAATCTGCACAAAAATATTTTGCCTTCAAATTCATACCGTGATCGTAGCATGCATTTACTCGACTCATATGAGGGGGATTTCCATGAAAAAGATTATGGGCCGAAAATGGGTGATCACTGTACATTTCTCTTCTGTTTCCTATTTATATTTATATTTTACTTCCTTCATTTAGCATTATGGACATGGAAAGACTTAATCTAAGCTCTGCAAAATATATTTTGCCTTCAAATTCATACCGTGATCGTAGCATGCATGGACTCGACTAATATGACTGGGATTTCCATGAAAAAGATTGTGGGCAGAAAATGGGTGATCACTGTACATTTCTCTTCTCTTTCCTATTTATATTTCTATTTTACCTCCTGAATTTAGCATTATGGACAGGGAAAGACATAATCTAAGATCTGCAAAAAAATATTTAGCCTTCAAATTCATACCGTGATCGTAGCATGCATGGACTCGAATCATATGACTGGGATTTCCATGAAATAGATTGTGGGCACAAAATGGGTGATCACTGTACATTTCTCTTGTATTTCCCATTACTATTTCTATTTTACTTCCTCAATTTAGCATTATGGACAGGGAAAGACCTGATCTAAGATCTGCAAAAAAAATATTTTGCCTTCAAAATCATACCGTGATCGTAGCATGCATGGACTCGACTCATATGACTGGGATTTCCATGAAAAACATTGTGGGCAGAAAATGGGTGATCACTGTACATTTCTCTTCTGTTTCCTATTTATATTTATATTTTACCTCCTTAATTTAGCATTATGGACAGGTAAAGACCTAATCTAAAATCTGCACAAAAATATTTTATTTTGCCTTCAAATTCATGCCGTGATCGTAGCATGCATAGACACGACTCATATGACTGGGATTTCCATGAAAAAGATTGTGGGCAGATAATGGGTGATCACTGTACATTTCTCTTCTGTTTTCTCTTCATATTTCTATTTTACCTCCTCAATTTAGCATTATGGACAAGGAAAGACCTAATCTAAAATCTGCAAAAAAATATTTTGCCTTCAAATACATACCGTTATCGTAGCATGCATGAACTCGACTCATATGACTGGGATTTTCATGAAAAAGTTTGTGGGCAGAAAATGGGTGATCACTGTACATTTCTGTTCTGTTTCGTATTTATATTTCTATTTTACCTCCTCAATTTAGCTTTATGGACAGGGAATGATCTAATCTAAGATCTGCAAATAAATATTTTGCCTTCAAATTTATACCATGATCGTAGCATGCATGGACTCGACTCATATGATTGGGATTTCCATGAAAAAGATTGTGGGCCGAAAATGGGTGATCACTGTACATTTCTCTTCTGTTTCTTATTTATATTTCTATTTTACCTCCTCAATTTAGCATTATGGACAGTGAAAGAACTAATCTAAAATCTGCAAAAAATTATTTTGCATTCAAATTCATACCGTGATCGTAGAATGCATCGACTCGACTCATATGACTGGCATTTCCATGAAAAAGATTGTGGGCCGAAAATATGTGATCACTGTACATTTCTCTTCTGTTTCCTATTTATATTTATATTTTACCTCCTCAATTTAGCATTATGGAGAGGGAATGACCTAATCTAAGATCTACACAAAAATATTTTGACTCCAAATTCATACCGTGAACGTAGAATGCATGGACTCGACTCATATGACTGGGATTTCCATGAAAAAGATTGTGCGCCGAAAATGGGTGGTCACGGTACATTTCTCTTCTGTTTCTTATTTATATTTATATTTTACCTCCTCAATTTAGTATTATGGACAGGGAAAGACCAAATCTAAGATCTGCACAAAAATATTTTGCCTTCAAATTCATACCGTGATCGTAGCATGCATGGACTCGAATCATATGACTGGGATTTCCATGAAAAAGATTGTGGGCCAAAAATATGTGATCACTGTACATTTCTCTTCTGTTTCCTATTTATATTTCTATTTTACCTCCTCAATTTAGCATTATGGACAGGGAATGACCTAATCTAAGATCTACACAAAAATATTTTTCCTCCAAATTCATACCGTGAACGTAGCATGCATGGACTCGACTCATATGACTGGGATTTCCATGAAAAAGATTGTGCGCCGAAAATGGGTGATCACTGTACATTTCTCTTCTGTTGTCTATTTATATTTATATTTTAACTCCTCAATTTTGCATTATGGACAGGGAAAGACCTAATCTAAAATCTGAACAAAAATATTTACCCTTCAAATTCATACCGTGATCGTAGCATGCATGGTCTCGACTCATATGACTGGGATTTCCATGAAAAATATAGTGGGCCGAAAATGGGTGATCACTGTAACTTTCTCTTCTGTTTCCTATTGATATTTATATTTTACCTCCTCAATTTAGCATTATGGAGAGGGAAAGACCTAATCTAAGATCTGCACAAAAATATTTTGCCTTCAAATTCATACCGAGATCGTAGCATGCATGGACTCGACTCATATGACTGGGATTTCCATAAAAAAGATTGTGGTCCGAAAATGGGTGATCACTGTACATTTCTCTTCTGTTTCCTATTTATATTTCTATTTTACCTCCTCAATTTAGCATTATGGACAGTGAAAGAACTAATCTAAAATCTGCAAAAAATTATTTTGCATTCAAATTCATACCGTGATCGTAGAATGCATCGACTCGACTCATATGACTGGCATTTCCATGAAAAAGATTGTGGGCCGAAAATATGTGATCACTGTACATTTCTCTTCTGTTTCCTATTTATATTTATATTTTACCTCCTCAATTTAGCATTATGGAGAGGGAATGACCTAATCTAAGATCTACACAAAAATATTTTGACTCCAAATTCATACCGTGAACGTAGAATGCATGGACTCGACTCATATGACTGGGATTTCCATGAAAAAGATTGTGCGCCGAAAATGGGTGGTCACGGTACATTTCTCTTCTGTTTCTTATTTATATTTATATTTTACCTCCTCAATTTAGTATTATGGACAGGGAAAGACCAAATCTAAGATCTGCACAAAAATATTTTGCCTTCAAATTCATACCGTGATCGTAGCATGCATGGACTCGAATCATATGACTGGGATTTCCATGAAAAAGATTGTGGGCCAAAAATATGTGATCACTGTACATTTCTCTTCTGTTTCCTATTTATATTTCTATTTTACCTCCTCAATTTAGCATTATGGACAGGGAATGACCTAATCTAAGATCTACACAAAAATATTTTTCCTCCAAATTCATACCGTGAACGTAGCATGCATGGACTCGACTCATATGACTGGGATTTCCATGAAAAAGATTGTGCGCCGAAAATGGGTGATCACTGTACATTTCTCTTCTGTTGTCTATTTATATTTATATTTTAACTCCTCAATTTTGCATTATGGACAGGGAAAGACCTAATCTAAAATCTGAACAAAAATATTTACCCTTCAAATTCATACCGTGATCGTAGCATGCATGGTCTCGACTCATATGACTGGGATTTCCATGAAAAATATAGTGGGCCGAAAATGGGTGATCACTGTAACTTTCTCTTCTGTTTCCTATTGATATTTATATTTTACCTCCTCAATTTAGCATTATGGAGAGGGAAAGACCTAATCTAAGATCTGCACAAAAATATTTTGCCTTCAAATTCATACCGTGATCGTAGCATGCAAGGACTCGAATCATATGACTGGGATTTCCATAAAAAAGATTGTGGGCCGAAAATGGGTGATCACTGTACATTTCTCTTCTGTTTCCTATTTATATTTATATTTTACCTCCTCAATTTAGCATTATGGGTAGGGAAAGACCTAATCTAAGATCTACACAAAAATATTTTGCATTCAAATTCATACTGTGATCGTAGCATGCATGGACTCGACTCATATAACTGGGATTTCCATGAAAAAGATTGTGGGCCGAAAATGGGTGATCACTGTACATTTCTCTTCTTTTTCCTATTTATATTTCTATTTTACCTCCTCAATTTAGCATTATGGACAGGGAAAGACCTAATCTAAAATCTGCACAAAAATATTTACCCTTCAAATTCATACCGTGATCGTAGCATGCATGGTCTTGACTCATGACTGGGATTTCCATGAAAAAGATTGTGGGCCGAAAATATGTGATCACTGTAAATTTCTCTTCTGTTTCGTATTTATATTTCTATTTTACCTCCTCAATTTAGCATTATGGACAGGGAAAGACCTAATCTAAAATCTGCACAAAATAATTTTGCCTTCAAATTCATACCGTAATCGTAGCATGCATGGACTCGAATCATATGACTGGGATTTCCATGAAAAAGATTGTTGGCCGAAAATATGTGATCACTGTACATTTCTCTTCTGTTTCCTATTTATATTTTTATTTTACCTCCTCAATTTAGCATTATGGACAGGGAATGACCTAATCTAAGATCTACACAAAAATAATTTGCCTCCAAATTCATACCGTGAACGTAGCATGCATGGACTCGACTTATATGACTGGGATTTCCATGAAAAAGATTGTGCGCCGAAAATGGGTGGTCACGGTACATTTCTCTTCTGTTTCCTATTTATATTTATATTTTACCTCCTCAATTTAGTATTATGGACAGGGAAAGACCAAATCTAAGATCTGCACAAAAATATTTTGCCTTCAAATTCATACCGTGATCGTAGCATGCATGGACTCGACTCATATGACTGGGATTTCCATGAAAAAGATTGTGCGCCGAAAATGGGTGATCACTGTACATTTCTCTTCTGTTTCCTATTTATATTTCTATTTTACCTCCTCAATTTAGCATTATGGACAGGGAAAGACCTAATCTAAAATCTGCAGAAAAATATTTTGCCTTCAAATTCATACCGTGATCGTAGCATGCATGGACTCGAATCATATGACTGGGATTTACATGAAAAAGATTGTGGGCTGACAATAGGTGATCACTGTACATTTCTCTTCTGTTTCCTATTTATATTTATATTTTACCTCCTCAATTTATCATTATGGACAAGGAATGACCTAATCTAAGATCTGCACAAAAATATTTTTCCTCCAAATTCATACCGTGAACGTAGCATGCATGGACTCGACTCATATGACTGGGATTTCCATGAAAAAGATAGTGGGCCGAAAATGGTTGATCATTGTACATTTCTCTTCTGCTTCCTATTTATATTTATATTTTACCTCCTGAATTTAGCATTATGGACAGGGAATGACCTAATCTAAGATCTGCACAAATATATTTTACCTCCAAATTCATACCGTGAACGTAGCATGCATGGACTCGACTCATATGACTGGGATTTCCATGAAAGAGACTGTGGGCCGAAAATGGGTGATCACTGTACATTTCTCTTCTGTTTCCTATTTATATTTCTTTTTTACCTCCTCAATTCAGTATTATGGACAGGGAAAGACCTAATCTAAGATCTGCACAAAAATATTTTTCCTTCAAATTCATACCGTGATCGTAGCATGCATTGACTTGACTCATATGACTGGAATTTCCATGAAAAAGATTGTGGGACGAAAATGGGTGATCACTGTACATTTCTCTTCTGTTTCCTATTTATATTTCTATTTTACCTCCTCAATTTAGCATTATACACAGGGAAAGACCTAATCTAAGATCTGCACAAAAATATTTTGTCTTCAAATTCATACCGTGATCGTGGCATGCATGGACTCGACTCATATGACTGGGATTTCCATGAAAAAGATTGTGGGCGGAAAATGGGTGATCACTGTACATTTCTCTTCTGTTTCCTATTTATATTTATATTTTACCTCCTCAATTTAGCATTATGGACAGGGAAAGACCTAATCTAAGATCTGCACAAAAATATTTTGTCTTCAATTTCATACCGTGTTCGTAGAATGCATGGACTCGACTCATATGACTGGGATTTCCATGAAAAAGTTTGTTGGCCGAAAATGGGTGATCACTGTACATTTCTCTTCTGTTTCGTATTCATATTTCTATTTTAACCCCTCAATTTAGCATTATGGACAGGGAAAGACCTAATCTAAAATCTGCACAAAAATATTATGCCTTCAAATTCATACCGTGATCGTAGCATGCATGGACTCGACTCATATGACTGGGATTTCCATGAAAAAGATTGTGGGCCGAAAATGGGTGATCACTGTACATTTCTCATCTGTTTCCTATTTATATTTATATTTTACCTCCTCAATTTAGCATTATAGACAGGGAAAGACCTAATCTAAAATCTGCACAAAAATATTTTGCCTTCAAATTCATACCGTGATCGTAGCATGCATTGACTCGACTCATATGACTGGGATTTCCATGAAAAAGATTGTGGGACGAAAATGGGTGATCACTGTACATTTCTCTTCTGTTTCCTATTTATATTTCTATTTTACCTCCTCAATTTAGCATTATACACAGGGAAAGACCTAATCTAAGATCTGCACAAAAATATTTTGTCTTCAAATTCATACCGTGATCGTGGCATGCATGGACTCGACTCATATGACTGGGATTTCCATGAAAAAGATTGTGGGCGGAAAATGGGTGATCACTGTACATTTCTCTTCTGTTTCCTATTTATATTTATATTTTACCTCCTCAATTTAGCATTATGGACAGGGAAAGACCTAATCTAAGATCTGCACAAAAATATTTTGTCTTCAATTTCATACCGTGTTCGTAGAATGCATGGACTCGACTCATATGACTGGGATTTCCATGAAAAAGTTTGTTGGCCGAAAATGGGTGATCACTGTACATTTCTCTTCTGTTTCGTATTCATATTTCTATTTTAACCCCTCAATTTAGCATTATGGACAGGGAAAGACCTAATCTAAAATCTGCACAAAAATATTATGCCTTCAAATTCATACCGTGATCGTAGCATGCATTGACTCGACTCATATGACTGGGATTTCCATGAAAAAGATCTTGGGCCGAAAATGGGTGATCACTGTACATTTCTCTTCTGTTTCCTATTTATATTTATATTTTACCTCCTCAATTTAGCATTATGGACAGGGAAAGACCTAATCTAAAATCTGCACAAAAATATTTTGCCTCCAAATTCATACCGTGATCGTAGCATGCATGGACTCGACTCATATGACTGGGATTTCCATGAAAAAGATTGTGGGCGGAAAATGGGTGATCACTGTACATTTCTCTTCTGTTTCCTATTTATATTTCTATTTTACCTCCTCAATTTAGCATTATGGACAGGGAAAGACCTAATCTAAAATCTGCACAAAAATATTTTGCCTTCAAATTCATACCGTGATCGTAGCATGCATTGACTCGACGCATATGACAGGGATTTCCATGAAAATGATAGTGGGCCGAAAATGGGTGATCACTGTACATTTCTCTTCTGTTTCCTTTTCATATTTCTATTTTACCTCCTCAATTTAGGATTATGGACAGGGAAAGACCTAATCTAAAATCTTCACAAAAATATTTTGCCTTCAAATTCATACCGTGATCGTAGCATGCATTGACTCGACTCATATGACAGGGATTTCCCTGAAAATGATTGTGGGCCGAAAATGGGTGATCACTGTACATTTCTCTTCTGTTTCCTATTTATATTTCTATTTTACCTCCTCAATTTAGCATTATTGACAGGGAATGACCTAATCTAAGATCTGCACAAAAATATTTTGCCTCCAAATTCATACCGTGAACGTAGCATGCATGGACTCGACTCATATGACTGGGATTTCCATGAAAGAGACTGTGGGCCGAAAATGGGTGATCACTGTACATTTCTCTTCTGTTTCCTATTTATATTTCTTTTTTACCTCCTCAATTCAGTATTATGGACAGGGAAAGACCTAATCTAAGATCTGCACAAAAATATTTTGCATTCAAATTCATACCGTGATCGTAGCATGCATTGACTTGACTCATATGACTGGGATTTCCGTGAAAGAGATTCTGGGCACAAAATGGGTGATCACTGTACATTTCTCTTCTGTTTCCCATTACTATTTCTATTTTCTTCGTCAATTTAGCATTATGGACAGGGAAAGACCTAATCTAAGCTCTGTACCAAAATATTTTGCCTTCAACTTCATACCGTGATCGTAGCATGCATGGACTCGAATCATATGACTGGGATTTCCATGAGAGAGATTGTTGTTCGAAAATGGGTGATCACTGTACATTTTTTTTCTGTTTCCTATTTATATTTCTTTTTTACCTCCTCAATTTAGCATTATGGACAGTGAAAGAACTAATCTAAGATCTGCACAAAAATATTTTGCCTTCAAATTCATACCGTGATCGTAGCATGGATGGACTCGACTCATATGACTGGGGTTTCCATGAAAAAGATTGGGGGGTAGAAAATGGGTGATCACTGTACATTTCTCTTCTGTTTCCTATTTATATTTCTATTTTACCTCCTCAATTTAGCATTATGGACAGGGAAAGACCTAAGATCTGCACAAAAATATTTTGCCTTCAAATTCATACCGTGATCGTAGCGTGCATGGACTCGACTCATATATCTGGGTTTCCATGAAAAAGATTGTGGGCCGAAAATGGGTGATCACTGTACATTTTTCTTCTGTTTCCTATTTATATTTATATTTTACAACCTTAATTTAGCATTATGGCCAGGGAAAGACCTAATGTAAGCTCTGTACAAAAATATTTTGCCTTCAAATTCATACCGTGATCGTAGCATGCATGGACTCGACTCATATGACTGGGATTTCCACGAATAAGATTGTGGGCCGAAAATGGATGATCACTGTACATTTCTCTTCTGTTTCCTATTTATATTTATATTTTACCTCCTCAATTTAGCATTATGGACAGGGAAAGACCAAATCTAAGATCTGCACAAAAATATTTTGCCTTCAAATTCCTACCGTGAACGTAGCATGCATTGACTCGACTCATATGACTGGGATTTCTATGAAAAAGATTGTGGGCCGAAAATGCGTGATCACTGTACATTTCTCTATTGTTTCCTATTTATATTTCTATTTTACCTCCTCAATTTAGCATTATGGACAGGGAAAGACCTAATCTAAGCTCTGTACAAAAATATTTTGCCTTCAAATTCATACCGTGATCGTAGCATGCATGGACTCGACTCATATGACTGGGATTTCCATGAAAAAGATTGTGGGCGGAAAATGGGTGATCACTGTACATTTCTCTTCTGTTTCCTATTTATATTTCTATTTTACCTCCTCAATTTAGCATTATGGACAGGGAAAGACCTAATCTAAAATCTGCACAAAAATATTTTGCCTTCAAATTCATAACGTGATCGTAGCATGCATTGACTCGACGCATATGACAGGGATTTCCTTGAAAATGATTGTGGGCCGAAAATGGGTGATCACTGTACATTTCTCTTCTGTTTCCTTTTCATATTTCTATTTTACCTCCTCAATTTAGCATTATGGACAGGGAAAGACCTAATCTAAAATCTGCACAAAAATATTTTGCCTTCAAATTCATAACGTGATCGTAGCATGCATGGACTCGACTCATATGACTGGGATTTCCATGAAAAAGATTGTGGGCCGAAAATGTGTGGTCACTGTACATTTCTCTTCTTTTTCCTATTTATATTTATATTTTACCTCCTCAATTTAGCATTATGGACAGTGAAAGACCTAATCTAACGTCTGCACAGAAATATTTTGCCTTCAAATTCATAACGTGATCGTAGCATGCATGGACTCGACTCATATGACTGGGATTTCCATGAAAAAGATTGTGGGCCGAAAATGGGTGATCACTGTACATTTCTCTTCTGTATTCTATTTATATTTCTATTTTACCTCCTCAATATAGCATTATGGCCAGGGAAAGACCTAATCTAAGCTCTGCACAAAAATATTTTGCCTTCAAATTCATACCGTGATCGTAGCATGCATGGACTCGACTCATATGACTGGGATTTCCATGTAAAAGATTGTGGGCCAAAAATGGGTGATCACTGTACATTTCTCTTCTGTTTCCTATTTATATTTCTATTTTAGCTCCTCAATTTAGCATTATGGCCAGGGAAAGACCTAATCTAAGCTCTGCACAAAAATATATTGCCTTCAAATTCATAACGTGATCGTAGCATGCATGGACTCGACTCATATGACTGGGATTTCCATGAAAAAGATTGTGGGCCGAAAATGGGTGATCACTGTACATTTCACTTCTGTTTCCTATTTATATTTATATTTTACCTCCTCAATTTAGCATTATGGACAGGGAAAGACCTAATCTAAGTTCTGCACAAAAATATTTTGCTTTCAAATTCATACCATGATCGTAGCATGCATGGACTCGACTCATATGACTGGGATATCCATGAAAAAGATTGTGGGCCGAAAATGGGTGATCACTGTACATTTCTCTTCTGTTTCCTATTCATATTTCTATTTTACCTCCTCAATTTAGCATTATGGATAGTGAAAGACCTAATCTAAGCTCTGCACAAAAATATTTTGCCTTCAAATTTATACCGTGATCGTAGCATGCATGGACTCGGCTCATATGACTGGGATTTCCATGAAAAAGATTGTGGGCCGAAAATGGGTGATCACTGTACATTTCTCTTCTGTTTCCTATTTATATTTCTATGTTACCTCCTCAATTTAGCATTATGGCCAGGGAAAGACCTAATCTAAATCTGCACAAAAATATTTTGACTTCAAATTCATACCGTGATCGTAGCATGCATGAACTCTACTCATATGACTGGGATTTCCATGAAAAAGATTGTGGGCCGAAAACGGGTGATCACTGCACATTTCTCTTCTGTTTCCTATTTATATTTCTATTTTACTTCCTTCATTTAGCATTATGGACAGGGAAAGACGTAATCTAAGATCTGAACAAAAATATTTTGCCTTCAAATTCGTACCATGATCGTAGCATGCATGGACACGACTCATATGACTGGGATTTCCATGAAAAAGATTGTCGGCCGAAAATGGGTGATCACTGTACATTTCTCTTCTGTTTCCTATTTATATTTCTATTTTACCTCCTCTTTTTAGCATTATGGACAGGGAAAGACCTATTCTAAGATCTGCACAAAAATATTTTGCCTTCAAATTCATACCGTGATCGTAGCATGCATGAACTCGACTAATATGACTGGGATTTCCATGAAAAAGATAGTGGGCAGAAATGGGCGATCACTGTACATTTCTTTTCTGTTTCCTATTTATATTTCTATTTTACGTCCTCAATTTAGCATTATGGACAGGGAAAGATCTAATCTAAGCTGTGCACAAAAATATTTTGCCTTCAAATTCGTACCATGATCGTAGCATGCATGGACACGACTCATATGACTGGGATTTCAATGAAAAAGATTGTGGGCCAAAAACGGGTGATCACTGTACATTTCTCTTCTATTTCCTATTTATATTTATATTTTACCTCCTCAATTTAGCATTATGGCCAGTGAAAGACCTAATCTAAATCTGCACAAAAATATTTTGACTTCAAATTCATACCGTGATCGTAGCATGCATGAACTCTATTCATATGACTGGGATTTCCATGAAAAAGATTGTGGGCCGAAAACGGGTGATCACTGTACATTTCTCTTCTGTTTCCTATTTATATTTCTATTTTACTTCCTTCATTTAGCATTATGGACAGGGAAAGACGTAATCTAAGATCTGCACAAAAATATTTTGCCTTCAAATTCGTACCATGATCGTAGCATGCATGGACACGACTCATATGACTGGGATTTCCATGAAAAAGATTGTCGGCCGAAAATGGGTGATCACTGTACATTTCTCTTTTGTTTCCTATTTATATTTCTATTTTACCTCCTCTTTTTAGCATTATGGACAGGGAAAGACCTAATCTAAGATCTGCACAAAAATATTTTGCCTTCAAATTCATACCGTGATCGTAGCATGCATGAACTCGACTCATATGACTGGGATTTCCATGAAAAAGATAGTGAGCAGAAATGGGTGATCACTGTACATTTCTTTTCTGTTTCCTATTTATATTTATATTTTAGCTCCTCAATTTAGCATTATGGCCAGTGAAAGACCTAATCTAATATCTGCACAAAAATATTTTGCCTTCAAATTCATACCGTGATCGTAGCATGCATGGACTCGACTCATATGACTGGGATTTCCATGAAAAAGATTGTGGGCCGAAAATGGGTGATCACTCTACATTTCTCTTCTGTTTCCTATTTATATTTTACCTCCTCAATTTAGCATTATGGACAGGGAAAGACGTAATCTATGATCTGCACAAAAATATTTTGCCTTCAAATTCGTACCATGATCGTAGCATGCATGGACACGACTCATATGACTGGGATTTCCATGAAAAAGATTGTCGGCCGAAAATGGGTGATCACTGTACATTTCTCTTCTGTTTCCTATTTATATTTCTATTTTCCCTCCTGAATTTAGCATTATGGACAGGGAAAGACCTAATCTAAGATCTGCACAAAAATATTTTGCCTTCAAATTCATACCGTGATCGTAGCATGCATGGACTTGACTCATATGACTGGGATTTCCATGAAAAAGATAGTGGGCCGAAAATGGGTGATCACTGTACATTTCTCTTCTGTTTCCTATTTATATTTTACCTCCTCAATTTAGCATTATGGACAGGGAAAGTCCTAATTTAAGCTGTGCACAAAAATATTTTGCCTTCAAATTCATACCGTGATCGTAGCATGCATGGAGTCGACTCATATGACTGGGATTTCCATGAAAAAGATTGTGGGCCGAAAATGGGTGATCACTGTACATTTCTCTTCTGTTTCCTATTTATATTGCTATTTATCTCCTCAATTTAGCATTATGGACAGGGAAAGACCTAATCTAAGCTCTGCACAAAAATATTTTGACTTCAAATTCATACTGTGATCGTCGCATGCATGGACTCGACTCATATGACTGGGATTTCCATGAAAAAGATTGTGGGCCGAAAATGGGTGATCACTCTACATTTCTCTTCTGTTTCCTATTTATATTTTACCTCCTCAATTTAGCATTATGGACAGGGAAAGACGTAATCTAAGATCTGCCCAAAAATATTTTGCCTTCAAATTCGTACCATGATCGTAGCATGCATGGACACGACTCATATGACTGGGATTTCCATGAAAAAGATTGTCGGCCGAAAATGGGTGATCACTGTACATTTCTCTTCTGTTTCCTATTTATATTTCTATTTTCCCTCCTGAATTTAGCATTATGGACAGGGAAAGACCTAATGTATGATCTGCACAAAAATATTTTGCCTTCAAATTCATACCGTGAACGTAGCATGCATGGACTCGACTCATATGACTGGGATTTCCATGAAAAAGATTGTGGGCCGAAAATGGGTGATCACTGTATATTTCTCTTCTGTTTCCTATTTATATTTATATTTTACCTCCTCAATTTAGCATTATGGACAGGGAAAGACCAAATCTAAGATCTGAACAAAAATATTTTGCCTTCAAATTAATACCGTGATCGTAGCATGCATGGACTCGACTCATATGACTGGGATTTCTAAGAAAAATATTCTGGGCCGAAAATGCGTGATCACTGTATATTTCTCTTTTGTTTCCTATTTATATTTCTATTTTACCTCCTCAATTTAGAATTATGGCCAGGGAAAGAACTAATCTAAACTCTGCACAAAAATATTTTGCCTTCAAATTCATTCCGTGGTCGTAGCATGCATGGACTCGACTCATATGACTGGGATTTCCATGAAAAAGATTGTGTGCAGAAAATGGGTGATCACTGTACATTTCTCTTCGGTTTCCTATTTATATTTCTTTTTTACCTCCTCAATTTAGCATTATGGACAGTGAAGACCTAATCTAAGATCTGCACAAAAATATTTTGCCTACAATTTCCTACCGTGATCGTAGCATGCATGGACTCGACTCATATGACTGGGATTTCCATGAAAATATTGTGGGCCGAAAATGGGTGATCACTGTACATTTCTCTTCTGTTTCTTATTTATATTTATATTTTACCTCCTAAAATTAGCATTATCACCAGGGAAAGACCTAATCTAAGCTCTGCACAAAAATATTTTGCCTTCAAATTCATACCGTGATCGTAGCATGCACGGACTCGACTCATATGACTGTGATTTCCATGAAAAAGATTGTGGGCCGAAAATGGGTGATCACTGTACATTTCTCTTTTGTTTCCTATTTATATTTCTATTTTACCTCCTCTTTTTAGCATTATGGACAGGGAAAGACCTAATCTAAGATCTGCACAAAAATATTTTGCCTTCAAATTCATACCGTGATCGTAGCATGCATGAACTCGACTCATATGACTGGGATTTCCATGAAAGAGATAGTGAGCAGAAATGGGTGATCACTGTACATTTCTTTTCTGTTTCCTATTTATATTTATATTTTCCTCCTAAATTTAGCATTATGGACAGGGAAAGACCAAATCGAAGATCTGCAATAAATATTTTGCCTTCAAATTCATACCGTGATCGTAGCATGCATAGACTCGTCTCATATGACTTGGATTTCCATGAAAAAGATTGTCAGCCGAAAATGGGGGATCACAGTACATTTCTCTTCTGTTTTCTATTTATATTTCTATTTTACCTCCTCAATTTAGCATTATGGACAGGGAAAGTCCTAATCTAAAATCTTCACAAAAATATTTTGCTTTCAATTTCATACCGTGATCGAAGCATGCATGGACTCGACTCATATGACTGGGATTTTCATGAAAAAGATTGTGGGCAGAAAATGGGTGATCACTGTACATTTCTCTTCTGTTTTCTATTTATATTTCTATTTTACCTCCTCAATTTAGCATTATGGACAGGGAAAGTCCTAATCTAAAATCTTCACAAAAATATTTTGCTTTCAATTTCATACCGTGATCGAAGCATGCATGGACTCGACTCATATGACTGGGATTTTCATGAAAAAGATTGTAGGGCGAAAATCGGTGATCACTGTACATTTCTCTTCTGTTTCCTATTTATATTTATATTTTACCTCCTCAATTTAGCATTATGGACAGGGAAAGATATTATCTAAGCTCTGCACACAAATATTTTGCCTTCAAATTCATACCGTGATCGTAGCATGCATGGACTCGACTCATATGACTGGGATTTCCATGAAAAAGATTGTGGGCCAAAAATGGGTGATCACTGTACATTTCTCTTCTGTTTCCTATTTATATTTATATTTATATTTTACCTCCTAAATTTAGCATTATGGACAGGTAAAGACCTAATCTAAAATCTGCACAAAAATATTTTGCCTTCAAATTCATTCCGTGATTGTAGCATGCATGGAATCGACTCATATGACTGGGATTTCCATGAAAAAGATTGTGGGCCGAAAATGGGTGATCACTGTACATTTCTCTTCTGTTTCCCATTACTATTTCTATTTTACTTCCTCAATTTAGCATTATGGACAGGGAAAGACCTAATCTAAGATCTGCAAAAAAATATTTTGCCTTCAAATTCATACCGTGATCGTAGCATGCATAGACTCGACTCATATGACTGGGATTTCCATGAAAAAGATTGTGGGCACAAATGGGTGATCACTGTACATTTCTCTTCTATTTCCCATTAGTATTTCTATTTTACTTCCTCAATTTAGCATTATGCAGAGGGAAAGACCTAATCTAAGATCTGCAAATAAATATTTTGCCTTCAAATTCATACCGTGATCGTAGCATGCCTGGACTCGACTCATATGACTGGGATTTCCATGAAAAAGATTGTGGGCACAAAATGGGTGATCACTGTACATTTCTCTTCTGTTTCCCATTACTATTTCTATTTTACTTCCTCAATTTAGCATTATGGACAGGGAAAGACCTAATCTAAGATCAGCAAAAAAATATTTTGCCTTCAAATTCATACCGTGATCGTAGCATGCATGGACTCGACTCATATGACTGCGATTTCCATGAAAAAGATTGTGGGCACAAAATGTGTGATCACTGTACATTTCTGTTCTGTTTCCCATTAGTATTTCTATTTTACTTCCTCAATTTAGCATTATGGACAGGGAAAGACCTAATCTAAGATCTGCAAATAAATATTTTGCCTTCAAATTCATACCGTGATCGTAGCATGCATGGACTAGACTCATATGACTGGGATTTCCATGATAAAGATTGTGGGCACAAAATGGGTGATCACTGAACATTTCTCTTCTGTTTCCCATTAGTATTTCTATTTTACTTCCTCAATTTAGCATTATGGAGAGGGAAATACCTAATCTAAGATCTGCAAATAAATATTTTGCCTTCAAATTCATACCGTGATCGTAGCATGCATGGACTAGACTCATATGACTGGGATTTTCAAGAAAAAGATTGTGGGCTGAAAATGGGTGATCACTGTACATTTCTCTTCTGTTTCCTATTTAAATTTTACCTCCTCAATTTAGCATTATGGACAGGGAAAGACCTAATCTAAGATTTGCACAAAAATATTTTGCCTTCAAATTCATACCGTGATCGTAGCATGCATGTACTCGACTCATATGATTGGCATTTCCATGAAAAAGATCGTGGCCAGAAAATGGGTGATCCCTGAACATTTCTCTTCTGTTTCCTATTTATATTTCTATTTTACTTCCTTAATTTAGCATTATGCACAGGGAAAGACCTAATCTAAGATCTGCACAAAAATATTTTGCCTTCAATTTCATACCGTGATCGTAGCATGCATGGACTCGACTCATATGACTGGGATTTCCATGTAATAGATTGTGGGCACAAAATGGGTGATCACTTTACATTGCTCTTCTGTTTGCTATTTATATTTTACTTCCTTAATTAAGCATTATTGACAGGGAAAGACCTAATCAAAGCTCTGCAAAAAAATATTTTGCCTTCAAATTCATACCGTGATCGTAGCATGCGTGGACTCGACTCATATGACTGGGATTTCCATGAAAAAGATTGTGGGCCGAAAATGGGTGATCACTGTACATTTCTCTTCTGTTTGCTATTTATATTTATATTTTACCTACTCAATTTAGCATTATGGACAGGGAAAGACCTAATCTAAAATCTGCACAAAAATATTTTGCTTTCAAATTCATACCGTGAGCATAGCATGCTTGGACTCGACTCATATGACTGGGATTTCCATGAAAAAGATTGTGGGCCGTAAAAGGGTGATCACGGTACATTTCTCTTCTCTTTCATATTTATATTTCTATTTGACCTCCTCAATTTACCATTATGGACAGGGAAAGACCTAATCTAAAATCTACACAAAAATATTTTGCATTCAAATTCATACCGTGATCGTAGCATGTATGGACTCGACTCATATGACTGGGATTTCCATGAAAAAGATCGAGGGCCGAAAATGGGTGATCACTGTACATTTTTCTTCTGTTTCCTATTTTTATTTCTATTTTACCTCCACAATTTAGCATTATGGACAGGGAAAGACCTAATCTAAAATCTTCACGAAAATATTTTGCCTTCAAATTCATACCGTGATCGTAGCATGCATGGAGTCGACTCATATGACTTGGATTTCCATGAAAAAGAATGTGGGCAGAAAATGGGTGCTCACTGTACATTTCTCTCCTGCTTCCTATTTATATTTCTATTTTACCTCCTCAATTTAGCATTATGGAAAGGGAAAGACCTAATCTAAAATCTGCACAAAAAATATTTTGCTTTCAAATTCATACCGTGAGCATAGCATGCATTGACTCAACTCATATGACTGGGATTTCCATGAAAAAGATTGTTGGCCGAAAATGGGTGATCACTGTACATTTCTCTTGTTTCCTATTTATATTTATATTTTATCTCCTCAATTTAGCATTATGGACAGGGAAAGACCTAATCTAAGATCTGCAAAAAAATATTTTGCCTTCAAATTCATACCGTGATCGTAGCATGCATGGACTCGACTCATATGACTGGGATTTCCATGAAAAAGATTGTGGGCCGAAAATGGGTGATCACTGTACAATTCTCTTCTTTTTCCGATTTATATTTATATTTTACCTCCTCAATTTAGCATTATGGACAGGGAAAGACCTAATCTAAGATCTGCACAAAAATATTTTGCCTTCAAATTCATACCGTGATCGTAGCATGCATGGACTCGACTCATACGACTGGGATTTCCATGAAAAAGATTGTGGGCAGAAAATGGGTGATCACTGTACATGTTTCTTCTGTTTCCTATTTATATTTCTATTTTACCTCCTCAATTTAGCATTATGGACAGGGAAAGAACTAATCTAAGATTTGCACAAAAATATTTTGCCTTCAAATTCATACCGTGATCGTAGCATGCATGGACTCGACTCATATGACTGGGATCTCCATGAAAAAGATTGTGGGCCGAAAATGGGTGATCACTGTACATTTCTCTTCTCTTTCCTATTTATATTTCTCTTTGACCTCCTCAATTTAGCATTATGGACAGGGAAAGACCTAATCTAAGCTCTGCACAAAAATATTCTGCCTTCAAATTCATTCCGTGATCGTAGCATGCATTGACACGACTCATATGACTGGGATTTCCACGAAAAAGATTGTGGGCCGAAAATGTGTGATCACTTTACATTTCTCATCTGTTTCCTATTTATCTTTCTATTTTACTTCCTTCATTTAGCATTATGGACAGGGAAAGACCTAATCTAAGCTCTGCACAAAAATATTTTGCGTTCAAATTCATACCCTGATCGTAGCATGCATGGACTCGACTCATATGACTGGGATTTCCATGAAAAAGATTGTGGGCCGAAAATGGGTGATCACTGTACATTTCTCTTCCGTTTCCTATTCATATTTGTATTTTGCTTCTTCAATTTAGCCTTATGGACAGGGAAAGACCAAATCTAAAATCTGCAAAAAAATATTTTTCCTTCAAATTCATACCGTGATCGTAGCATGCATGGACTCGTCTCATATGACTAAGGATTTCAATGAAAAAGATTTTCGGACACAAAATGGTGATCACTGTACATTTCTCTTCTGTTTCCTATTTATATTTCTATTTTACCTCCTCAATTTAGCATTATGGACAGGGAAAGACGTAATCTAAGCTCTGCACAAAAATATTCTGCCTTCAAATTCATTCCGTGATCGTACCATGCATTGACACGACTCATATGACTGGGATTTCCATGAAAAAGATTGTGGGCCGAAAATGCGTGATCACTGTACATTTCTCATCTGTTTCCTATTTATATTTCTATTTTACCTCTTCAATTTAGCATTATGGACAGGGAAAGACCTAATCTAAAATCTGCACAAAAATATTTTGCTTTAATATTCATACCGTGATCGTAGCATGCATGGACTCTACACATATGACTGGGATTTCCATGAAAAAGATAGTGGGCCGAAAATGGGTGATCACTGTACATTTCTCTTCTGTTTCCTATTGATATTTCTATGTTACCTCCATCAATTTAGCATTATGGACAGCGAAAGACCTAATCTAAGCTCTGCACAAAAATATTTTACCTTCAAATTCATACCGTGATCGAAGCATGCATGGACTCAACTCATATGACTGGGATTTCCATGAAAAAGATTGTGGGCCGAAAATGGGTGATCACTGTACATTTCTCTTCTATTTCCTATTTATATTTCTATTTTACCTCCTCAATTTAGCATTATGGACATGGAAAGACATAATCTAAGATCTAAACAAAAATATTTTGCCTTCAAATTCATACCCTGATCGTAGCATGCATGGACTCGGCTCATATGACTGGGATTTCCATGAAAAAGATTCTGGGCCGAAAATGGGTGATCACTGTACATTTCTCTTCTGTTTCCTATTTATATTTATATTTTACCTCCTCAATTTAGCATTATGGACAGGGAAAGACCTCATCTAAGATCTGCACAAAAATATTTTGCCTTCAAATTCATACCGTGATCGTAGCATGCATGGACTCGACTCATATGACTGGTTGGTTGGTTGTTGGATTTAACGGCATGTCAACTCCTATTTGGGTCAATTTATGCCGAAGCCTTATTAATTTATGAATTTAAGTTGGTTATTTTGTATAAAAGGTTGAGAGGCTGTTGGGTTTCATAATCTGTGTTTTTTGGGATTACTTTTTCTTGTGACTATTTCTGATTGTGTATTTTAATATTTACATTCGTACATGCATATATATGTCTATAAGCACATACATAGACATTATTTGAAAGGATTATATTTTATTGAGGATCTTTATTTCCCTGAGAAAACTGTATATATTTTCTGTGTCTGTATTTTTGAATATTTCTTTTAACCCTTTTCCATTGAGATATTTTTGTCTTGTTCCGGTTATGATTTTGCATTCCAATAGAATATGTTTAATTGTGATTAAGCTTCCACATCTACATTTTGGTGGATTTGTCTTTTTTAATATATAAGAATGGGTTAAGTATGTGTGTCCTATATGTATTCTGGTTATGACGACTTGTTTTTTCCGAGTATTTCCAATATTATTTCCCCATTTTCCTATTTTAGGTTTAATTTGAAATAGTTTATTTCCGGTTTGGTTTTTCCATGAATTTTGCCACTTGTTTCTTATGTATTTATTTATTTTAGATTTTAAGTCTGTATATGGAATTTGAAGATTTTCGTCTGTTGTCATTTTTAAAGATGATTTAGCAGCAATATCTGCCCTATCTCCTCCTCGGATGCCGACATGGCTAGGAATCCAGCAGAAGATGATATTTTTGCTTTTTTCCATTGAATGTAGTTTATATAGAAGACTTTGTATTAATGGATTTTCCAGTCTTTTCCCTTTTTGGGATGTTAATACAGATAATGAATCTGAGAAAATAATGTAGTTTTCTCCTTTGTTTTTTTATATGAAATTTAGTGCTAGTTTTATTGCGTAGGCTTCTGCACTGAAAATAGATGCTTCATTTGGCAACCGTTTTTTGATAATTGTTTTTTTAATTATTGCTGCGCTGCCTGTTTTTTCTTCGTCTTTTGAGCCGTCCGTGTAAATACTTTCGTAGTTTTGATATTTTTCTTTTATTTTTGAGAATTTTTCAATGTATATTGTGGGGTGTGTTTTTGATTTTGATAATTTGTTTAAACTTAATATTATGTTTGGATTTTTGATTATCCATGGTGGTATGTTTGATTGGTTGGTTTTAAGTATTTGATTAGATTGTATATTATTTTCTCGGATGATTCCTTCTATTCGGAATCCTAATGTTTTGATTTTATTTGTGTTAAGATTAAATTTCTCTTTGTGATTTGGTGTAAGTACACAATCGTGTGTGGGGTTAGAAGGACAGGAAGAGAGTTTTAGATAGTATTGAGTTGCTAGTTTCTCCATTCTTAGTTGTAATGGGGGTTCGTTTGCCTCTACATGTAGACTCTCTATAGGTGAGGTGGGATAGGCTCCTAGAGCTATCCGAAGGCCTTCATGGTGTATTGTGTTTATTGTTTTCAGATAAGACTTTCTAGTTGATTGGTAGACCATGCTGCCATAGTCCAGTTTGGAGCGGATCAATGTTCTATAAAGTTTAAGAAGGGTTTCTTTGCTAGCTCCCCATTCTGTATGGGCTACTGTTCACAGTAGTTGGAGAGCTTTAAAACATTTTATTTTTAGGTAATTGATATGTGGTCTGAAGGTCAGTTTGCTGTCAAAGATCATTCCTAGAAATTTATATTGCTGAACTACTGGTATTTCTTCATTTCCTAGTTTTAGAGTTGGGTTATTGTGTAATTTTTTCATTTGGCAGAAGTGTACAGATTTTGTTTTTGTTTTTGATATTTTAAAACCGTTTTCAAGTGTCCATTTGTTTATTTGATGTAAGCATTGTTGAAGTTGTCTTTCTGCTGTGTTGAGGTTTCTCGATCTGTAATATATTGTAAAATCATCAACATAAAGGCTACAGTGTATTCCTGATTTGATGTTTTTTATTATGTCATTTATTTTTACTTTGAAAAGTGTAGGGGAGAGTACACTTCCCTGTGCTACTCCCTCTTCTTGCTTTTGATAATCAGAACGTGTAGCATCTATTTGTACTTGGAAGAGTCTATCTGTTAAAAATCCTTTTACAAAGTTTGGTAGTCGACCTCTTAATCCTAGTTTATGCAGATCTTTCATTATACCATGTTTCCAGGTTTGATCAAATGCTTTTTCTATATCAAAGAATATAGCTATTAGATGTTGTTTGTTTAAATTGGCCTCTCTTATGGCTGTTTCTAGTCTTATTATGTGATCTATTGTACTTCTTCCTTTATTATATCCGCATTGATATTTTGATATGTGTTTTCCTTCTTCTAGAAACCAACTCATTCTGGCGTTGACCATTCGCTCCATTGTCTTACATAGACAGCTTGTTAATGCTATTGGTCGGTAACTTTGTGGGTTGTTTCCCTCTCTTCCTTCTTTGAGTATGGGAATAATTACTGATTCTCTCCATATTTTGGGAAATTTCCCAGTAGTCCAAATATTGTTAAAAATATTCAAAAGGTATTTCAGCGATTCTTGTGGTAGTTGTTTAATAAATTCATAGTGGATTTGGTCTGGGCCTACTGCTGTATTATGGGATTTTTTTAAGGCTTCTATTAGTTCTGCTTCGGTGAATAGATTGTTGTAGGCTTCTGTATTTTTAGATGTAAAATTTAGTTGGTTATTTATATCTTTTTGTTTACACTTTTGTAGGTTTTGATTTTTGCTCATTTTAAAGTTTTCTGCAAATGTCTCTGCTAGTAGATTTGCTATCTCTTTTTTGCTAGTTACTTTAGTGTTGTCCTTTTTAAGATGTATTATTGGGTATATTTGATTTTTCCCAGCTATTTTTCTCATCATTTCCCATATTGTCTTGGTTTTGGAATGTGTATTTAGGCTATTTACATATTTTTTCCAACATTCCCTTTTTGCTTCTTTAACAGTTTTCCGTGCTACTGCTTTGAGTTTTTTCATTTCAATCAAATTTTGGGTTGTGGGTTCCTTTTTGAATTTTCGCAATGCTGCTTCCCGGTTTCTGACTGCTTTTTGGCAGTTTTTGTCAAACCAGGGTTTAGTTTTTTTATAATTATTTTGCTTTTTTGGTATATTTTCTGAGGCAATGGTTATTAATGTTTTGGTAAAATATTCTATCGAGTTGTCTGTGTCTTTTGACTGTATCAGTAATTGTTTACATTTGTTTTTGAAACCCTCCCAGTTGGCTCTTTTCAGTTTCCATCTGACGGGGCCTATCTTTTCTTCCTTGGCAGGCTTTTGATTTTCTAGAATGATCGGGTAATGATCACTGCCACATGTGTCGCTATGTGTTTTCCATGTATAATCCATACAAATTTCTGGATCGCATATACTTAAGTCTATTGACGATTCTGTTCCATTGGAGGGATTAAGGTAGGTTGAGGATTTATGATTTAATAGACATAAGTTATGGGTGTTAATTATTTCTTCCATTATTTTACCTTTAGTATCTATTTTTTTGCTATTCCATATAGGATTATGACTGTTAAAGTCTCCTAGTAAGATTCTGGGTTTAGGGAGTTGCTCCATCAAGTTGTTTATTTCTGTTGTATTTATTGGTTCCTGTGGGGGTATATAGATGGAAAGAATTGTGATGGTTTTATCTAGTGTCACTTGTGTTGCTATTGCTTGTAATTTAGTTTTAATGTGTACTTTACTTTGCGGTATGTCATTTCTAATCAATATTGACACTCCTCCATTAGCTCTATGTCCTGTATTGTGGTTATAGTGGTATTGTTTATAATTTTTAATTTTTAAGTTGGCATTTTCTTGTAAAAAAGTTTCCTGTAAGCAGATGACAGCTGGATACAGTAGTGACATAAGTATGAGTAGGTCATTGTAATTAGATTTTATTCCACGACAGTTCCATTGCAGGATCTTATGTGCCATGATTATACTTTCATTTTTTGGGGGTAAAGTTACCTGCTAGGTTTATATCATTTGTCCTCTCTAGTTTTTTTCCATCTCTTGAGTTTTTAGAAGCTTTGTCTTCAACTGCTTGTGGTATCCTTCGGTCAGATTTTTGGTTTTGTTTTGAATTTTGTTTGTTTTCTTTCTCTTCTATTTCCATATATTCCATAGGCTCAAATTTATTTTCATTTGATATATTGATTCTTGATTTTGAATTAGATCTTGATCGGGTGCTTTCTTGCTCTGTTGTCATTTTTTTTTCTTTTTGTTTATTTTTCATTTTCTTAGTTTGGGAAGAAGAGGGTTCGCTGGAGTTTTGTTCTATGTTTTCTTTCCAAAGTTTTTTGCCTTCTGGGTTTATTCCATTTGATCTGGATTGTTGAGTTTTATTTTGATCCAATTTAAGTTCAATTAAAAAGGTTTTTAATTCTTCGAGGAAAGCTTTTAATTCTTTGCATAAATTTGTTATTTCAACTGAACCTTTTATTTTATCTTCATTGTTTATTTTATTTGCTTTTTGTGCCATGGAAGCATAGGTGTTTTCTTTTATGTTATTTTTAACTTCCTTTCGTGCTTCTATGAAAGATATATTTTTTTTGTATTTTATTCTAATTATTTCTTTCTCCTGTTTATATATACTGCATTGTTTTGAAAGAGCAGAGTGGTTTCCCAAACAGTTTGAGCATAGGCTCTCATTTGGGCAGTTCTCTTCTTTATGTTCAGGTTCTTTTTCATTACATTTTCCACATATTCTTTTATTTCTACAGGAATCTCTGTGATGCCCAAATTTGTGGCATCTATAGCATTGAAGAGGGTTTGGTACGTATTGTTCTACTTTTATACTTTCATATCCAATTTTAATTGTTGTTGGAATTTGGGGGGAGTTGAAAGTTATAATGTAGGTATTAGTTTGTATCTCTACTTCATTTTTCTTTATTGTTATTCCTTTGACATTTGTAACTCCTTGAGTTTGGAGTTCTGTTTTTATCTCCTCTAGAGTGCACAGGGAGAGCTCCTTGCTTTTTACTACTCCCTTTGAGAAATTTAGGGTTTGGTGTGGGTAGGCGTTTATTTCTATTTCTTGTAGTTTTTTTTGTCTTATTAATGTGTCCGCATATATCTTTTTTTCTACTTCTGCTAGTAGTGTTCCATTTTGTAATTTTTTTACATTTTTTGGTATAATGATATTTGATATTGCTTTTTGTATTTTAAATGGTGAAATTTCTGTTAATGCTTTTTTGCTTATTGCTTCAAGTACAATAAATCGTGGAAAGTTTTCGCTGTCATTTTCTGTTTCCGAGTCGTTATCCACATGTGGTCTCTTGGAAGATTTCTTTTTTTCCATTGATTGTTTTTATTTTTTTTCATCATTCTCACTCCCTACCCACCGCGGAGTCCAGTATTGGGACATGACAAGGGGGAAACCCATTCGCCTTGCCATGTCGGGGCTACGTGAATGATATACTCTCTTTGGGAGGAGTCTATGAGCACGCGTGTTCCTTTGTTTCCGTTTTCCAAGTATTACGGCTGTGAAGGTTTAGCAAGTGTGTCAGATCCTTTTTTTTTCTCCCAAATTGATTGACCCTCAGCCACCGCCTCCCATCACATATTTAGGGTTAAGTGTTAGTTTTGGTTGGGAAGAGGAGTGTCAGTTATAAGTTTGGGATGGATTATATATGATGGGGCTTGACATGACCAGCCGATTGATCGGATCGGGCCCATCCGACCGCACGTCTAGCCCAGGTAAGGGACAAAGTGGTGTGTTACAGGATTGTGACCGCTTTACACCTGGGTTACAACCTGCTCAACCACCAAGATCCCGTCCCCAGACATTACGGGTCGCCACCCACGGCCAACACGTGGCCCCATTGAGGGACTTTTACTCTCTGCAGGGGGGCAGTCGGCGTATTCTGATGCCCCACCAACTGGGCCATTATGGACAGGGAAAGACCTAATCTAAAACCTGAAAAAAAAAATATATTTTGCCTACAAATTCATACCGTGATCGTAGCATGCATGGACTGGACTCATATGACTGAGATGTACATGAAAAAGATTGTGGGCACAAAATGGGTGTTCACTGTATAATTCTCATCTGTTTCCCATTACTATTTCTATTCTACTTCCTCAATATAGCATTATGGACCTAATCTAAAATCTGCAAAAAAAAAAATATTTTGCCTACAAATTCATACCGTGATCGTAGCATGCATGGACTCGACTCATATGACTGGGATTTCCATGAAAAAGATTGTGGGCTGAAAATGGGTGATCACTGTACATTTCTCTTCTGTTTCCTATTTATATTTATATTTTATCTCCTCAATTTAGCATTATGGACAGGGAAAGACCTAATCTAAGATCTACACAAAAATATTTAGCCTTCAAATTCATACCGTGATCGTAGCATGAATGGACTCGACTCATATGACTGGGATTTCCATGAAAAAGATTGTGGGCTGAAAATGGGTGATCACTGTACATTTCTCTTCTATTTCCTATTTATATTTATATTTTATCTCCTCAATTTAGCATTATGGACAGGGAAAGACCTAATCTAAGATCTGCACAAAAACATTTTGCCTTCAAATTCATACCGTGATCGTAGCATGCATGGAGACGACTCATATGACTGGGATTTCCATGAAAAAGATTGTGGGCCGAAAATGGCTGATCATTGTACATTTCTCTACTGTTTCCTATTTATATTTATATTTTACCACCTCAATTTAGTATTATGGCCAGGGAAAGACCTAATCTAAGCTCTGCACACAAATATTTTGCCTTCAAATTCATACCGTGATCGTAGCATGCATGGACTCGACTCATATGACTGGGATTACTATGAAAAAGATTGTGGGTTGAAAATGGGTGATCACTGTACATTTCTGTTCTGTTTCGTATTCATATTTCTATTTTACCTCCCGAATTTAGCATTATGGACAGGGAAAGACCTAATCTAAAATCTGCACAAAAATATTATGCCTTCAAATTCATACCGTGATCGTAGCATGCATGGACTCGACTCATATGACTGGGATTTCCATGAAAAAGATTGTGCGCCGAAAATGGGTGATCACTGTACATTTCTCTTCTGTTTCCTATTTATATTTCTATTTTACCTCCTCAATTTAGCATTATGGATAGCGAAAGACCTAATCTAAGCTCTGCACAAAAATATTTTCCCTTCAAATTCATACCGTGATCGTAGCATGCATGGACTCGACTCATATGACTGGGATTTCCATGAAAAAGATTGTGGGCCGAAAATAGGTGATCACTGTACATTTCTCTTCTGTTTCCTATTTATATTTATATTTTACCTCCTCAATTTAGCATTGTAGACAGTGAAAGAACTAATCTAAGCTCTGCACAAAAATATTTTGCCTTCAAATTCATACGGTGATCGTAGCATGTATGGAGTCGACTCATATGACTGGGATTTCCATGAAAAAGATTGTCGGCCGAAAATTGGTGACCACTGTTCATTTCTCTTCTGTTTCCTATTTATATTTCTATTTTACTTCCTTCATTTAGCATTATGGACAGGGAAAGACCTAATCTAAGATCTGCACAAAAACATTTTGCCTTCAAATTCATACCGTAATCGTAGCATGCATGGAGACGACTCATATGACTGGGATTTCCATGAAAAAGATTGTGGGCCGAAAATGGCTGATCATTGTACATTTCTCTACTGTTTCCTATTTATATTTATATTTTACCTCCTCAATTTAGTATTATGGCCAGGGAAAGACCTAATCTAAGCTCTGCACACAAATATTTTGCCTTCAAATTCATACCGTGATCGTAGCATGCATGGACTCGACTCATATGACTGGGATTACTATGAAAACGATTGTGGGTTGAAAATGGGTGATCACTGTACATTTCTCTTCTGTTTCCTATTTATATTTCTATTTTACCTCCTCAATTTAGCATTATGGACAGGGAAAGACCTAATCAATATCTGCACAAAAATATTTTGCCTTCAAATTCATTCCGTGATCGTAGCATGCATGGACTCGACTCATATGACTGGGATTTCCATGAAAAAGATTGTGGGCAGAAAATGGGTGATCACTGTACATTTCTCTTCGGTTTAATATTTATATTTATATTTTACTTCCTCAATTTAGCATTATGGACAGGGAAAGACCTAATCTAAGCTCTGCACAAAAATATTTTGCCTTAAAATTCATACCGTGATCGTAGCATGCATGGACTCGACTCATATGACTGGGATTTCCATGAAAAAGATTGTGGACCGAAAATAGGTGATCTCTGTACATTTCTCTTCTGTTTCCTATTTATATTTCTATTTTACCTCCTCAATTTAGGATTATAGACAGTGAAAGACCTAATCTAAGCTCTGCACAAAAATATTTTGCCTTCAAATTCATACCGTGATCGTAGGATGTATGGACTCGACTCATATGACTGGGATTTCCATGAAAAAGATTGTCGGCCGAAAATAGGTGACCACTGTTCATTTCTCTTCTGTTTCCTATTTATATTTCTATTTTACTTCCTTCATTTAGCATTATGGACAGGGAAAGACCTAATCTAAGATCTGCACAAAAACATTTTGCCTTCAAATTCATACCGTAATCGTAGCATGCATGGAGACGACTCATATGACTAAGATTTCCATGAAAAAGATTGTCGGCCGAAAATAGGCGACCACTGTTCATTTCTCTTCTGTTTCCTATTTATATTTCTATTTTACTTCCTTCATTTAGCATTATGGACAGTGAAAGACCTAATCTAAGCTCTGCACAAAAATATTTTTCCTTCAAATTCATACCGTGATCGTAGCATGCATGGAATCGACTCATATGACTGGGATTTCCATGAAAAAGATTGTGGGCCAAAAATGGTTGATCACTGTACATTTATCTTCTGTTTCCTATTTATATTTATATTTTACATCGTCAATTGAGCATTATCGACAGGGAAAGACCTAATCTAAGATTTGCACAAAAATATTTTGCCTTCAAATTCATACCGTGATCGTAGCATGCATGGACACGACTCATATGACTGGGATTTCCATGAAAAAGATTGTCGGCCAAAAATGGGTGATCACTGTACATTTCTCTTCTGTTTCCTATTTATATTTCTATTTTACCTCCTCAATTTAGCATTATGGACAGGGAAAGACCTAATCTAAGATCTACACAAAAATATTTAGCCTTCAAATTCATACCGTGATCGTAGGATGCATGGACTCGACTCATATGACTGGGATTACTATGAAAAAGATTGTGGGTTGAAAATGGGTGATCACTGTACATTTCTCTTCTGTTTCCTATTTATATTTCTATTTTACCTCCTCAATTTAGCATTATGGACAGAGAAAGACCTAATCTAAAATCTGCACAAAAATATTTTGCCTTCAAATTCATACCGTGATCGTAGCATGCATGGAGTCGACAAATATGACTGGGATTACCATGAAAAAGATTGTGGGCCGAAAATGGGTGATCACTGTACATTTCTCTTCTGTTTCCTATTTATATTTATATTTTACCTCCTCAATTTAGTATTATGGCCAGGGAAAGAACTAATCTAAGATCTGCACAAAAATATTTTGCCTTCAAATTCATACCGTGATCGTAGCATGCATGGACTCGAATCATCGGACTGGGATTTCCATGAAAAAGATTGTGGGCCAAAAATGGGTGATCACTGTACATTTCTCTTCTGTTTCCTATTTATATTTATATTTTACCTCCTCAATTTAGCATTATGGACAGGGAAAGAACTAATCTAAAATCTGCACAAAAATATGCCTTCAAATTCATACCGTGATTGTAGCATGCATGGACTCGACTCATATGACTGGGATTTCCATGAAAAAGATTGTGGGCCGAAAATGGGTGATCACTGTACATTTCTCTCCTGTTTCCTATTTTATTTCTATTTTACCTCCTCAACTTAGTATTATGGCCAGGGAAAGACCTAATGTTAACTCTGTACAAAAATATTTTGCCTTCAAATTCATACCGTAATTGTAGCATGCATGGACACGACTCATATGACTGGGATTTCCATGAAAAAGACTTTGGGCCGAAAATGGGTGATCACTGTACATTTCTCTTCTGTTTCCTATTTATATTTCTATTTTGCCTCCTCAATTTAGTATTATGGCCAGGGAAAGACCTAATCTAATATATGGACAGAAATATTTTGCCTTCAAATTCATACCGTGATCGTAGCATGCATGGACTCCACTCATACGACTGGGATTTCCATGAAAAAGATTGTTGGCGGAAAATGGGTGATCACTGTACATTTCTCTTCTGTTTCCTATTTATATTTTACCTCCTCAATTTAGCATTATGGACAGGGAAAGACCTAATCTAAAATCTTCACAAAAATATTTTGCCTTGAAATTCATACCTTGATCGTAGCCTGCATGGACTCGACTCATATGACTGGGATTTCCATGAAAAAGACTTTGGGCAGAAAATGGGTGATCAGGGTACATTTCTCTTCTGTTTCCTATTTATATTTATATTTTACCTCCTCAATTAAGCATTATGGACAGGAAAGACCTAATCTGAAATCTTCACAAAAATATTTCGCCTTCAAATTCATACCGTGATCGTAGCATGCATGGACTCGACTCATATGACTGGGATTTCCATGAAAAAGATTGTGGGCCGAAAATGGGTGACCACTGTACATTTCTCTTCTGTTTCCTATTTATATTTTACCTACTTAATTTAGCATTATAGACAGGGAAAGACCTAATCTAATATATGGACAGAAATATTTTGCCTTCAAATTCATACCGTGAACGTAGAATGCATGGACTCGACTCATATGACTGGGATTTCCATGAAAAACATTGTGGGCCAAAAATGGGTGATCACTGTACATTTCTGTTCTGTTTCGTATTCATATTTCTATTTTACCTCCTCAATTTAGCATTATGGACAGGGAAAGACCTAATCTAAAATCTGCTCAAAAATATTATGCCTTCAAATTCATACCGTGATTGTATCATGCATGGACTCGACTCATATGACTGGGATTTCCATGAAAAAGATTGTGCGCCGAAAATGGGTGATCACTGTACATTTCTCTTCTGTTTCCTATTTATATTTCTATTTTACCTCCTCAATTTAGCATTATGGACAGGGAAAGACCTAATCTAAGATGTGCAAATAAATATTTTGCCTTCAAATTCATACCGTGATCGTAGCATGCATGGACTCGACTCATATGACTGGGACTTCCATGAAAAAGATTGTGGGCCGAAAATGGTAGGTCACTGTACATTTCTCTTCTGTTTCCTATTTATATTTATATTTTACCTCCTCAATTTAGCATTATGGACAGGGAAAGACCAAATCTAAGATCTGCACGAAAATATTTTGCCTTCAAATTCATACCGTGATCGTAGCATGCATGGACTCGACTCATATGACTGGGATTTCCATGAAAAAGATTGTGGGCCGAAAATGAGTGATCACTGTACATATCTCTTCTGTTTCCTATTTATATTTCAATTTTACCTCCTCAATTTAGCATTATGGACAGGGAATGACATAATCTAAGATCTGCACAAAAATATTTTGCCTCCAAATTCATACCGTGAACGTAGCATGCATGGACTCGAGTCATAAGACTGGGATTTCCATGAAAAAGATTGTGGGCCGAAAATTGGAGATCGCTGTACATTTCTCTTCTGTTTCCTATTTATATTTCTATTTTACCTCCTCAATTTAACATTATGGAGAGGGAAAGACCTAATCTAAAATATGAACAGAAATATTTTGCATTCCAATTCATACCGTGCATGCATGGACTCGACTCATATGACTGGGATTTCCATGAAAAGATAGTGGGCCGAAAATGGGTGACCACTGTACATTTCTCTTCTTTTTTCCTATTTATATTTATATTTACCTACTTAATTTAGCATTATAGACAGGGAAAGTCCTAATCTAATATATGCACAAAAATATTTTGCCTTCAAATTTATACCGTGAACGTAGAATGCATGGACTCGACTCATATGACTGGGATTTCCATGAAAAAGATTGTGGGCCGAAAATGGGTGATCACTGTACATTTCTCTTCTGTTTCGTATTCATATTTCTATGTTAACTCCTCAATTTCGCATTATGGACAGGGAAGGTCCCAATCTAAAATCTGCACAAAAATATTTTGCCTTCAAATTCATACTATGATCGTAGCATGCATGGACTCGACTCATATGACTGGGATTTCCATGAAAAAGTTTGTGGGCCAAAAATGGGTGATCACTGTACATTTCTCTTCTGTTTCGTATTCATATTTCTATTTTACCTCCTCAATTTAGCATTATGGACAGGGAAAGACCTAATCTAAAATCTGCACAAAAATATTATGCCTTCAAATTCATACCGTGATTGTAGCATGCATGGACTCGACTCATATGACTGGGATTTCCATGAAAAAGTTTGTGGGCCAAAAATGGGTGATCACTGTACATTTTTCTTCTGTTTCGTATTCATATTTCTATTTTACCTCCTCAATTTAGCATTATGGTCAGGGAAAGACCTAATCTAAAATCTGCACTAAAATATTATGCCTTCAAATTCATACCGTGATTGTAGCATGCATGGACTCGACTCATATGACTGGGATTTCCATGATAAAGATTGTGGGCAAAAAATGGTTGATCACTGTACATTTCTGTTCTGTTTCGTATTCATATTTCTATTTTACCTCCTCAATTTAGCATTATGGACAGGGAAAGACCTAATCTAAAATCTGCACAAAAATATTATGCTTCAAATTCATACCGTGATTGTAGCATGCATGGACTCGACTCATATGACTGGGATTTCCATTAAAAAGATTGTGGGACAAAAATGGGTGATCACTGTACATTTCTGTTCTGTTTCGTATTCATATTTCTATTTTAACTCCTCAATTTAGCATTATGGACGGGGAAGACCTAAACTAAAATCTGCACAAAAATATTTTCCTTCAAATTCATACCGTGATCGTAGGATGATTGGACTCGACTCATATGACTGAGATTTCCATGAAAAAGATTGTGGGCCGAAAATGGGTGATCACTGTACATTTCTCTTTTGTTTCCTATTTATATTTCTATTTTACCTCCTCAATTTAGCATTATGGACAGTGAAAGACCTAATCTAAGATCTGCACAAAAATATTTTGCTTTCAAATTCATACCGTGATCGTAGCATGCATGGACTCATATGACTGGGATTTCCATGAAAAAGATTGTGGGCAGAAAATAGGTGATCACTGTACATTTCTCTTCTGTTTCTATTTATATTTCTATTTTAACTCCTCAATTTAGCATTATGGAGAGGGAAAGACCTAATCTAAAATCTGCACAAAAATATTTTGCCTTCAAATTCATACCGTGATCGTAGCATGCATTGACTCGACTCATATGACTGGGATTTCCATGAAAAAGATTGTGGGCCGAAAATGGGTGATCACTGTACATTTCTCTTCTGTTTCCTATTTATATTTATATTTTACCTCCTCAATTTAGCATTATGGACAGGGAAAGACCTAATCTAAGATCTGCACGAAAATATTTTGCCTTCAAATTCATACCGTGATCGTAGCATGCACGGACTCGACTCATATGACTGGGATTTCCATGAAAAAGATTGTGGGCACAAAATGGGTGGTCACTGTACATTTCTCTTCTGTTTCCTATTTATATTTCTATTTTACCTCCGCAATTTAGCATTATGGAGAGGGAAAGACCTAATCTAAGATCTGCACAAAAATATTTTGCCTTCAAATTCATACCCTGATCGTAGCATGCATGGACACGACTCATATGACTGGGATTTCCATGAAAAAGATTTTGGGCCGAAAATGGGTGATCACCGTACATTTCTCTTCTGTTTCCTATTTATATTTCTATTTTACCTCCTCAATTTAGCATTATGGACAGGGAATGACCTAATCTAAAATCTGCACAAAAATATTTTGCTTTCAAATTCATATTGTGATCGTAGCATGCATGGACTCGACTCATATGCCTGGGATTTCCATGAAAAACTTTGTGGGCCGAAAATGGGTGATCACTGTACATTTCTCTTCTGTTTCCTATTTATATTTATATTTTACCTCCTTAATTTAGCATTATAGACAGGGAAAGACCTAATCTAAGATCTGCACAAAAATATTTTGCCTTCAAATTCATACCGTGATCGTAGCATGCATGTACTCGACTCATATGACTGGGATTTCCATGAAAAAGATTGTGGGCCGAAAATGGGTGATCACTGTACATTTCTCTTCTGTTTCCTATTTATATTTCTATTGTACCTCCTCAATTTAGCATTATGGACAGGGAAAGATATTATCTAAGCTCTGCACACAAATATTTTGCCTTCAAATTCATACCGTGATCGTAGCATGCATGCACTCAACTCATATGACTGGGATTTCCATGAAAAAGATTGTGGGCCGAAAATGGGTGATCACTGTACCTTTCTCTTATGTTTCCTATTTATATTTAACCTCCTCAATTTAGCATTATGGACAGGGAATGACCTAATCTAAGATCTGCACAAAAATATTTAGACTTCAAATTCATACCGTGATCGTAGGATGATTGGACTCGACTCATATGACTGAGATTTCCATGAAAAAGATTGTGGGCCGAAAATGGGTGATCACTGTACATTTCTCTTCTGTTTCCTATTTATATTTCTATTTTACCTCCTCAATTTAGCATTATGGACAGTGAAAGACCTAATCTAAGATCTGCACAAAAATATTTTGCTTTCAAATTCATACCGTGATCGTAGCATGCATGGACTCATATGACTGGGATTTCCATGAAAAAGATTGTGGGCAGAAAATGGGTGATCACTGTACATTTCTCTTCTGTTTCTATTTATATTTCTATTTTAACTCCTCAATTTAGCATTATGGAGAGGGAAAGACCTAATCTAAAATCTGCACAAAAATATTTTGCCTTCAAATTCATACCGTGATCGTAGCATGCATGGACTCGACTCATGTGACTGGGATTTCCATGAAAAAGTTTGCGGGCCGAAAATGGGTGATCACTGTACATTTCTCTTCTGTTTCCTATTTATATTTCTATTGTACCTCCTCAATTTAGCATTATGGACAGTGAAAGACCTAATCTAAGCTCTGCACAAAAATATTTTGCCTTCAAATTCATACCGTGATCGTAGCATGCATGGACTCGACTCATATGATTTGGATTTCCATGAAAAAATTGTCGGCAGAAAATGGGTGATCACTGTACATTTCTCTTGTTTTCTATTTATATTTTTATTTTACTGCCTCAATTTAGCATTATGGACAGGGAAAGACCCAATCTAAGATCTGCAAAAAAATATTTTGCCTTCAAATTCATACCGTTATCTTTTCGGACACCGTAATGTGACAACGGTGACAGCATTGACATGGTTGAAGCTGCTGTTTGCCGCAGGAAAGCGAACGAATAATGCTTGTAGCCATGGACAGAATGAGAGATTCCACACAATTTGATACCAATTTGCAAGAGATTCCAGCTACTGGAAAAAATTCATAATGCAATGAATTGGGGGAGGCCCCCCCTAGTTTTGGTGCGCATAAAAATTCCAACAAATTCACTAACGCTAGGTCCCGAATCGTCGAAGGTCACTCCCTCCCCACTCAAGCGACTGAAATAAACCTTTGACTGATGGAGTCAACAGGAAATTCCCCACAATCTGACATCTCATGAGGATCCCCAAGAGAGGAAAAAGTAGAAATGGGATCTCTGCGAGCAAACCGCTTTTCGGACACCATAAAGTGCCAACGGTGACAGCAGTGACATGGTCGAAGCTACAGTTTGCCGCATGAAAGTGAATGAAAAATGCTTGTAGCCATGCACAGAGTGAGAGATTCGGCAGAATTTGATACCAATTTGGAAGAGATTCCAGCTACTGGAAAAAATTTATAATGCAATGTATTGGGCGTGGCCCCCCAGTTTTGGTCCGCTTCCAACAAATTCACTAACGGTAGGTCCCGAATCGTTGAAGTTCACTCTCTCCCCACGCAATCGACTTAAATAATTATTTGACTCATGGATTAAGCAAGAAATTCCTCATAATTTGATATCAATTTCATGAGGGTGCCCAAGAGTGGAGAAAGTTGAAATCTGATCTCTTCGAGAAAACCGCTTTTCGGACACCGTAAATTGCCAGCGGTGACAGCTGCGGCAAGTTCGAAGCTAGACTTTGCCCTGTAAAAGCTACTTAGAAATGCTTGTTGGCATGGACTGAGTCAGAGACTTCGCACAATTTAATACCAAGTTTGAAGAGATTTCATCTGCTGGAAAAAAAGTTATAAAGCAGGGAAATGGTGAGGGATCCCCCAGTTTTGGTCCACTTCAAAATTCCGACAAATTCACTACATGAGGTCCCGTATCGTTGAACGTCACTCCCTCCCTACACAAGGGACTGAAATAATTCTTTGACTCATTGATTAAGCAGGAAATTCCTCACAATCTGATATCTATTTCATGAGGATCCCCTCGAGAGGAAAAACTTGAAATGGGATCTCCTTGAGCAAACCGCTTTTCGGACACTGTAAATTGCCCACGGTGACAGCAGCGACACACTCGAAGCTACACTTTGCACTATAAAAGCAAATGAAAAATGCTTGTAGACATCGACAGAGTGAGAGATTTCGCACAATTTAATACCAATTTTGAAGAGATTTCATCTGCTGGAAAAAAGTTATAAAGCAGGGATATGGTGAGAGATCCCCCAGTTTTTGGTCCGCATGAAAATTCCAACAAATTCAATAACACGAGGTCCCGTATCCTCGAACATCACTCCCTCCCTACAGAAGTGACTGAAATAATTCTTTGACTCCTGCATTAAGCAGGACATTCCACACAATGTGATATCTATTTTATGAGGGTTCCTTAGATGGGAAAAATTTGTATTGCAATCTTATCGAGCAAACCGGTTTCCGAACACTGTCAGTTATCAAAGGCCACAGCATCTACATGGTCGTTGCTGTATCGTGTCTATTAAACCTATTTTAAAATCATTCTAGACAGGCCTGTGTCGAGACATTCAGCCCAATTTAATATCAAAAATTGAAGTTATTTCACTTACTGGATAAAAGTTAAGTAGTGAAAATGTGTGATCACCCAGTTACGGTCCGCATGAAAAATCCCACAATTCTACTAACCCAAGTTACCGTATCATCTAAGGCCTTCTCTCCCTACTCAATCTACTTAAATAATTCTTTCATACATGGATTAAGCAAGAAATTCCGCTCAATCTCATATCTATTTTATGAGGGCTCCATAGAGGGGCAAAGTTCAAATGCAATCTTATCGAGCAAACCGGTTTTCGGACACTGTAAACTTTGAAAGGGCACAGCAGCGACATGGTCGATGCTTTACTTTGCTCTATTAAGCCAAATTTGAAATCCCTCAAGACAGGCATGAGTCGACAAATTCTGCACAATTTAATACTTGCACTAAAAGATTGCAATTGTTTTTTTTATTTTCTCATGTATCAAACTACATTAGAATCAATAATAAAATCAATATGAATAAAAATTTTGGAAAATACCATTTTTGAGGTTTCTATTACTAGTAGGGGCTAAAACCTCGATCTTCGATGTCTGATTTAAGGCTTATATCTTGCAAAAAATGATTGCAATTGTTTTTTTTCTTTTCTTACCCATCAAACCACATAAGAATCAATAATAAAATCCAAAAAAAAAAATTTTGGAAAATGGTATTTTTGAGGCTTCTCTTACTACTAGGGGCTAAAACCACTATCTTCGATGTCTGATTTAAGGCATATATCTTGCATGAAAAGGATTGCTATTGTTTTTTTTTCTTTTCTTACTCATCTAACTACATTAGAATCAATAATAAAATGAATATGAATAAAAAGTTTTGGAAATTGGCATTTTTGAGGCTTCTATTACTATGAGGGTTTAAAACCGCTATCTTCCATGTCTTATTTAAGGCATATATCTTGCACGAATATGATTGCAATTGTTTTTTTCTTATCTTATGCATCTAACTACATAAGAATTAATAATAAAATCAATATGAATAAAAAATTTTGATCCCCCAGTTTTGGGCCTCATGAAAATCCCAACAAATCCACTAACACAAGTCGACGTATCATCAAACGCCACATTGTCCATACTTAAGCAACTGGAAAAATTCTTTTATACATGGATTAAGCAAGAAATTAAGAAGAAATGCAGACCCATTGAGCAAACCGGTTTTCGGACATCTTAATTGTTAAAGGACACAACAGTGACATTGTCAAAGCTGCACTTTGCTCGATTCAACCAAATGAAAAATCCTTGTAGACATGGATGTATTGATAAATTTCCTACAATACTAATTTTTAAAATATTTCATTTAATGGAAAAAGTGGGTTGACAACTCTAAAACTCTGTAGAATGCAGTGTGTATTATACAATGCACTGGCTGATAGGTTGAGTAGCACTGGCATTGAATTACATTGCCTTTCATTGTATCATTCTCATCATTTTATTTTGCCAGCAGACTCATTCATACATTACATTCGAGGTAACAACAGTTTCATGATGTTTTTCTCCTTTTTTTTTTTTTTTTTGGAATAATGTTAACCCTGTGCAAGGCTCAAAAGCCACTCAGTTTATGAGGATATATGGGGAAGATAACTGTTGACTCTAGACTCAAACAGGTTAAGCTTGTTGGGATTGGGTAAGCATTCTCTTGTGAGTCAAATCAACAAAGCAACATTTCATGGCATCTACAGCTAGACTTTTACATATTTTGTATTATGAGATATCTGACAGAGTCCTTTTCCACAAGTGCGGGAGGGTGAAATCATGCAGTGTACTGTTTATTCTAATGGTATTGGCAATTAATTATCACCATTATACTATTCTCACTCCCAAAGAAGGAAACCATCCACTATCCTATCCCAAATGTGTCAGTAATATCACAGTTTTATCTAATGGGTTACTAAGGAGTTTCTTGAATTAATCCAATATCCATGTGACTAATATAAATTAAGTTCTCTCTTATTGATATAGATTTGGTTAAAAGAGAATCCATTTTTCTGATGATGCTATTTCATTTTTTTCACTATTTTATCAAGTTCTTCCCATGATAATGCTGGGAGTGGCTTCAGACTTTTGAATATATATATATATATATATATATATATATATATATATATATATATATATATATTACAAGTAGATAAAATTCAATACCCCATAGGATAAAGAGCCATTTTATCCAGAACCAGCTTGTCAACACCAAGAAGTTAGATAAAGAAATGAATCAATGTTTTTGTAAATACGAAGAAAGAGGGGGGAAATTAACAACTAGGAGTAAATGTATTTAAAAAGACAAGCCCATTGTGGGTGAAATGGCTATATATCATATGGGGTATTGAATTTTATCTACAGTAATTCCTGTTTGCTTTATAATAAATATATTGAGATCTCTTCTGTGGATCAGTCTTAATATTTTATATTACGAGGATTCACATGGATTACTTACTATATATATATATATATATATATATATATATATATTAAAGTATGCTATATTTATGAGCTATAACTGCCTCAGCAAGTTGGCATAGTACTCACCATTGATGGTAACTCCTAAACCGTATTTGTCTGCAAACATTTATTGGTATTTTTTAAATAATCGTGTACATTTACACCAGAATGGAAATTTTCATTACAATTGGTTTCTGGGGCTTAATATGCAAATTTACTGAAAAATGACCCTGGATCTTTACTGACTGAGCATAAAAACACAATAATATTTGACTAATTAATTTAATGAAATTACTTATTATTCAACATTCTAGTATTATCACTTAATAAACATTAAAGAATTTAACACTGAAAAATGATGAGACCTCAAAAAACAGAAACGTGATTCTACAGAAGGATACTGAGGATACCAAGGACTGAATATGTAAGCAACAAGTAAGAATTAAGTTTTAAAGAAAATGGAAACCAGAAGGAAACTTATACTTAACATATGTTGATAGT
The DNA here is from genome assembly GCA_963932145.1 of Acanthosepion lycidas. Taxonomy (NCBI): domain Eukaryota; kingdom Metazoa; phylum Mollusca; class Cephalopoda; order Sepiida; family Sepiidae; genus Acanthosepion; species Acanthosepion lycidas. The sequence goes on from CAWVQA010000397.1 coordinate 280,299, forward strand.
TGAAATTTCCTTGGCACATAATGAGTAAAGAGGGCTTGGCAAATCTGATACTCGCAAGAAGGCAAGAGGGACAGAGGAAAATAATGTATAACCTATTTAGTAAGCTTGAGTAAATGGAACAAGGTTTAGGAGAAATAACAAAAAAATGAATTATTAAGAGCTATGAAGGATAGGAAGTTGTGGAAAGCCATGATTGCCTACATCATGAAGAGAGGAAGTCAGCTTTTAAGACATCCATTTTGCTATTAACTTCTTTCAAGGAATCTTTGAGTAGATTGTAACTTATAGCTTTATCATTTATTATTTCAGATCCTTGTTTCCCAGTTGGTGCTTTCATTCACATCAATGTTCCCTGAAAGAAAACAAGGTGTGCCCCACATTAACAGGACAGTAATTTATGGATCATTTTTATATTTAAAAAAATCTTTCTTTTTAAAAGTTAAAGACACCAAGCAATGTAATGTCTAAAAAAAAGAAATTAATGCTTATTTCAGGAGACCTCTGTATTATTTTCCTATTTTCAAATTTCATGATTAATGATTTCCTTATTAAAATTTAAAGTATGCCCCAGAATTTCAGTTATTCTACAAGTGTGTCCTGAATTAAAAAAAAAAAATGTTTGTGAAATACAAAGAGTTTAGATTGGATTAAAGCTAAAAGTAACAAGACCTCAACAGAATCCAGAGATGGAAATAGGATATGATGAGTCCTGATCTGGCATCTTATCTACTGTCAATTTCTCACAGATGTACCTTTGCTTCCCTCTGTCTTTTCTACAAGTATTTTCACAGCAACTGCTCTGATGAACTACTTTCTCTGGTTCCCAAACTGCATGAATTCAAGCATGCTACTAGGTTGAAATGATTAAATATAGCCGTCTCTTCTACTCGAATAGCTTCTTATCTTGCACTTCCCATCTGTGGAACTCCCTTCCTCTTAGTTGCTTCCCTAATAGCTACAATCTTCAAATATGCATATGTCAATAGACATGTTCTAATGCTTTGTTTCCCGTCTTTCTCTTTCTTCTTTCCTCAAACACACCACTTTACTCTTGCTCTCATTCACTGTACCACCTACGTGCTAGTAGGACTTCCACCTTGCATGGAGTGAAATGCTAAAAAAAAAACAACAAAAAAACATACCCACCTTACAAGACACCAACATGCAGAGTCACCTGTCACTTTATTTTCTGACTGTATACACCAGCAAACATTTTCATGAAGAGGAGATGAGATGGTCGGATGAGCAAATCAAAACTGAAAATGCCATAAACAAAGGAAATTATTCAATTAATATTCTAGTATTAAAAAATCAAACTGCTGGATACATTCATCAAAATCAATAAATGGAACAGATCAATAGTTATATATGGTATCAGACTATTGATAAATGCAGGGCTAATATCATTCTTCAGTCAAACAAATTGCTAACAAAAATTGATTTCAATTGCTTCATCAATTTAGTTTTTGATTTTGGATTATTTTTATAATTATTTCAATTACATAACATTGTGTTTAATAAAATTCTAAATGTCAAATTTACCATTTATTTTTCATCTTGTAATTTAAATATGAATGTAATGACTGCTATTTTTTCTGTGACTTTCTTTATTTACAAAGTGTATTCCTTTTCCACAACTGTTCCTAAGTGATTCTGGTAATGCTTTGCAATTGCAAAGACAAGTTTGTCAGATGAACGACTACTTATTTCTCTACATATTTAACTATCCTGCTCAATTTCCCCCCACCCCACCCCATTGGTGGCACTCACAGAAGATCAGACAGGAAGAGTCTGATGCCTTGCTGTATGATTGCTACAAATTCATGGGTATAAATTGGATGCTAAAAATAAATGGTTATTATTCAGAGAAAAATAGATATTTTTTTTTTAGTGATGTGTATATAGTCCAAAAGGATATTAATATGCATACAAAATTTGATTAACCAATGATTAGCTGAGACAGCTTCTCTGTTGACCAATCAGAGAACAGAATTATGTAACTTTATCTTATACATGAATGTCCAGGTGCTACAACGTTATCAGCAGAGAAAATAGAATTAAAAAGTCAATTTGGTTCGGTTGTTTTTTTATGAGTCAAATGGCTTGTTTAATATCAAAATCTAAATATTAAAAATTCAAATCATGAAATAAATGTATTTAAATGTATTCACTTTTGAATTATTTATAAATTAAAGAGAATGATTTTATTTCATGGTTAAATTATAATTACGTATCTGCATTTTTGAAACAAATAACCTAACAAAATCAAATAAGAAGTAAAAACTTGTTTCTCTTTTCAACAAATGAAATTAATCATACCAAATTGTTTGTTTTTTTTAAATTTTAAAAATCTTTTTTGACAATCTGTGCCATGTTTTCAATTTTGCTATATGACCCGGAGGATAAATTTTTATTAATTTTACTATAAATATGTATCTTTCATACTTTTTTTTATGAAAATATATTGTTTGTGACCTTATGTATAAAGTACAGCTATACAGGGGAGTTAACCATTTTTACCTATTCTTCTTACATGCCTCAACTTCAAACAGTAACCCTCTACATTGAGTAGCTCTTGAGCCTTGTTTTAGGTGAACAATTAGTTAAAAAAAATAATGTTAACAATAATTCAAATAAATTCAGTTCTTTCTTTAAATTATTTATGGAAGATTAAGCCATTTCATAAATACCAATGAAGGCAGCTAACATTTCTTCAGAAATATCAGTGTACATGTAGCCTGGTTTTTTAAGCTCCATTAAGTACCACATGGTTTATGGTTGAGTTTTCTTTTCATTCAACAGCAAAAACAAATGCCAACTGAATGTTTTACGCAATTTTTGTAGCACAAATCAATATTCTTTGCAAAAGTATATTGAGGAATATAAGTGGAAGAGAATTTGCTTTTTTATCAAATGAAGGATTGTCAACAATTAATTTCCAATCCATTTTGTTTAATTCTAATCAGAGACTAACATTCAAAATACTTGTTTTGAAAAGCAAGTCAAATTAAGATGAAACAAAAAGAGGAAAACTAGAATTTTCAATGTTTAATAAAAATTCAATATTAATACTAATACTACTTGATGAAAAACAATAGAAATTAAATAAGTCAAAATTGACTAATGACTGTCGATGCTTCATCTTATAAAAATTCCAGATAATATTACTACAAATACTAAGAGAGAAAAAAGCTGACAGAAATATTGTGGAGAAATTAACTGTTGGTCAGACAGCAAAGGAGAAGAGTATTTACCTTGTGTTGTTCAAATGCTTACTAAACAAAAGCTTGTTATTTTCTGTACTATCCCTTTAGAGTTACAGTGGTCACATGACAGGTTTACTATGTGATCCCTGAAGTTGCATAAAAAGAAGGGAAAAATCTTTTTTTTATTGCTAAATTTACCTTCTATATTTATACATCACAGAGAAGTGGCAATATATTTTGCAACTTGAGATAAGTGCTATTGCTCCCCCCTCTCTGCTCAACCTGACTAGTCTCCATTCGTTTTGGGGATTGGGAGCATTTTCTCAACAGTACTAATCAAAAATTAATATTGGTTGACAATATTTTATCTAATAAAGAATAAATCAATATTACCACCACCACTGCTAATACTAATAATAATAGTGGTAAAAATAATCGCAAATATGGCATCAAACATCCAAGGGGAAAATGTAAAAGTTTAATGGTTAAACTGGGTCTTTTGCCAACCACAAAAGTCCCAGCAGCTTAATCTGTAGAGCAGCAGCTGAACATAGATTTCCTCAAGTAAAAAGGTTGAAAGTAATATCTCACCTGGAGTCTATTCCTTATTTCCATTCCGTATTGTTTACTGCTGTGGTGAAAAGTAACATCAGATATCTATCAAAAATTAATAAAAGATAACATTCCTAAACATAATGCTTGAACTGAAAGTTTGAAACATAAACGGCATCTACTGATTTGCATATTTATGAAAAATTTCAAATGAAAAAGAGCCACTTGGTTAGATGGGCTGTAGACAGTGCAGAAAACAACTATCAACCACCGAGACTCTAAAAGTAATGTTTTTCTCCAAATGTTGTTTTTCATATTCCATAGATGTTAATATCACAAATCAATAGCAATAATGGATCTTTGTTTCTACCAGAAAATATCATCAGATGTTTAACAAGAATAGTGCTAGCACAGTTACTTTAATAGCTTCTGAAGAAATTTAAAATATTTGCTTCATTTATGACTTGTAAAGGATTTTTATAGACGGTTTAAGAGCCATTCGAAGTAGAGGATTACTGAACGGTTGAAGGGTGTTATCACTAACATTTTTTGTCAAGATTTACAAACTATGTTTCATTCAATTTTGCAAACTACCGTAATTCCCCACGTATAATACGACTTCATCCATAATACGCACCCCTAAAATTTTGACTGAAAATGTGGGGAAAATGCTTCTACACACGTAGAATACGCACCCCTTGTTTGGTAATCAAACGGTCTAGGTACCTCCACTTTTTCGCGGGAAAACAGCATAGCGTAATAAAAAAATGCCACAAACTTAACGAAAATAAAGTTTTATCGTCAAAATGCTTATGTTATTATTAAGATGAAAGACCAAAGTATTTTTTAATTATTTTTTGAAATTTTTAAATATTTTCTCAGACGCTCGAAATTTTGGTTAAAGTCTTCTTTTTTTTACGTCATCGCGGTGCTGTTAAAATAACATTGTTTTTTTTTTTGCGCTTTTTTCCCGTTGAAAACACATTGATTTGGAAATTCTTGTAAAATTAAAGTAATTGTCCGATTTTAATGAAATTTTCGGGACTTATTCACAAATGAATGAAATTAGTTTTGAAATATTTCTTTTTAGTAAATTTTGGTAACAAATATTTTTTTTTTAAATATGTTACACCCCAATTACTTTTTTTTTGTTTAAAGTAAGAGTCATTAGAGATGGTAAATCACCTACTTTTTTTTTTCAACTTTGTGCTAACTGAAAATCTGCTCTGAAGTGAAAAATAATGAATCCAATAAAACTATGATATTACTTAATTAGAAAAGCTTTTAATTGTTTTTGTAAATAAGTAATATTAAGGTCATTATTGTCTGAAGAAATAAATTTTTTTCTGATGAATAATTAAATTTTACAAGAATTTTTTATTTGTTTTACATTTTAATTATAATAATTTATAATAGTTTAAAAATCGTGCAAAATGCTGTATTAGCCTATTTCCTTGTGATAATTAGTAATTAACTAGAAACAAAATTTACGAGTTCAAAATTGCAAAGTTTAATAAATTTAGTGATTCCATTTTTTTTTCAAATCATTTTTTATGTTGTATGTTTCTACTTAATACGTTCCTTATTTCTATGTACGGTAGACTGAAATTGCCATTATTACAAAAAGAGTTTTGTCCTAATACGTGCTAGCACCGTTACTTGAAGAAATTTAAAATATTTGCTTCATTTATGACTTGTAAAGGATTTTTATAGACGGTTTAAGAGCCATTCGAAGGGTGTTATCACTAACATTTTTGTCAAGATTTACAAACTATGTTTCATTCAGTTTTGCAAACTAACGTAATTCCCCACATATAATATAAGTACCTCCACGAGATTGCTAAAAAAAGCATGATGAAAAAGACGCCAAACTTGACGAAAACAAAATTTTATCGTCTAAACGTTTGTTATTATTAAGAATAAAAAATCAAAGTAATTTTGGGGTATTTCTTACATTTTATAATCGTTCCTAGCACGTCCGAAATTTTCGTTAAAAATCTAGTTTTTTTTTTTTTGAGTCAGCAAAATTGACCATTTTTTCCATTTAAAAACAAAAACTAGAAATCTCACTTTGAAATTCTTTTAAATATCAATTATCATTTTTTCAAAACTTATTTTAAAAAATCCGACATTATAATGTTTATTTAAAATATTTTGAACCAAACTTAACTTAGCTTTTGTGTCAAGAAGATGTAATTTGAAAATAAAACAAAGCCGGTCAAACTTTCGCGTCTCTTGACAGGTGATGAATGACATATTTACGAATTCCATGAGGCTAATTTATTCTACGGAAGGAGAAAAGTGAAATAATTTACATTTAAGCGAACAAATTATTTACCTCGTTATTTTAACGAAAACTTTCAGCGGTCTAATTTTTTTTTTGTACTTAGCATTCACCTTTACGTTTATGATGCTTTATGGAAAGTATATTATAAAGAAATTAAAATAAGACTGTTAAGAGTGACATTAAATTTCATATTTCCTAAGAAATGTGTCTAATTCATTTATAGGTACCTTTCTTATGAAATTTTATCAGAACTGTACATAAAATACTACAATTTTATGTACATTTATTACATTTTACTGTTATTTGTATTTGCATTCATTTTATTAATTTTGATATTTCATTTATGGAAAAATGTCATAACTGAGATTAATATAAAAATAAGATCATATAAATTTCATAAGATGATACTGATACTTGTAGGTACCCTTTTCAGTTGAAATTGAAAAATCAAATTAACTTCTCCACACGTGTTCCGCAAAAGTAAAGGCCTTAACAGCGGAGAACAATGCTTAACTCAAATAACGCAACTTAATTATATTCTGGTTGGTCTTCCGTACTTTATAATTACAGCCCGGTTATAAGCACAAAATTACATTTCTTAATTACTGTGGATCTTCTGATTCGTCAAAATGATACAATTTACAACGCGCTAAAAAAGATCTATCTCATAAGGACACTTAGGAAAATCGATGGGGCTTTTAACTAATTTTATAATATTTTAATGTAAATCTATTATAACTAATAACTTTTAACTAATTTTATAATATTTAAATGTAAAATCTATTATCATTAAAGAAATAAATAATTGTATTAAAAATTCATTTTTCATCGAAAAAATTTTTTTGCTTACAGGATTTATTGTCCATATTCATAAAAACAACTAAAAGAAATAAAAGCATTTGAAATTAAATAATATCTTTGTTTTATTGGGTTTTGTATGTTACAATTCAGAGCTGATTTTCAGGTACGTTGGCTCCAATTAAAAACAAAAAAAGACATGCTTTGCATTCCTCAAAGCCCTGTGCTTTTAATTTTTGTAATCACTAAACCCGATGCGATCGAATTTCTAGCGTTTTCATAAAATTAGTTTGGGGGGTGGGTAATAAATATTTAAAAAAAATATTTCTACCATGACCTTAATAAAAAAAAAACATTTATAATAATTTCGATCATCTGTGAATAGTTCCTGAAATTTCATTAACATCCGACAATTATTTCTATTTTTGCACGATTTTTCAAATTAATGTGTGTCATACCAAAAAAACGTGCTAAAAATTGTCTGTTATTTACTAGTTCCGCTGATACAAACAGAAACAAAGTTTTTTAATCAAAATTTAGTACGTTCTAAAAAGAAGGAAACATTTTTAAAAATAAAAAAAAAACTTTGGTCTTTCCTCTTAATAACATAAGCATTTTTAGACAATAAAATTTTGTTTTCGGCAAGATTGGCGTCTTTTTCATCAAGCTATGCTCTTTTTTTTAGCGATTTCGTGGAGGTACATAGTATAATACGACTTCATCCATAATACGCACCCCTAAAATTTTGGCTGAAAATGTGGGGAAAATGCTTCTACAAACGTAGAATACGCACCCCTTGTTTGGTAATCAAACCCCATAAACTCTACCTCCCCAATTTCATTACGGCCAGCGTTTCCTACTCTCATTAACAAAATGGTTTTAAACATAGAATAATATTCTGATTTAGTTTTATAATAATTCTTATTTTATTTTACATTTCTAAGTATTGTTAGGTACATATGATAGTATTTAACATCCTTATGCGGTCGCAATCGCCGAATGTTTTTGTCAAATTGACGTCTGTTTGTGGTGAATAGTCATTTCGTAACTAAAATCAACCTATGAAAACGCAAATTTTAAAGATTCTTTTTGTTGCTGCGCATAATACGGACTCCTAATTTTGCTTAATTTTTTTTAGAAAAAAATGCGTATTATACATGGGGAAATTTGAATAAATTGATTTCTTTGGAAAAACCCTCTTTGTCAAAAACCCTACTTTGTGGTTATATAATTTCTCTAATTTTAGGACTTCATGGTAAACAATTTTTAACAGCGACGAATAAAAAATTCAACGCTGTTAATAACAAGAGGAACTAGAGATGATCAAATGTCTATGAAGTGTATTTAAAGTTTCAATTTTAAACAGTAATATTCAAAATTTAAAGAAAGGAAAAGAAGTTCGGTTACCTTTCGTAGTTGAAATTAAGTCTTTTTTCTGATCTCTCTTTTACTTGTTTTGATTTCTTCGTCTTCTCTTTTCTCAGCAAATAAAAACACCAGTTGAGGTTTGTTTTTGGTTTGATTTTTTCGGGGTTTTTTTTTTTGTTTTTGTTTTTAGTGGGGAGAGATGGGGGGTGGCTTATGACGAGTGACAAAGATTCCCCCGGCAACTCAAAAAGTTTTAACGAGAGAGGAAAAGTCTTGTCTTTTATACAGCTTCTATGGATGATCTTATTTCAGTCAACAGGGGTGACATTTGCACAAAGTCAGTAAGAGCTGACATCGCTAGCTCGTTAACTGAATGCTGTAAGTTCAATCCTTGCGCTAGGCAGTACATTTTATTATTTTTCTCTTCAACATCACATTCTATAATATTTCAAAATAAACAACATGTTCAGCAAGACATCAATTTTCTAAATTTCCTTTTACCATTATGAAAAGTCCATTTGAATTTCAAACTTTTAGACATTAATACATCGGAGTTACCATGTAAAAAAAAAACAACTAATTAACTAATGTTTGTTATTTACTCCGAATTGTTATTTACTACAACAAATAATTTTATTTTTAAAATTTGCTGTTTTTCATCTGTTTAAAATAAATAATTCGGTACAGGCAGTTTTCACAGAATCTACATTATTTTTATTTATTTAGATAATTCTGTAGAACTTTTTCGGTTCCGCTTGACGTTAGTAGTGTAGTAATGGCAGGCGAGAACAATTGTTTTGAAGAAATATGAAGTAAGTTCGTTAACTAATAATATCAGTCCTAAAATATAGAAATTTATAACAAAAATAATATTTCTAAATTATTTAAACCCGCTTCTAAAAAAGGAGCTTATTCTTAGAAACCCAAATTCTTACATTTACTTTACGTAGATGACCCCTTCATACTCTGGTCAACCCAGGAAGAAGTTCAATTTCTCCTGAACCTAGTGAACTCAATAAGATCATCGAAACAGTTCACAGTGGACAGAAAAAACGACATCAAACTCGCAAACTGCACTAATATCTCGAACAGAGCATAGCTTCAAGACATCTCTATACCGCAAGCCAACATTCACCGACCTATACCTCAACTTCAACTCCTAACAGGCATACAGTGTAAAGAAAGGAGTTGTCCGCTGCTTACAACATCGAGCAAAAGTCATAAGTGGTGATTCAGAGACATATGACCAAGAAATGGTCAGTAGAAGCAGTACTCTACAACGTAACAAAACAACTAATCTAGGTACATGACAGCAGCTCCTACAAACTGGGATAGAAGGATACAAGAGGATAACTATATTCAGAAAACAGCTTCGGTCAACTTATGTGAAGGGATTATCGGAAAAAAAATACAAAAGATCTGAGATCTATATAACATCTGGACGACCTTCAAAAGTTTTTGAAAACTTCGCAGACACGTCTTTCGGTTAAGAAATAGAGGAGAACTTGATTGAGGACTATGTGTTCACCATCCCCTGCAGTTTTGGTAAGAAAGGAAAAACGGGCTGCTCCCTTAAGACTGCAAGAACATCGTAAAACCATAACACGAGGGGAAATAGAAAAATCAGGCGGAGCTGACCACATATGAAGGAAAAAGTGAGATCACCGCCCCTTGTTGTTTTACTTTTAAATGTAATTTTTTATCACAACATTTGTTGAAGCATGCGGCCCCCCAAAAAGTTTGGGAACCACTGCTCTAGCGGAACAAAACTTGTTAACAAAAAAGGAAAGGCCAGATAAACAGAATAAAGAAATATATATAAATATATATATATATAACAATCAAGAATGATCTTAAACTGCAAATCACCACCATACCAATTTATTTTTTAATAACTTACCAACTTACCAGATACATTTTTGGTTTCCTTATTTTTATCAGATAGAAAAGAATGAAAGAATCTTTCTTGTTGGCCGTATTCAATATATATATATATATATATACACATACATACATATATATATATTATATTGTTCGGGCTGTTGTCCTGATCTTTATTGCTATATTCACGAGGTTTCGGACGTTGTACGCTCGGGCCTTCTTCAGGTGATATACGCTAGAATTTCGAGCCAAACCACTTATTTAATCCATGGGGATATATTGTTCTAATTCCACGTGTCATGAGTTGGGATATTAATTCGCAAGCCTCCAAGTTTGTTTTTATTTATTTATTTATTTTTCCTCTTTTGGATCACTTAACCAACACTTTTATCCACACACAGGTGCCCTTAGAGACTTCAGAGAATTAATTTTGCGGACTTATAAACGTAATTGTACAATAAATACATACGCACACACATATATATATATATTAGGTTGGTGCAAAAATAATTTCGTTTTCTAACATATGTTACTATGTGAGAAAACGAAATTATTTTTGCACCAACCAAATATATATATATATATATATATATATATATATATATATATATATATATATATATATATTACCAGAGCGCATATACAATTTTGTTATTGTTGTTTTTCACCAGCTCTCTGTATTACTGGTTCCCATATTTCATTCATGTCTATGCTTGGCCGAGATTTTTGTAGTCTGGCGCTGATTCCTTAAGTTTTTTGTATTTTCACTAATGTTCTCTATTATATCAAGTTAATCCCACAGAGGCAGGGATCTCCCTCTTCCCTTCATATATGATCAGCCATGCCTTATCTTCTTATTTTCCCTCGTGTTATGTCCTGACGGTGTTCCTGTAGTCTTATCTTCAGGCGACGGCCTGTTTGTCCTTCATATTTCTTGCCACAATTCCACGGGGTGATGTTACGCACAGTCCTTAATCTTGTTCTCCTTTATAGGTGGTCTTACTCGAAAGAGGTGTTTACGTAGTGTTGAACCACACCGGAAGGTTGCTCTAATGATATACAGACCACAGATCCTTTATACCTTTCCCAATAAACCATTTACATAGGGTGGGAAGACCGAGATTGGTTTCTGAGTGTTGTTATCATTTTGTACACTTCTTTCCCAGTTTATGGGGGATTTTTTCATCTACCCAAGGTAGTTATTACACTTTAGGCTACTGTTTATACTGACCATTTCTTGTTCATATGTCTCTGGATCGCCACATGACTTTTACTCGATATTGTAGGTTACTTTGTTGGGGGTCGAAGTTGAGGTATAGTTCGGTGAATGTTGGCTTGCGATAAAGGGATATCTTGAACCCAGGTTCTGATAAAGATATTAGTACATCCATCAATGCTAGTCTTTTTTGTTGATTTCTCTCTCCATTGTAAATTATATCAATGCATTTTTAGTCCACATGGCCAGCAGTATCTCTCTTGTCGACCTCTCTGCCTCCGAGCGAGAGAAACCCAGACGAGACTATGCCAAACGGCAAAGTATCGTCTAGGGAAGCAGACAACTTCCCGACCCCGAGTATGCAAGGTCTACCAGTAATTTTTGCCCAAACATACCCTCTCGGAGAGTCCCATGTTAAAAACCGACCTTGCACCACATCACACCTCGTGGTCGTGGTGGTGGTGGTGGTGGGGGGGTCTCCGATAAATGTCGAAGCAGTCGAATCGATCAGAGGATGGGTTTTCCCGTTGGAGGAGATGCTGCTGTAGTATCTATTCCGTGCTGGTGACTGTCCTCTCCCCACTGCCTGGACAGAATCCTCGAACTTGTTCCGTAAAATCTGTTCTGTAGTGGTGGGATAACCGACTATAACTAGCTCAGACCAGTTTTATCTAGTGGCCCGAGTGTTGACACACAAGTCCCCACGTTAAAACAAACTGACCTTGTGTCACATTTTGATTCAGTGGTGAGTCAAACGTAAATGCCCACAGGACTCTTAGAGTTTGTCGACCTTTCTATCTTCGGGCAGAATAGAACCTACGCCGAAGAGATAGAGAGCAACCCAAGCCCGTGTATAAGGGGTCTATGAGTAATTTTTACCCGAGCCTATGGGTTCGGAAAACTCCATGTAAAAAAGGCCTTGAGCTGCATATATATATATATATATATATATTCTATTTTTGTAAATTTTTTAATAAAAATATTTTGTTTTAAATATATTTTTTCATAAAATAGTAAATGATAAATATCACATTGTAATTGGATCATATACTTTTATATTCTTATAAATAAACATTACTGAGTGAGTAGAAAGTGTATTCATTAATCGTGGCGTCAAAGGAATAACAGCTCTTTTGACCTCCCAGCAGACACCATCTTGATTCAGGGCAGCACTACTTCTTGAAGTAGGCCTCCGTGTCGAGTCTGATGTTCTTTTCTTATCAGAACAATCAGAGTTAATTTTTTGAGCTGCTGTGCCTTTGTAATCACAATTAGATTCATCCAACTCTTTCGGAATCCTCTGCACTGTCTTCAGATTGACATCTAAACACCATGAAATGTTCGTACTGAAGCTTCTGGTGCAAATGCCAAGCAATACATATTTCTGGCTGAGTGAATTGCGTCATGGTGCTCTTTTTCTCACTAGAAGTAGCCCTCATTAACATCGGGGAAAGCTAAAACAATATGCGAGTCCTTACGAAGTTGGTTCTTCATGTACGGTGCACCGGAGGAGATATCATCGGATGGAAGAACGCAATTTGACTCCCAAAAATACAATTCGTTCCTTAAGGATTAGGGAATAAAAAAAAAATACATATCATCAGTACATTACCCTCAAAGTAATAGACGAGAGCAGAAGTGGTGATATTACCCGTCGTAGATATGCCAGACTACCAGACATCACAACCGCTTCCATCGATGACGAACCACCATACACCGCACTGAAAAGTATGGAAATAGACGAGCCGGGATGCGACGACAGGGTCTTGGACAAAATGGAAGTGGACGGAAGACAACCCACAATCGTATAACTGCCAACAAATCAGGGTCTACGGCGTAGTACAAAGGTATCACAACCACCTAGATTATTAACCCAACAAATGCGAGGACCGGCACATGATTACCCGTCCTATGAACACAATTCATAGGCCTTGTGGTCATGGGAGGGGGAGCATGTCGGGAAGAGAGGCCCACCGAAAAGATGAAATGAATAAAGTGATCACTGGTAAGAAAACCGGTGAAGGAAAAACAATGTAAATACCGAACAAGCAGCACTTACGAACATTCTGTTTGAACGACCGTCAAGAGAACAATACTCATGCTACATAGCTTTAATGGTGGCATGACCCACATGTACTCGCGTCCAGGGCTCCATTTCCTTTGGCCACAAGTGAATTTTAGTTTGCCTAAATTTCTTTATTTCTGCACACTTTGGGGTTTTTTTTTACCATGTTCTTCCACCCTCTTGAATAGCCTGGCCACCATGCTTACAATGTTAAACACATATGCGTAACCAATATACTTCCATGTATATCGTTGTGCACGGCTTTAATTAATTCTTTTCTCGGAGACTGTGGAGGTACTAGGATATCTTCATTACACATAATTTCTTTTTCTATCGTTGTGTCTTGATTCTTTAAAAGGTCTCTCGGTCATACAGCAATTCTTCCATGTATTTCTCTTTATTTCTATCCATAATTCTATTCAACACTGGTCCCTGTCTATTTCCCAGCCTAAGCCCTTTTAAGGATAATACATCCATTTCTATCTAGTACAAAAAACTATCCGCAATATTTCCGATTACTTCAATATTTTTACTCCCAAACTTTAACCAAGATAATGCATCAACATACGGAATAGTATTTCCTTTAATATATACAATGTCAAAGTCAAACGACATCAGCCTAATCGTCCATATTAATATCCTTGCAGATTTGACATTTGGGAACTCTCTTCTGGTGTTGAATATAAATTCCAAAGGCTTATGATCAGATTTCAATAGAAATGTCCTACCCAGCAAAAAAAAAAAAAAAAAAATCTAGCTCTTTCTTTGCTCCACACAATCGCTATTTCCTCCTCCTTGTCAATATTTAAATAATTCGCCTCCGTCAATGTTAGTTTTCCGGATAAGTACATTACAAGGTAATAACCCCATGTGACAACATTGCGGCTATAGCACAGTCACTGACATCAGTAGTTAACGTCAATTTTTTCGCCGAGTCCAAAATTTTAACAACTCCTTTGTTTACGAGTGTTTTATTTTTTAATTTCTCGAAAGCAACCTCCTGTCTTTTTGTCCATTGAAATTCGGTATTCTTCTTCCTTATTTTGTTAAATCGTTCCACTATATCGCGGTAGATATCTGTTATAGAAATTGGTTAATCACAAAAAAGATTCTGACTCTTATTTCTGGGTGCAGCTCTCCCTCAAATCTTACGAGTTTATCATCCAGCAATATACCATCTTTGGATATTTGATATCCTAAGTATGATTTTCCCAATTAAACTTGCATTTATCACGATTAATTGTCATACAGTCCTATTTAATTTTCTCAAACTTGCCCCGTTTTACTGTTTAGCGCTTCTTTTCTGCAAGCACCAATGCCAATATTGTCCTCATATACAATTATATTTTTAATCACCTCTAAAACATTTTCGATCGTTTTTTTGATTTTGTGTTTTAAATTTTTAACTCCAAACGTCCTTCTGTTTAATCCAATAATATGTTCATTTTGGTGACTTCTTGAAACTTGCTATCAATTGTTATCTGATTATATGCTGACTTGAAGTTAACTTTAGCAAATTATTTAATACCAGCAAACTCATGGTACGTTATTTCAGTGTTTGGCAGTGGCAATGAATCAGAACAGTTTTGGTGATTCACGCCAATCTTATAATTGCCACAAATTCTTAAATCTTCATTGTACTTGCATATCAGCACAGTGGATGAATCCTAACTGCTACCATCCTGGCTGACTTTTTCTAATATTCCTTGTTCCAACACATTTTCAGCTTAGTAACAACCAAGGGTAACATATGAGCATGAACTTTTCGGGCTTGAAAATACATTGGTTGATTGCTTTCTTTAAGCCGAATTCTCGTCTGTATCACTTTAATAATCCAGTATCCGCTTCTAGAATTCATGGAACTTACCAGCTTCGATGTATCCACTCTTCAATACCTAAAAGACCGTGAATTTTGATGTTTTCCACCCCTCAAAAAATACCCTTTGGTATGACAGGGAAGATATTACGGAATAAAAAAAGAGAAAGAGACTTAAAAAAAAAGAAGAAAAACATAAAAAATTTAGTGCCTTTGATTTATTTTAAAAAAATTATCACATGTAGACACCATCCCTTCTTCCGACAGATTCCAAGGATTATGTCTGAAAATAATGTATCAATTTATATTTTCAAAAATATTCCTTTTTCAAGTCCGAACTTCTTTTTCTAAAGAGGGAAATAATTTTACCTTGCAAAATCAGTGTAGACAGATAACTCATTTTTAAGACTTTCTTTTAATCTCTCATCTCTGGATATCATTAAAAATTAGAAAAGTTTTATACACAACAATTAAATAAAATCCTTGCTGATAACTTTTATTTCGATTTTAATTTTTGCAAGTAGGTAAAAATGAAGCATAATAAAAGATCTTAAATAATTTGTAAAAAAGGAAATAATCTCATTAGAGTCCAATTTGGGCCACAATTCCATTTATTATCTTTTTGAAGAATGCACAACTCCAAAGTATCTATTGTATCTGAACTATGTCTGGTTTTACAGGTCCTGAACTGGCATCTCCGTATTCAGAAATGATAAGCTAAGCTCCCTATGCAATAATGGATCTGAAATGTTTTTAAAGTCATTATAATTGCACATTTAAAGAAGATAAAAAATATTTGATTGCTATTTCAACTTTTCACATCATAAACGTTTAATTCATTTCAAATTTGTTTTCGTTTTCTTGACGTTCAACTGATGTTTTAAAAATACAAACGAAAAACTAACGTATTTAAACTTATTGTTTTAAATATACATTTCTGATATGCTTCAAGTTTGGGCATCAAATATCTCGGAATTTTGTTTACTGTCTAAGCCTAAGAATAACTTATCCTTGATGACTGGCATCACATCACGTACATTTGAGTAGCGAAATTAAACCTCCTTTAACTTTTACAATTTAAAAAAGCATTGAAACTTATCCATCTAATCACGCAAGGGTTATTTAATGGAAACAGTTGTTACCTGCCTTCCGCCAGACAACTTGGCTGGGTTCAAAGACCTTGTTGGTATCCAGATAATTTCAACACCAGATTACCTGATACATATTGCTGATCTCGATCTTCTTAATAAACACGCCAGTCAGTTATGTGCCATGCATGATACCCGTTAGGCGATCATGTACCTATCGATACATGACTGATGAGGCAGATTTTTTCTCGCAGTAGGTTGCCATTTCTTTCTGCAGTAGATCAGATGCCATCCAAGGCTATAGAACCCGGTCTGTACTGATATTTACCCATAGCTTGGGAAGAAAAAGTGCATTCATACATTTCGCAAGGGAATTAACACGTAAGCGAATGTAATGGATTCAACTGGGAATTCGAGCTCGGTCCTCCGATTCAGTTAAGTGCCATGCGCGATACACTTTTAGGCGATCATGTATCGAAAGATACATGACTGATGAGGCAGATTTTTTTTTTCTCGCAGTAGGTTGCCATTTCTTTTTGCAGTAGACCAGATGCCATCCAGGAATATAGAACCCGGTCTGTACTGCTATTTAACCATAGCTGGTGAGAAGAAGAGGATTCATATCTTTTCCAAGGGAATTCGAACTTGGCTCCAAGCCGCTATCAAATACTCCACCGTGCCTCTTGACTTATTACCAATATGACTGTTTCATTATTTAATTTTTCTTTTCCTTTCATTTTCCGATTTTTATTTCAGAAAAAGTTCTATAAAATTATTTTAAATAGAATTTTTGATGTCGCAGGAAATGAAACCAAAAAAAAAATCATCTTTATTAACTGAAATGAAATTTTGATACTTTAAATCAGGTGAACAAGTATTGGTACGGTCAGATTTTATTATCAAAGTCAATGTTTTCTCCTCGAAATTCGTGTTAACCAACCAATGTTGGTAAGTTTCGGCATATGAATTTCAGTCTATGTAAAATGAACATTCTTTCATATCAACATATTTAATTAATAATTAATCAAATAAAGGTAAAAATAAATAAACAAAAATAAATAAATAAATAAAGGTAAAAATAGATTACTTTACTATCCTGGTTTTATCCGAAATAAATACTGCAGTCTGCATAGTTCTTAGATTTTTTCCAAATAAATCAATCTCTAGATAGAAGGATAAAGAGCATCACGAAAATATCTATAATTAAATAGAACGGTGTATGATCCAAGAAAATAGATTTCTTCTCCTAATTATAGACTGGAATTTTTTAAAAAATCCTCCTGACCAATATGTTTCAAAGATTTGATTTTAATCGAATATGTGGATGCGTGTCAGAATTTAAAATTATCAAGAATCTATTTCAAGATGAATTTGTCCCATGTTTTGCTTAGATTATGAAAAATATATAAATAGAAAATACTAAAGTTAAGAAAAGCTTACTACTGAAATGTTGTGCAGTTGTTCTGACACATTAACAAAAGTAAAAGAAATGTTGAAACTTTCAGCGCAATAGCAAACATGTTGGTTTTGATAAACTGTAAGACTGAACACACATTAAATGATTTTTGTAAAAAGGAATTTGAAAATTGCAAATCTATGGTGCTATATGTTTCAGGTAGTGAAAGAATGGACTAAAACTTAGCCTGCCTCCACTTTGTTTAATAATTGGAAGGGGTTGACTTCCTCACAGCCACAGTACTGAAGATAACTTGATGACTTTTAGGTATCTGACCAATTTGGTTCGACACAAGAATTTTCTTTATCAGAACAAGAGTTTAATATATATACACTTTATATGCCTACCTTCTATATGAAGTGAAATGTTTGGGCCCAAAATGAAAGACGTAATACAGTGGCGAGAGATCTTGTGGTGTAGGGAAACTTTGAATATTACATTTTAGAAAAGACTTTATAAATTAACTGTATGTACATTCTGGTTTTCGGGGAGCCTAGTCACAACTCTGGTTGCACGCGATGATTAAATTTGAATAAAAATGTATTTTAACGAGTGAAGTAATTTTCAATCTTTGCAGTTTTATGGGTTAACATATTTGAGATGTAAGGTGTGCAAATGTAAATTACAATCGTACATTTTTCGTTCTATCTCGTAGGTTAGTTTCGCATTTTACCAACACGACAATTTTAATGCGTATCACCACCAATAAGAAAGTTCACATCTATTCAGTTTTAAACTATGTATTAACAAAAACGTATTTTCCATATACAAGTAAATTGTTTGAAAACGAAAGATGTGCTACAAATCAGGCAACTGATAAATTAACGCAATTTGAAAACTTAATTTGTGCACTATATATTGTTGAAACATAATAAAATATCGAACGGTTTAAATATTCGTAATCATTTAAAATACATTGTATAATAATTGTTGAAACTAAAATAATTTTCACTCACCATTTACCATATTCCGACACAGAAATCTTTTATCGGTAAACTCTAATATTCCTTCTTAGGTGGTACTTCAAAGAGCTAATCAGTGTAACAAAGAAAATAACATGAACCAGCAAAGAACCTCCCGTCAAGAGTTGAGTTTTTACGTGTGGATATTAGCGAATTGAAGCCAAGTGTGATTTTTAAAAATCTTTGTTAGTGGTTTGAACTTTTTACCCCTTCCATCTTTTTTTTTTTTAGTTTTGTTTTCCGCTTCAAGCCGCATACCATTTTTTTCTATTTGACTTACTTTTTAATTCTTTAGTCAAATTCTAATTTTCACCCTCCTCCCACTTTAGTTTCTGGCTTTTTTAAGCAGAACTTTCATTTTTTGGTTTGTCTTATTTTCTTTTTCTTATTCTTTTTGCGTTTTTACTTGTGACTTGTTTTTTGGCATAGCCAGGCTTTGTTGAATTTTATTTGGTTTCTTGGCCCGTTTTTCTTGAGTTTTGTTGTAATGCAAATTAAAGAAAAGAAAATTACATTAACAGCACTAAGGTCGTGCTGCTAATGAGGGACTCTGAAAAATCACCGCCGGTAAAGAAACGGACCGGGCTTAAAACGGGCCAAAGAAAAGCCGCACCCTGTTTTTCTTGCGAGTTTTAGTACGTTGATTAGGGGTGGAGAGTTGCCAGCATCGGATTTGCCAATAATGGCAAATCCAACGCCGATAAGATCTCCAACGGACGCACAGGAATAATTGATTTCCCGTACAACTAACCATTAGTATGGGTTGCTTGCCAGAATTGAACATGTAACAGCAAGTCCATTTTTTCTCAGACATACCGCTACCTTATAGATTTTTATTGACTTATAAACCTAATGTTTGTTGGCATGGTCTGTTGTAAGAAAAATGTAACATAGCCGCGAGTCTGGCACGATCCTACAATCAGAGATTTCGTGGGTAGAGATCTTACCACTGAACCATTATCGCCGCTTTACAAATTCTTACCTAATAATTGAACTTGAAGTGGGGACTCTTTGGAATTGAAACCGCAAACTATGAGTCTGATTAACTTCGCCTCGGAACATATTAATTTTCATTTCAACTTTGACATTCACTAGGAAATTATTTCTAAATAGAATGATGAAAATTCATATTTGTTTCAAAGGTATATTTATTCTTAAGACTTTTTAAACCAGCCAACCAAAGTCTCAAAGTTTTATTATTGTTATGTAATTATTTTGAATTTAACTTCGACGTGTCAAAATATTCCCGCCGCTTCTGGGGTCTGGGGTTAATTTTTTTTAAGGATATAGTTTATATGGTTAACTGGTTATTGCACTTCTTTATTTTGAACATGGCCCGTTTAGACCGTTACAAAGTTAAAGTTATCATTTCTAATCGAATAGTAAGGATTACATGGGTCATTTATTGATTTATTAGCTAGCAGGTTTGAAAAGGCGGGTACAAAAAAGACTGATGACGTGCGGACAGGGGCGAATTCGACATGATCTTCTGTACTTGGCCCTATCAAACCAAATCCTTGGAGAAATGGAAGGACTGAGACATTCCGCACAATTTAATACCAATTTTGAAGAGATTTCATCCACTGTAAAAAAATTACAAAGAAGTGAATTCTGAGCGATCCCCCAGTTTTGGACCGCAAGAAATTCCAACAAATTCACTAGCACAAGGTACCTCATTTTCGAATGTCACTCCTTCCCTACACAAGAGACTGAAATAATTCATTGACTCAAGGATTAAGCAGGAAATTCTGCAGAAACTGATATCAATTTCATAAGGATTCCCTGGAGAGGAAAAGTTCAAATGCGATCTCATCGAGAAAACTGCCTTTCCGACACCGTAATTTGTCAACGGGCACAGCAGCGACACGGTCGAAGCTGAACTTTGCCCTATAAAACCAAATGGAAAAATCATTCTAGACATGGATGGACTGAGAAATTCCGCACAATTTAATACCAATTTTGAAGAGATTTCAGTTAATGTAAAAAAGTCCTAAAGAAGTGAAAGGTGAGTGATCTCTCAGTTTCGGTCTGCATGAAAATTCCAACAAATTCACTAGCACAAGGGCCTGTATAGTCGAAGGTTACTCCCTCCCTACACAAGCGACTGAAATAATTCTTTAACACATGGATTCAGCAGGAAATTCCTCACAATTTGATACCTATTTCATGAAGATCGCCTAGAGAGGACAAAGTTAGAGGCTTCCATTATTACTAGGGCCTAAAACTGCAATGTTCGATGTCTGATTTAAGGCATATGTCTTGCCCGAAAAGGACTGCAATTGCCTTTTTCTTTTCTTATGCATCAAACTGTATCGGAATCAATAATAAAATGTGCACAAATAAGAAATTTTCGAAATTGGCATTTTTGAGGATTCTATTACTACTAGGGCCTAAAACTGCAATGTTCGATGTCTGATTTTAGGTGTATGTCTTGCACGAAAAGGACTGCAATTGCTTTTTACTATTATTATGCATCAAACTGTAGAGGAATCAATAATAAAATGTGTAAAAAAAAATATTTTAGAAATTGGCATTTTGGAGACTTCTATTACTACTAGTGCCTAAAAGTGCTATGTGCGATGTCTGATGTAAGTTATGTCTTGCACGAAATGGGCTGCAATTGCTTTTTTGTTTCTTATGCATCAACTTCTAAAGGAATCAAAAATTAAATGTGTACAAATAAAACATTTTGGAAATTGGCATTTTTGAGGGTTCTAATACTACTAGGGCCTAAAACTACAATGTTCGATGATTGATTTAAGGCATATGTCTTCCACGAAAAGGACTGCAATTGCTTTTTTCTTTTCTTATGCACCAAACCGTATAGGAGACAATAATAAAATGTGTACAAATAAGAAATTTTGGAAATTGGAATTTTTGAGGCTTCTATTACTACTAGGGCCTAAAACTGCAATGTTCGATGTCTGATTTAAGGTATATGTCTTGTACGAAAAGGACAGCAATAGCTTTTTTCTTTTCTCATGCATCAAACTGTATAGGAATCAATAAAAAAATTTTAAAAAATAAGAAATTATGGAAATTGGCATTTCTGAGGCTTCTATTACTTGTATGGTCTTAAAGTGCAATGTTCGATGTCTGATTTATGCCATGTTTCTTGCACAAACAGGACTGGAATTGCTTTTTTCTTTTTTGATTCATCAAACTGTATAGGAATCAATAACAAAATGTGTACAAAAAAACATTTTGGAAATTGATATTTTTGTGGCTTCTATTACAACTACGGCCTAAAACTGCAATGTTCGATGTCAGATTTAAGGCATTTTTCTTGCACGAAAATCACTGCAATTGATTTTTTTTATGCATCAAACTGTATAGGAATCAATAATAAAATGTGTACAAATAAGAAATTTTGGAATTTGGCATTTTTGAGGCTTCTATTACTACTAGGGCCTAAAACTGCAATGTTCAATGTCTGATTTAAGGCATATGTCTTGAACGAAAAGGACTGCAATTGCTTTTCTCTTTTCTTATGCATCAAACTGTATAGGAATCAATAATAAAATTAGTACAAATAAAACATTTTGGAAATTGGCATTTTTGAGGCTTCTATTACTACTACGGACTAAAGTGCATTGTTCGATGTCTTATTTAAAGCATATGTCTTGCACAAAAAGGACTGCAATTGCTTTTTTCTTTTCTTATGCATCAAACTGTATAGGAATCAGTAATAAAATGTGTACAAATAAGAAATTTTAGAAATTGGCATTTTTGAGGCTTCTATTACTACTAGGGCCTTAAACTGCAATGTTCGATGACTGATTTAAGGCATTTGTCTTGCAGGAAATGGACTGTAATTGCTTTTTTCTTTTCCCATGCATCAAATTGTATAGGAATCAATAATAAAATGTGAAGAAATAAGAAATGTTGGAAATTGGCATTTTTGAGGCTCCTATTACTACTAGGGCCTAAAACTGCAATGTTCGATATCTGATTTAAGCCATATGTCTTGCACGGAAAGGACAGCAATTGCTTTTTTCTTTTCTAATTCATCAAACTGTATAGGAATCAATAATAAAATGTGTACAAACAAAAAATCTTGGAAATTGGCATTTCTGAAGCTTCTAGGGCCTAAAACTGCATTGTTCGAAGTCTTAAAAAGATTTAATTCATATGTCTAGCACGAAAAGGAATGCAATTGCTTTTTTCTTTTCTCATGCATCAAACTCTATAGGAATGAATAGTAAAATGTGTACAAATAAAAAAAATTGGAAATTGGCATTTTAAGGCTTCTATTACAATTTATAAAGCACTGAATTGGGAGAGGCCCCCCAGTTTTGGTCCGCATGAAAATTCCAACAAATTCACTAACGCTAGGTCCCGAATTGTCGAAGGTCACTCGCTCCCCATACAAGCGACTGAAATAATTCTTTGACCGATGGAGTCAGCAGGAAATTCCCCAAAATCTGACATCTATCTCATGAGGATCCCCTAGAGAGGAAAAAGTTGAAATGCGATCTCCTCGAGCAAACCGCTTTTCGGACACCGTAAATTGCCAACGGTGACAGCAGCGACATGGTCGAAACTGCATTTTCCCGCCTAAAAGCGAATTAAAAATGCTTGTAGCCATGCACAGAGTGAGAGATTCCGCACAATTTACTCCCAATTTTGAAGAGATTTCATCTACTGGAAAAAAGTTATAAAGAAGTTAAATGTGAGTGATCCTCCTGTTTTGGTCTGCCTGAAATTTCCAATAAATTCACTAACACAAGGCCCCGTATCATTGAAGGTCACTTTCTCCCCACACAAGTGACTGAAATAATTCTTTGACCCATGGAGTAAGCAGGAAATTCCACACAATGATATCTATTTCATGAGGATTCCCTAGAGAGGACAAAGTGGAAATGTGATCTCATCGAGCCAACCTTAAATTGCCAACGTTCACAGCAGCGACATTGTCGAAGGTGCACGTTTCCCTATAAATCCGAATTAAATATCCTTGTATAAGTGGATGTATTGATAAATTTCCTACAATACTAATTTTTTAAATATTTCATTTAATGGAAAAAAATTAAAAAGAATTGAAACTTTACTGATCCCCCAGGTTTGGGCCGTATTAAAATTCTATCAAATCCCTTATCAGAAGTCCTATTCAAATGCCTGAAAAAAATTTTTTTCAACATGGATTAAGCAAGAAATTCCCTAACATTTGATATCAATTTGATAACTATTCTATAGACGCGGAAAAGTTGAAATACGGAGTCCTCAATCAAACCGGTTTTTGGATGTCGTAAATTTTCAAAGAATGCACCAAAGACATGGTTGCACCTCCAGTTTGCTCTATTCAACAAAATGTATAATCTTTGTAGACACGGATTAATTAATAAATATCCTACAATTTAATACTAATTTTTAAATTATTTCATTCAATGTAAAAATATAAAAAGTGAAATATGACTGATCCCAAACTTTTGGGCTGTACTAAAAATTCCCACAAATCCCCTAACAAGTTGCCACTTCATCCAATCACACGTTGTCCTTATTCAACTGACTGAAAAAATTTTTTAACCCTGGTTTAAGGAAAATATCCATCACATTTGATATCAATTTTATAAGTATTCTATAGAAACGAAAGAGTGGTATTCCAGATTCATCGAGCAAACCGTTTTTTGTACGCCTTTAATTTTCAAAGTACACGACAGAAATCATATGACTGGGATTTGCATGAAAAAGATTGTGGGCAGAAAATGGGTGATCACTGTATATTTCTCTTCTGTTTCCTATTTATATTTCTATTTTACTTCCTCAATTTAGCATTATGGATCAGGAAAGACCTAATCTAAGATCTGCAAAAAAAATATATTGCCTTCAAATTCATACCGTGATCGTAGCATGCATGGATTCGACTCATATGACTGGGATTTCCATGAAAAAGATTGTGGGCAGAAAATGGGTGATCACTGTACATTTCTCTTCTGTTTCCTATTTATATTTATATTTTACTTTGTTAATTTACCATTATGGACCAGGAAAGACCTTATCTAAGATCTGCAAAAAAATATTTTCCCTTCAAATTCATACCGTGATCGTAGCATGCATGGACTCGACTCGTATGACTGGGATTTCCATGAAAAAGATTGTGTGCAGAAAATGGGTGATTACTGTACATTTCTCTTCTGTTTCCTATTTATATTTATATTTTACTTCCTCAATTTAGCATTATGGAGAGGGAAAGAACTAATCTAAGATCTGCAAAAAAATATTTTGCCTTCAAATTCATACCGTGATCGTAGCATGCATGGACTCGACTCATATGACTGGGATTTCCATGAAAAAGACTGTGGGCAGAAAATGGGTGAACACTGTACATTTCTCTTCTGTTTCCTATTTATATTTCTGTTTTACTTCCTTAATTTATCGTTATGGACAGGGAAAGACCTAACCTAAGATCTGCAAAAAATATTTTGCCTTCAAATTCATACCGTGATCGTAGCATGCATGGACTCAACTCATATGACTGGGATTTCCATGAAAAAGATTGTGTGCAGAAAATGGGTGATCACTGTACATTTTTCTATGGTTTCCTATTTATATTTATATTTTACTTACTTAATTTAGCATTATGGACAGGGAAAGACCTAATCTAAGATCTGCACAAAAATATTTTGCCTTCAAATTCATACCGTGAGCGTAGCATGCATGAAATCGACTCATATGACTGGGATTTCCATGAAAAAGATGGTGGCCAGAAAATGGGTGATCAGTGTACATTTCTCTGATGTTTCCTATTTATATTTATATTTTACTTCCTTAATTTAGCATTATGGACAGGAAAATACCTAATCTAAGATCTGCAAAAAAATATTTGCCTTCAAATTCATACCGTGATCGTAGCATGCATGGACTCGACTCATATGACTGGGATTTCCATGAAAAAGATTGTGGGCAGAAAATGGGTGATCACTATACATTTCTCTTCTCTTTCCTATTTATATTTATATTTTTTTCTTCCTTAATTTAGCATTGTGGACAGGGAAAGACCTAATCTAAGATCTGCAAAAAAATATTTTGCCTTCAAATTCATACCGTGATCGTAGGATGCATGGAATCAACTCGTATGACTGGGATTTCCATGAAAAAGTTTGTTGGCAGGAAATGGCTGATCACTGTATATTTCTCTTATGTTTCCTATTTATATTTATATTTTAATTCCTTAATTTAGTATTATGGACAAAGAAAGACTTAATCTAATGTCTGCAAAAAAATATTTTGCCTTCAAATTCATACCGTGATCGTAGCATGCATGGACTCGACTCATATGACTGGGATTTCCATGAAAAAGATTGTGGGCTGAAAATGGGTGATCACTGTACATTTCTCTTCTGTATCCTATTTATATTTCTATTTTACTTCCCTAATTTAGCATTATGGACAGGGAAAGGCCTAATGTAAAATCTGGAAAAAAAGATTTTGCCTTGAAATTCAAACCGTGATCGTACCATGCATTGACTCGACACATATGACTGGGATTTCCATGAAAAAGATTGTGTACAGAAAATGGGTGATCACTGTACATTGGTCTTCTTTTTTCTATTTATATTTCTATTTTACTTCCTCAATTTAGCATTATGGAGAGGGAAAGACCTAATCTAAGATCTGCAAAAAAATATTTTGCCTTTAAATTCATACCGTGATCATAGCATGCATGGAATTGACTCCTATGACTGGGATTTCCATGAAACAGTTTGCGGGCAGAAAATGGGTGATCACTGTACATTTCTCTTCTGTTTCCTATTTATATTTTACTTCCTCAATTTAGCATTATGGACAGGGACAGACCAAATCTAAGATCGGCAAAATATTTTTTTGCCTTCAAATTCATACCGTGATGACTGGGATTTCCATGAAACAGTTTGTGGGCAGAAAATGGGTGATCACTGTACATTATTCTTCTGTTTCCTATTTATATTTCTATTTTACTTCCTTAATTTAGCATTATGGACAGGGAAAGACCTTATATAAGATCTGCAAAAAAATATTTTGACTTCAAATTCATACCGTGATCATTGCATGAATGGACTCGATCATATGACTGGGATTACAATGAAAAAGATTGTGGGTAGAAAATGGGTGATCACTGTATATTTCTCTTCTGTTTCCTATTTATATTTATATTTTACCTCCTCAATTTAGAATTATGGACAGATAAAGACCTAATCTAAAATCTGCACAAAAATATTTTGCCTTCAAATTCATACCGTGATCGTAGCATGCATGGACTCGACACATATGACAGGGATTTCCATGAAAAAGATTGTGGGCCTAAAATGGCTGATCACTGTACATTTCTCTTCTGTTTCCTATTTATATTTCTATTTTACCTCCTCAAAATAGCATTATGGACAGGGAAAGACCTAATCTAAAATCTACACAAAAATATTTTGCCTTCAAATTCATACCGTGATCGTAGCATGCATGGACTCGACTCATATGACTGGGATTTCCATGAAAAAGTTTGTGGGCCGAAAATGGGTGATCACTGTACATTTCTCTTCTTTTTCCTATTTATATTTATATTTTACCTCCTCAATTTAACATTATGGACAGGGATAGACCTAATCTAAAATCTGCACAAAAAGATTTTGCCTTCAAATTCATACCGTGATCGTAGCATGCATGGACTCGACTCATATGACTGGGATTTCCATGAAAAAGATTGTGGGCCAAAAACGGGTGATCACTGTACATTTCTCTTCTGTTTCCTATTTATATTTCTATTTTACCTCCTCAATTTAGCATTATGGACAGGGAAAAACCTAATCTAAAATCTGCACAAAAATATTTTGCTTTCAAATTCATACCGTGATCGTAGCATTCATGGACTCGACTCATATGACTGGGATTTCCATGAAAAAGATTGTGGGACGAAAATTGGTGATCACAGTACATTTCTCTTCTGTTTCCTATTTATATATTTATTTTACCTCCTCAATTTAGCATTATGGACAGGGAAAGACCTAATCTAAAATCTGCACAAAAATATTTTGCCTTCAAATTCATACCGTGATCGTAGCATGCATGGACTCGACTCATATGACTGGGATTTCCATGAAAAAGATTGTGGGCCGAAAATAGGTGGTCACTGTACATTTCTCTTCTGTTTCCTACTTATATTTATATTTTACCTCCTCAATTTAGCATTATGGACAGGGAAAGGCCTACTCTAAGATGTGCACAAAAATATTTTGCTTTCAAATTCATACCGTGATCGTGGCATGCATGGACTCGAGTCATATGACTGGGATTTCCATGAAAAAGATTGTGGGCCGAAAATGGGTGATCACTGTACATTTCTCTTCTGCTTCCTATTTATATTTATATTTTACCTCCTCAATTTAGCATTATGAACAGGGAAAGACCTAATCTAAAATCTCCACAAAAATATTTTGCCTTCAAATTCATACCGTGATCGTAGCATGCATGGACTCGACTCATATGACTGGGATTTCCATGAAAAAGATTGTGGGCCGAAAACGGGTGATCACTGTACATTTCTCTTCTGTTTCCTATTTATATTTCTATTTTACCTCCTCAATTTAGCATTATGGACAGGGAAAGACCTAATCTAAAATCTGCACAAAAATATTTTGCTTTCAAATTCATACCGTGATCGTAGCATGCATGGACTCGACTCATATGACTGGGATTTCTATGAAAAAGATTGTGGGCCGAAAATGGGTGATCACTGTATATTTCTCTTCTGTTTTCTATTTATATTTCTATTTTACCTCCTCAATTTAGCATTATGGACAGGGAAAGACCTAAATCTAAAATCTGCACAAAAATATTTTGCTTTCAAATTCATACCGTGATCGTAGCATGCATGGACTCGACTCATATGACTGGGATTTCCATGAAAAAGATTGTGGGCCAAGAATGGGTGATCACTGTACATTTCTCTTCTGTTTCCTATTTATATTTCTATTTTACCTCCTCGATTTAGCATTATGGACAGGGAAAGACCTAATCTAAAATCTGCACAAAAATATTTTGCATTCAAATTCATACCGTGATCGTAGCATGCATGGACTCGACTCATATGACTGGGATTTCAATGAAAAAGATTGTGGGCCGAAAATGGGTGATCACTGTACATATCCTTTCTGTTTCCTATTCATATTTATATTTTACCTCCTCAATTTAGCATTATGGACAGGGAAAGACCTAATCTAAAATCTGCACAAAAATATTTTGCTTCAAATTCATACCGTGATTGTAGCATGCATGGACTCGACTCATATGACTGGGATTTCCATGAAAAAGATTGTGGGCCGAAAAAGGGTGATCACTGTACATTTCTTTTCTGTTTCCCATTTTTATTTATATTTTACCTCCTCAATTTAGCATTATGGACAGGTAAAGACCTAATCTAAAATCTGCACAAAAATATTTTGCCTTCAAATTCATACCGTGATGGTAGTATGCATGGACTCGACTCATATGAATGGGATTTCCATGAAAAAGATTGTGGGCCGAAAATGGGTGGTCACTGTACATTTCTCTTCTGTTTCCTATTTATATTTATATTTTACCTCCTCTATTTATCATTATGGACAGGGAAAGACCTAATCTAAAATCTGCACAAAAATATTTTGCCTTCAAATTCATACCGTGAACGTAGCATGCATGGACTCGACTCATATGACTGGGATTTCCATGATAAAGATTGTGGGCCTAAAATGAGTGATCACTGTAAATTTCTCTTCTGTTTCCTATTTATATTTCTATTTTACCTCCTCAATTTAGCATTATGGACAGGGAAAGACCTAATCTAAAATCTGCAAAAAAATATTTTGCCTTCAAATTCATACCGTGATCGTAGCATGCATGGACTCGACTCATATGACTGGGATTTCCATGAAAAAGACTGTGGGCCGAAAATGGGTGATCACTGTACATTTCTCTTCTGTTTCCTATTTCTATTTCTATTTTACCTTCTCAAAATAGCATTATGGACAGGGAAAGTCCTAATCTAAAATCTGCACAAAAATATTTTGCCTTCAAATTCATACCGTGATTGTAGCATGCATGGACTCGACTCATATGACTGGGATTTCCATGAAAAAGATTGTGGGCCGAAAATGGGTGATCACTGTACATTTCTTTTTTGTTTCCTATTTATATTTATATTTTACCTCCTCAATTTAGCATTATGGACAGGGAAAGACCTAATCTAAAATCTGCACAAAAATATTTTGCCTTCAAATTCATACCGTGATCGTAGCATGCATGGACTCGACTCATATGACTGGGATTTCCATGAAAAAGATTGTGGGCCGAAAATAGGTGGTCACTGTACATTTCTCTTCTGTTTCCTACTTATATTTATATTTTACCTCCTCAATTTAGCATTATGGACAGGGAAAGGCCTACTCTAAGATGTGCACAAAAATATTTTGCTTTCAAATTCATACCGTGATCGTGGCATGCATGGACTCGAGTCATATGACTGGGATTTCCATGAAAAAGATTGTGGGCCGAAAATGGGTGATCAGTGTACATTTCTCTTCTGTTTTCTATTTATATTTATATTTTACCTCCTCAATTTAGCATTATGGACAGGGAAAGACCTAATCTAAAAACTGCACAAAAATATTTTGCCTTCAAATTTATACCGTGATCGTAGCATGCATGGACTCGACTCATATGACTGGGATTTCCATGAAAAAGTTTGTGGGGCGAAAATGGGTGATCACTGTACATTTCTCTTCTGTTTCCTATTTATATTTATATTTTACCTCCTCAATTTAGCATTATGGGCTGGGAAAGTAATTATCTAAGCTCTGCAAACAAATATTTTGCCTTCAAATTCATACCGTGATCGTAGCATGCATGGATTCGACTCATATGACTGGGATTTCCATGAAAAAGATTGTGAGCCGAAAATGGGTGATCACTGTACATTTCTCTTCTGTTTTCTATTTATATTTATATTTTACCTCCTCAATTTGGCATTATGGACAGTGAAAGACCTAATCTAAGCTCTGCACAAAAATATTTTGCCTTCAAATTCATACCGTGATCGTAGCATGCATGGATTCGACTCATATGACTGGGATTTCCATGAAAAAGTTTGTGGACCGAAAATGGGTGATCACTGTACATTTCTCTTCTGTTTTCTATTTATATTTATGTTTTACCTCCTCAATTTAGCATTATGGACAGGGAAAGACCTAATCTAAGATCTGCACAAAAATATTTTGCCTTCAAATTCATACCGTGATCGTAGCATGCATGGACTCGACTCATATGACTGGGATTTCCATGAAAAAGATTGTGGGCCGAAAATGGGTGATCACTGTACATTTCTCTTCTGTTTCCTATTTATATTTCTATGTTACCTACTCAATGTAGCATTATGGCCAGGGAAAGACCTAATCTAAGCTCTGCACAAAAATATTTTGCCTTCAAATTTATACCGTGATCTTAGCATGCATGGACAAACTCATATGACTGGGATTTCCATGAAAAAGATTGTGGGCCGAAAATAGGTGATCACTGTACATTTCTCGTCTGTTTCCTATTTATATTTCTATTTTACCTCCTCAATTTAGCTTTGATGACAGGGAATGACCTAATCTAAGATCTGCACAAAATATTTTGCCTTCAAATTCATACCGTGATCGTAGCATGCATGCACTCGACTCATATGACTGGGATTTCCATGAAAAAGATTGTGGGCCGAAAATGGGTGATCACTGTACATTTCTCTTCTGTTTCCTATTTATATTTATATTTTACTTCCTCAATTTAGCATTATGGACGGGGAAAGACATAATCTAAAATCTTCAAACAAAATATTTTGCCTTCAAATTCATACCGTGATCGTAGCATGCATGGACTCGACTCATATGATTGGGATTTCCATGAAAAAGATTGTGGGCAGAAAATGGGTGATCACTGTACATTTCTCTTCTGTTTTCTATTCATATTTCTATTTCACCTCCTTAATTTAGCATTATGGACAGGGAAAGACATAATCTAAGATCTGCAAAGAAATATTTTGCCTTCAAATTCATACCGTGATCGTAGCATGCATGTACTCGACTCATATGACTGGGATTTCCATGAAAAAGATTGTGGGCCGAAAATGGGTGATCACTGTACATTTCTCTTCTGTTTCCTATTTATATTTCTATTTTTCCATCCTCAATTTAGCATTATGGACAGGGAAAGACCTAATCTAAGATCTGCACAAAAATATTTTGCCTTCAAATTCATACCGTGATCGTAGCATGCATGTACTCGACTCATATGACTGGGATTTCCATGAAAAAGATTGTGGGCCGAAAATGGGTGATCACTGTACATTTCTCTTCTGTTTCCTATTTATATTTCTATTTTACCTCCTCAATTTAGCATTATGGACAGGGAAAGACCTAATCTAAGCATTACACAAAAATATTTTGCCTTCAAATTCATACCGTGATCATAGCCTGCATGAACTCGACTCACATGACTGGGATTTCCATGAAAATATTGTGTGCACAAAATGGGTGATCACTGTACATTTCTCTTCTGTTTCCTATTTATATTTCTATTTAACTCCTCAATTTAGCATTATGGACAGGGAAAGACATAATCTAAGCTCTGTAAAAAAATATTTTGCCTTCAAATTCATACCGTGATCGTTGCGTGCATGGAATCGACTTATATGACTGGGATTTCCTTGAAAAAGATTGTGTGCAAAAAATGGGTGATCACTGTACATTTCTCTTCTGTTTCCTATTTATATTTATATTTTACTTCCTTCATTTAGCATTATGGACAGGGAAAGAGCTAATCTAAAATCTGCACAAAATTATTTTGCCTTCAAATTCATACTGTGATCGTAGCATGCATGTACTTGACTCATATGACTGGGATTTCCATGAAAAAGATTGTGGGCACAAAATGGGTGATCACTGAAAATTTCTCTTCCGTTTCCTATTTCTATTTATATTTTACTTCCTTCATTTAGCATTATGGACAGGGAAAGACCTAATCTAAAATCTGCACAAAAATATTTTGCCTTCAAATTCATGCTGTGATCGTAGCATGCATGGACTCAACTCATATGACTGAGATTTCCATGAAAAAGATTGTAGGCAGAAAATGGGTGATCACTGTACATTTCTCTTCTGTTTTCTATTCATATTACTATTTTACCTCCTCAATTTAGTATTATGGCCAGGGACAGACCTAATCTAAGATCTGCAAAGAAATATTTTCCCTTCAAATTCATACCGTGATTGTAGCATGCATGGACTCGACTCATATGACTGGGATTTCCATGAAAAAGATTGTGCGCCGAAAATGGGTGATCACTGAAAATTTCTCTTTCGTTTCCTATTTATATTTATATTTTACTTCCTTCATTTAGCATTATGGACAGGGAAAGACCTAATCTAAGTTCTGCAAAAAAATATTTTGCCTTCAAATTCATACCGTGAGCGTAGCATGTATGGACTCGACTCATATAAATGGGATTTCCAAGAAAAATATTGTGGGCAGAAAATGGGTGATCACTGTACATTTCTCTTCTGTTTCCTATTTATATTTATATTTTACTTCCTTCATTTAGCATTATGGACAGGGAAAGAGCTAATCTAAAATCTGCACAAAAATATTTTGCCTTCAAATTCATACTGTGATCGTAGCATGCATGGACTTGACTCATATGACTGGGATTTCCATGAAAAAGATTGTGGGCACAAAATGGGTGATCACTGTACATTTCTCTTCTGTTTCGTATTTATATTTCTATTTTACCTCCTCAATTTGGCATTATGGACAGGGAAAGACCTAATCTAAGCATTACACAAAAATATTTTGCCTTCAAATTCATACCGTGATCATAGCATGCATGAACTCGACTCACATGACTGGGATTTCCATGAAAATATTGTGTGCACAAAATGGGTGTTCACTGTACATTTCTCTTCTGTTTCCTTTTTATATTTATATTGTACTTCCTCAATTTAGCATTATGGACAGGGAAAGACCTAATCTAAGATCTGCACAAAAATATTTTGCCTTCAAATTCATACCGTGATCGTAGCAAGCAAGGACTCGAATCATATGACTGGAATTTCCATGAAAAAGATTGTGGGCCGAAAATGGGTGATCACTGCACATTTCTCTTCTGTTTCCTATTTATATTTATATTTTACTTCCTCAATTTAGCATTATGGACGGGGAAAGACCTAATCTGAGCTCTGCAAAAAAATATTTTGCCTTCAAATTCATACCGTGATCGTAGCATGCATGGACTCGACTCATATGACTGGGATTTCCATGACAAAGATTGTGGGCAGAAAATGGGTTATCACTGTACATTTCTCTTCTGTTTCCTATTTATATTTTTATTTTACTTCCTTCATTTAGCATTATGGACAGGGAAAGGCCTACTCTAAGATCTGCAAAAAATAATTTGCCTTCAAATTCATACCGTGATCGTAGCACGCATGGACTCGACTCATATGACTGGGATTTCCATGAAAAAGATTGTGGGCAGAAAATGGGTGATCACTGTACATTTCTCTTCTGTTTCCTATTTCTATTTCTATTTTACCTCCTCAATTTAGCATTGTGGACAGGGAAAGACCAAATCTAAGATCTGCAAAAAAATATTTTGCCTTCAAATTCATACCGTGATCGTAACATGCATGGACTCGACTCATATGACTTGGATTTCCATGAAAAAGATTGTGGGGCGAAAATGGGTGATCACTGTACATTTCTCTTCTGTTTCCTATTTATATTTATATTTTACCTCCTCAATTTAGCATTATTGACAGGGAAAGACCAAATCTAAGATCTGCACAAAAATATTTTGCCTTCAAATTCATACCGTGATCGTAGCATGTATGGACTCGACTCATATGACTGGGATTTCCATGAAGAAGATTGTGGGCAGAAAATGGGTGATCACTGTACATTTCTCTTCTGTTTCCTATTCATATTTATATTTTACCTTCTCAATTTAGCATTATGGACAGGGATAGATTTAATCTAAGATTTGCAAAAAAAATTTTGCCTTGAAATTCATACGGTGATCGTAGCATGCATGGACTCAACTCATATGACTGGGATTTCCATGAAAAAGTTTGTGGGCAGAAAATGGGTGATCACTGTGCATTTCTCTTCTGTTTCCTATTTATATTTATATTTTACTTCCTTCATTTAGCATTATGGACAGGGAAAGACCTAATCTAAGCTCTGCACAAAAATATTTTGCCTTCAAATTCATACTGTGATCGTAGCATGTATGGACTCGACTCATACGACTGGGATTTCCATGAAAAAGATTGTGGGCCGAAAATGGGTGATCACTGTACACTTCTCTTCTGTTTCCTATTTATATTTCTAATTTACATCCGCAATTTAGTATTATGGAGAGTGAAAGACATAATCTAAGCTCTGCAAAAAAATATTTTCCCTTCAAATTCATACCGTGATCGTAGCATGCATGGACTCGACTCATATGACTTGGATTTCCATGAAAAAGATTGTGGGCCGAAAATGGGTGATCACTGTACATTTCTCTTCTGTTTCCTATTTATATTTATATTTTACCTCCTCAATTTAGCATTATTGACAGGGAAAGACCAAATCTAAGATCTGCACAAAAATATTTTGCCTTCAAATTCATACCGTGATCGTACCATGTATGGACACGACTCATATGACTGGGATTTCCATGAAGAAGATTGTGGGCCGAAAATGGGTGATAACTGTACATTTTTCTTCTGTTTCCTATTTATATTTATATTTTACTTCCTCAATTTAGCATTATGGACAGGGAAAGACCTAATCTACAATCTGCACAAAAATATTTTGCCTTCAAATTCATACCGTGATCGTAGCATGCATGGACTCGACTCATATTACTGGGATTTCCATGAAAAAGATTGTGGGCAGAAAATGGGTGATCACGGTACATTTCTCTTCTGTTTCCTATTTATATTTCTATTTTAGCTCCTCAATTTAGCATTATGGACAGGGAAAGACCTAATGCAAGCTCTGCAAAAATATTTTGCCTTCAAATTCATACCGTGATCGTAGCATGCATGGTCTCGACTCATATGATTGGGATTTGCATGAAAAAGATTGTGGGCCGAAAATGGGTGATCACTGTACATTTCTCTTCTGTTTCCTATTTATATTTATATTTTACCTCCTCAATTTAGCATTATGGACAGGGAAAGACCTAATGCAAGCTCTGCACAAAAATATTTTGCCTTCAAATTCATACCGTGATCGTAGTATGCATGGACTCGACTCATATGACTGGGATTTCCATGAAAAAGATTGTGGGCCGAAAATGGGTGATCACTGTACATTTCTCTTCTGTTTCCTATTTATATTTATATTTTACCTCCTCAATTTAGCATTATGGACAGGGAAAGACCTAATCTAAGCTCTGCACAAAATATTTTGCCTTCAAATTCATACCGTGATCGTAGCATGCATGCACTCGACTCATATGACTGGGATTTCCATGAAAAAGATTGTGGGCCGAAAATGGGTGATCACTGTACATTTCTCTTCTGTTTCCTATTTATATTTCTATTTTACCTCCTCAATTTAGCATTATGGACAGGGAAAGACCTAATCTAAGCTCTGCACAAAATATTTTGCCTTCAAATTCATACCGTGATCGTAGCATGCATGCACTCGACTCATATGACTGGGATTTCCATGAAAAAGATTGTGGGCCGAAAATGGGTGATCACTGTACATTTCTCTTCTGTTTCCTATTTATATTTATATTTTACCTCCTCAATTTAGCATTATGGACAGGGAAAGACCTAATCTAAGCTCTGCACAAAATATTTTGCCTTCAAATTCATACCGTGATCGTAGCATGCATGCACTCGACTCATATGACTGGGATTTCCATGAAAAAGATTGTGGGCCGAAAATGGGTGATAACTGTACATTTCTCTTCTGTTTCCTATTTATATTTCTATTTTACCTCCTCAATTTAGCATTATGGACAGGGAAAGACCTAATCTAAGCTCTGCACAAAATATTTTGCCTTCAAATTCATACCGTGATCGTAGCATGCATGCACTCGACTCATATGACTGGGATTTCCATGAAAAAGATTGTGGGCCGAAAATGGGTGATCACTGTACATTTCTCTTCTGTTTCCTATTTATATTTATATTTTACCTCCTCAATTTAGCATTATGGACAGGGAAAGACCTAATGCAAGCTCTGCACAAAAATATTTTGCCTTCAAATTCATACCGTGATCGTAGTATGCATGGACTCGACTCATATGACTGGGATTTGCATGAAAAAGTTTGTGGGCCGAAAATGGGTGATCACTGTACATTTCTCTTCTGTTTCCTATTTATATTTATATTTTACCTCCTCAATTTAGCATTATGGACAGGGAAAGACCTAATGCAAGCTCTGCACAAAAATATTTTGCCTTCAAATTCATACCGTGATCGTAGTATGCATGGACTCGACTCATATGACTGGGATTTCCATGAAAAAGATTGTGGGCCGAAAATGGGTGATCACTGTACATTTCTCTTCTGTTTCCTATTTATATTTATATTTTACCTCCTCAATTTAGCATTATGGACAGGGAAAGACCTAATCTAAGCTCTGCACAAAATATTTTGCCTTCAAATTCATACCGTGATCGTAGCATGCATGCACTCGACTCATATGACTG
The DNA here is from genome assembly GCA_963932145.1 of Acanthosepion lycidas. Taxonomy (NCBI): domain Eukaryota; kingdom Metazoa; phylum Mollusca; class Cephalopoda; order Sepiida; family Sepiidae; genus Acanthosepion; species Acanthosepion lycidas. Next base: position 317,688 of record CAWVQA010000397.1, read on the forward strand.
GGATTTCCATGAAAAAGATTGTGGGCCGAAAATGGGTGATCACTGTACATTTCTCTTCTGTTTCCTATTTATATTTATATTTTACCTCCTCAATTTAGCATTATGGACAGGGAAAGACCTAATCTAAGCTCTGCACAAAATATTTTGCCTTCAAATTCATACCGTGATCGTAGCATGCATGCACTCGACTCATATGACTGGGATTTCCATGAAAAAGATTGTGGGCCGAAAATGGGTGATAACTGTACATTTCTCTTCTGTTTCCTATTTATATTTCTATTTTACCTCCTCAATTTAGCATTATGGACAGGGAAAGACCTAATCTAAGCTCTGCACAAAATATTTTGCCTTCAAATTCATACCGTGATCGTAGCATGCATGCACTCGACTCATATGACTGGGATTTCCATGAAAAAGATTGTGGGCCGAAAATGGGTGATCACTGTACATTTCTCTTCTGTTTCCTATTTATATTTATATTTTACCTCCTCAATTTAGCATTATGGACAGGGAAAGACCTAATGCAAGCTCTGCACAAAAATATTTTGCCTTCAAATTCATACCGTGATCGTAGTATGCATGGACTCGACTCATATGACTGGGATTTGCATGAAAAAGTTTGTGGGCCGAAAATGGGTGATCACTGTACATTTCTCTTCTGTTTCCTATTTATATTTATATTTTACCTCCTCAATTTAGCATTATGGACAGGGAAAGACCTAATGCAAGCTCTGCACAAAAATATTTTGCCTTGAAATTCATACCGTGATCGTAGCATGCATGGACTCGACTCATATGACTGGGATTTCCATGAAAAAGATTGTGGGCCGAAAATGGGTGATCACTGTACATTTCTCTTCTGTTTCCTATTTATATTTATATTTTACCTCCTCAATTTAGCATTATGGACAGGGAAAGACCTAATCTAAGCTCTGCACAAAATATTTCGCCTTCAAATTCATACCGTGATCGTAGCATGTATGGACTCGACTCATATGACTGGGATTTCCATGAAAAGATTGTGGGCCGAAAATGGGTGATCACTGTACATTTCTCTTCTGTTTCCTATTTATATTTATATTTTACCTCCTCAATTTAGCATTATGGATAGGAAAGGACCTAATCTAAGCTCTGCACAAAAATATTTTGCCTTCAAATTCATACCGTGATCTTAGCATGCACGGACTCGACTCATATGACTGGGATTTCCATGAAAAAGATAGTGGGCAGAAAATGGGTGGTCACGGTACATTTCTCTTCTGTTTCCTATTTATATTTATATTTTACCTCCTCAATTTAGCATTATGGACAGGGAAAGACCTAATGCAAGCTCTGCAAAAATATTTTGCCTTCAATTTCATACCGTGATCGTAGCATGCATGGACTCGACTCATATGATTGGGATTTGCATGAAAAAGATTGTGGGCCGAAAATGGGTGATCACTGTACATTTCTCTTCTGTTTCCTATTTATATTTATATTTTACCTCCTGAATTTAGCATTATGGACAGGGAATGACCTAATCTAAGATCTGCAAAAAAATATTTTGCCTCCAAATTCATACCGTGAACGTAGCATGCATGGACTCGACTCATATGACTGGGATTTCCATAAAAAAGATTGTGGGCCGAAAATGGGTGATCACTGTACATTTCTCTTCTGTTTCCTATTTATATTTATATTTTACCTCCTCAATTTAGCATTATGGACAGGGAATGACCTAATCTAAGATCTGCACAAAAATATTTTGCCTTCAAATTCATACCGTGATCGTAGCATGCATGGACTCGACTCATATGACTGGGATTTCCATGAAAAAGATTGTGGGCCGAAAATAGGTGATCACTGTATATTTCTCTTCTGTTTCCTATTTATATTTCTATTTTACCTCCTCAATTTAGCATTATGGACAAGGAAAGATCTAATCTAAATTCTGCACAAAAATATTTTGCTTTCAAATTCATACCGTGTTCGTAGCATGCATGACTCGACTCATATGACTGGGATTTCCAGGAAAAAGATTGTGGGCCGAAAATGGGTGATCACTCTACATTTCTCTTCTGTTTCCTATTTATATTTCTATTTTACCTCCTCAATTTAGCATTATGGACAGGGAAAGACCTAATCTAAGCTCTGCACAAAAATATTTTTCCCTTCAAATTCACACCGTGATCGTAGCATGCATGGACGCGACTCATATTACTGGGATTTCCATGTAAAAGATTGTGAGCCGAAAATGCGTGATCACTGTACATTTCTCTTCTATTTCCTATTTATATTTCTATTTCACCTTCTCAATTTAGCATTATGGACAAGGAAAGTCCTAATCTAAAATCTTCACAAAAATATTTTGCTTTCAAATTCATACCGTGATCGTAGCATGCATGGACTCGACTCATATGACTGGGATTTCCATGAAAAAGATTTTGGGCCGAAAATGGGTGATCTCTGTACATTATTCTTCTCTTTCCTATTTATATTTCTATTTTACCTCCTCAATTTAGCATTATGGCCAGGGAAAGACATAATCTAATATCTGCACAAAAATATTTTGCTTTCAAATTCATACCGTGATCGTAGCATGCATGGACTTGACTCATATGACTCGGATTTCCAGGAAAAAGATTGTGGGCCGAAAATGGGTGAACACTGTACATTTCTCTTCGGTTTCCTTTTTATATTTCTATTTTACCTCCTCAATTTAGCAATATGTACAGGGAAAGATATAATCTAAAATCTGCACAAAAATATTTTGCCTTCAAATTCATACCATGATCGTAGCATGCATTGAATCGACTAATATGACTGGGATTTCTATGAAAAAGTTTGTGGGCCGAAAATGGTTGATCACTGTACATTTCTTTTCTGTTTCCTATTTATATTTATATTTTACCTCCTCAATTTAGCATTATGGACTGAGAAAGACAAAAACTAAGCTCTGCACAACAATATTTTGCCTTCAAATTCATACCGTGATCGTAGCATGTATGGACTCGACTCATATGACTGGGATTTCCATGAAAAAGATTGTGGGCCGAAAATGGGTGATCACTGTACATTTCTCTTCTGTTTCCTATTTATATTTCTATTTTACCTCCTCAATTTAGCATTATGGACAGGGAAAGATCTAATCTAAAATCTGCACAAAAATATTTTGCTTTCAAATTCATACCGTGTTCGTAGCATGCATGACTCGACTCATATGACTGGGATTTCCAGGAAAAAGATTGTGGGCCGAAAATGGGTGATCACTCTACATTTCTCTTCTGTTTCCTATTTATATTTCTATTTTACCTCCTCAATTTAGCATTATGGACAGGGAAAGACATAATCTAAGCTCTGCACAAAAATATTTTCCCTTCAAATTCACACCGTGATCGTAGCATGCATGGACGCGACTCATATGACTGGGATTTCCATGAAAAAGATTGTGGGCCGAAAATGGGTGATCACTGTACATTTCTCTTCTGTTTCCTATTTATATTTATATTTTACCTCCTCAATTTAGCATTATGGACAGGGAAAGACCTAATCTAAAATCTGCACAAAAATATTTTGCCTTCAAATTCATACCGTGATCGTAGCATGCATGGACTCGACTCATATTACTGGGATTTCCATGAAAAAGATTGTGGGCCGAAAATGGGTGATCACTGTATATTCTCTTCTGTTTCCTATTTATATTTCTATTTTACCTCCTCAATTTAGCATTATGGCCAGGGAAAGACATAATCTAATATCTGCACAAAAATATTTTGCTTTCAAATTCATACCGTGATCGTAGCATGCATGGACTTGACTCATATGACTGGGATTTCAAGGAAAAAGATTGTGGGCCGAAAATGGGTGAACACTGTACATTTCTCTTCGGTTTCCTTTTTATATTTCTATTTTACCTCCTCAATTTAGCAATATGTACAGGGAAAGATATAATCTAAAATCTGCACAAAAATATTTTGCCTTCAAATTCATACCATGATCGTAGCATGCATTGAATCGACTAATATGACTGGGATTTCTATGAAAAAGTTTGTGGGCCGAAAATGGTTGATCACTGTACATTTCTTTTCTGTTTCCTATTTATATTTATATTTTACCTCCTCAATTTAGCATTATGGACTGAGAAAGACATAAACTAAGCTCTGCACAACAATATTTTGCCTTCAAATTCATACCGTGATCGTAGCATGCATGGACGCGACTCATATGACTGGCATTTCCATGTAAAAGATTGAGCGCCGAAAATGGGTGATCACTGTACATTTCTTTTCTGTTTCCTATTTATATTTATATTTTACCTCCTCAATTTAGCATTATGGACAGGGAAAGACCTAATCTAAAATCTGCACAAAAATATTTTGCCTTCAAATTCATACCGTGATCGTAGCATGCATGGACTCGACTCATATGACTGGGATTTCCATGAAAAAGATTGTGGGCCGAAAATGGGTGATCACTGTACATTTCTCTTCTGTTTCCTATTTACATTTCTATTTTACCTCCTCAATTTAGCATTATGGACAGGGAAAGATCTAATCTAAAATCTGCACAAAAATATTTTGCTTTCAAATTCATACCGTGTTCGTAGCATGCATGACTCGACTCATATGACTGGGATTTCCATGAAAAAGATTATGGGCCGAAAATTGGTGATCACTCTACATTTCTCTTCTGTTTCCTATTTATATTTCTATTTTACCTCCTTAATTTAGCATTATGGACAGGGAAAGACCTAATCTAAAATCTGCACAAAAATATTTTGCCTTCAAATTCATACATGAACGTAGCATGCATTAACTCGACTCATATGACTGGGATTTCCATGAAAAAGATTGTGGGCCGAAAATGGGTGATCTCTGTAAATTATTCTTCTCTTTCCTATTTATATTTCTATTTTACCTCCTCAATTTAGCATTATGGACAGGGAAAGACCTAATCTAAAATCTGCACAAAAATATTTTGCTTTCAAATTCACACTATGATCGTAGCATGCATGGACTCGACTCATATGACTGGGATTTCCATGAAAAAGATTGTGGGCCGAAAATGGGTGATCACTGTAGATTTCTCTTCTGTTTCCGATTTATATTTATATTTTACCTCCTCAATTTAGCATTATGGACAGGGAAAGACCTAATCTAAGATCTGCACAAAAACATTTTTCTTTCAAATTCATTCCGTGATCGTAGCATGCATGGACTCGACTTATATGACTGGGATTTCCTAGAAAAAGATTGTGGGCAGAAAATGGGTGATCACTGTACAATTCTCTTCGGTTTCCTATTTATATTTATATTTTACCTCCTCAATTTAGCATTATTGACAGGGAAAGATCTAATCTAAGATCTGCACAAAAATATTTTGCCTTCAAATTTATTCCGTGATCGTAGCATGCATGGACTCGACTCATATGACTGGGATTTCCATGAAAAAGATTGTGGGCAGAAAATGGGTGATCTCTGTACATTTCTCTACTGTTTCCTATTTATATTTCTATTTTACCTCCTCAATTTAGCATTATGGACAGGGAAAGACCTAATCTAAAGTCTGCACAAAAATATTTTGCTTTCAAATTCACACTATGATCGTAGCATGCATGGACTCGACTCATATGACTGGGATTTCCATGAAAAAGATTGTGGGCCGAAAATGGGTGATCACTGTACATTTCTCTTCTGTTTCCGATTTATATTTATATTTTACCTGCTCAATTTAGCATTATGGACAGGGAAAGACCTAATCTAAGATCTGCACAAAATCATTTTGCCTTCAAATTCATACCGTGATCGTAGCATGCATGGACTCGACTCATATGACTGGGATTTCCATGAAATAGATTGTGGGCAGAAAATGGGTGATCACTGTAGATTTCTCTTCTTTTTCGTATTTACATATCTGTTTTACTTCCTTAATTTAGCATTATGGACAGGGAAAGACCTAATCTAATATCTACACAAAAATATTTTGCCTTTAATTTCATACGGTGATCCTAGTATGCATGGACTCGACTCATATGACGGGATTTCCATGAAAAAGATTGTGGGCCGATAATGGGTGATCACTGTACATTTCTCTTCTGTTTCCTATTTATATTTATATTTTACTTCCTCAATTTAGCATTATGGACAGAGAAAGGCCTAATCTAAGATCTGCAAAAAAATATTTTGCCTTCAAATTCATACCATGATCGTAGCATGCATGGACTCGACTCATATGACTGGGATTTCCATGAAAAATATTGTGGGCAGAAAATGGGTGATCACTGTATATTTCTTTTCTGTTTCCTATTTATATTTATATTTTACTTCCTCAATTTAGCATTATGGACAGGGAAAGACCTAATCTAAGTTCTAAAAAAAATATTTTGCCTTCAAATTCATACCGTGATCGTGGCATGCATGGACTCGACTCATATGACTGGGATTTCCATGAAAAAGATTGTGGGCAGAAAATGGGTGATAACTGTACATTTCTCTTCTGTTTCCTATTTATATTTCTATTTTACCTCCTCAATTTAGCATTATGGAGAGGGAAAGAATTATTCTAAGATCTGCACAAAAATATTTTGCCTTCAATTTCATACGGTGATCCTAGCATGCATGGACTCGACTCATATGACGGGATTTCCATGAAAATGATTGTGGGCCGATAATGGGTGATCACTGTACATTTCTCTTCTGTTTCCTATTTATATTTATATTTTACTTCCTCAATTTAGCATTATGGACAGAGAAAGGCCTAATCTAAGATCTGCAAAAAAATATTTTGCCTTCAAATTCATACCATGATCGTAGCATGCATGGACTCGACTCATATGACTGTGATTTCCATGAAAAAATTGTCGGCAGAAAATGGGTGATCACTGTACATTTCTCTTCTGTTTTCTATTTATATTTATGTTTTACCTTCTCAATTTTGCATTATGGACAGGGAATGACCTAATCTAAGCTCTGCAAAAAAATATTTTGCCTTCAAATTCATACCGTGATCGTAGCATGCATGGACTCGACTCATATGACTGGGATTTCCATGAAAAAGATTGTGGGCAGAAAATGGGCGATCACTGTATATTTCTCTTCTGTTTCCTATTTATATTTATATTTTACTTCCTCCATTTAGCATTATGGACAGGGAAAGACCTAATCTAAGCTCTGCAAAAAAATATTTTGCCTTCAAATTCATACCGTGATCGTAGCATGCATGGACTCGACTCATATGACTGGGATTTCCATGAAAAAGATTGTGGGGAGAAAATGGGTGATCACTGTACATTTCTCTTCTGTTTCCTATTTATATTTATATTTTACCTCCTCAATTTAGCATTATGGACAGGGAAAGACCTAATCTAAGATCTGCAAAAAAATTATTTGCCTTCAAATTCATACCGTGATCGTAGCATGCATGGACTTGACTCATATGACTGGGATTTCCATGAAAAAGATTGTGGGCAGAAAATGGGTGATCACTGTACATTTCTCTTCTGTTTTCTATTTATATTTTTATTTTACTTCCTCAATTTAGCATTATGGACAGTGAATGACCTAATCTAAGATCTGCAAAAAAATATTTTGCCTGCAAATTCATACCGTGATCGTAGCATTCATGCACTCGACTCATATGACTGGGATTTCCATGAAAATGATTGTGGGCAGAAAATGGGTGATCACTGTACATTTCTCTTCTGTTTCCTATTCATATTTCTATTTTACTTCCTCAATTTAGCATTATGGACAGGGAAAGAGCTAATCTAAAATCTGCACAAAAATATTTTGCCTTCAAATTCATACCGTGATCGTAGCATGCATGGACTCGAGTCATATGACTGGGATTTCCATGAAAAAGATTGCGGGCAGAAAATGGGGGATCACTGTACATTTCTCTTCTGTTTCCTATTTATATTTATATTTTACTTCCTCAATTTAGCATTATGGACAGGGAATGACCTAATCTAAGATCTGCAAAAAAATACTTTGCCTGCAAATTCATACCGTGATCGTAGCATTCATGGACTCGACTCATACGACTGGGATTTCCATGAAAAAGATTGTGGGCCGAAAATGGGCGATCACTGTATATTTCTCTTCTGTTTCCTATTTATATTTATATTTTACTTCCTCAATTTAGCATTATGGACAGGGAAAGACCTAATCTAAGCTCTGCAAATAAATATTTTGCCTTCAAATTCATACCGTGGTCGTAGCATGCATGGACTCGTCTCATATGACTGGGATTTCCATGAAAAAGATTGTGGGCCGAAAACGGGTGATCACTGTACATTTCTCTTCTGTTTCCTATTTATATTTCTATTTTACCTCCTCAATTTAGCATTATAGACAGGGAAAGACCTAATGTAAAATCTGCACAAAAATATTTTGCCTTCAAATTGATACCGTGATCGTAGCATGCATGGACTCGAGTCATATGCATGGGATTTCAATGAAAAACTTTGTGGGCCGAAAATGGGTGATCACTGTACATTTCTCTTCTGTTTCCTATTTATATTTCTATTTTACCTCCTCAATTTAGCATTATGGACAGGGAAAGACCTAATCTAAGTTCTGCACAAAAATATATTGACTTCAAATTCATACCGTGATCGTAGCATGCATGGACTCTACTCATATGACTGGGATTTCCATGAAAAAGATTGTGGGCCGAAAATGGGTGATCACTGTACATTTCTCTTCTGTTTGCTATTTATATTTATATTTTACATCATCAATTTAGCATTATGGACAGGGAAAGACCTAATCTAAGATCTGCACAAAAATATATTGCCTTCAAATTCATACCGTGATCGTAGCATGCATGGACTCGACTCATATGACTGGGATTTCCATGAAAAAGATTGTGGGCCGAAAATGTGTGATCACTTAAATTTCTCTTATGCTTCCTAATTATATTTCTATTTTACCTCCTCAATTTAGCATTATGGACAGGGAAAAACCTAATCTAAGATCTGCACAAAAATATATTGCCTTCAATTTCATACCGTTATCGTAGCATGCATGGACTTGACTCATATGACTGGGATTTCCATGAAAAAGATTGTGGGCCGAAATTGAGTGATCACTGGACATTTCTCTTCTGTTTCCTATTTATATTTCTATTGTACCTCCTCAATTTAGCATTATGGACAGGGAAAGACATAATCTAAAATCTGCACAAAAATATTTTGCCTTCAAATTGATACCGTGATCGTAGCATGCATGGACTCGACTCATATGACTGGGATTTCCATGAAAAAGATTGTGGGCCGAAAATGGGTGATCACTGTACATTTCTCTTCTGTTTCCTATTTATATTTATATTTTACCAACTCAATTTAGCATTATGGACAGGGAAAGACCTAATCTAAGATCTGCATAAAAATATTTTCCCTTCAAATTCATACCGTGATCGTAGCATGCATGGACTCGACTCATATGACTGGGATTTCCATGAAAAAGATTGTGGGCCGAAAACGGGTGATCACTGTACATTTCTCTTCTGTTTCCTATTTATATTTCTATTTTACCTCCTCAATTTAGCATTATGGACAGGGAAAGACCTAATCTAAGATCTGCACAAAAATATGTTAACTTCAAATTCATACCGTGATCGTAGCATGCATGGACTCGACTCATATGACTGGGATTTCCATGAAAAAGATTGTTGGCCGAAAATGGGTGATCACTGTACATTTCTCTTCTGTTTACTATTTATATTTATATTTTACCTCCTCAATTTAGCATTATGGACAGGGAAAGACCTAATCTAAAATCTGCAGAAAAATATTTTGCCTTCAAATTCATACCGTGATCGTAGCATGCATGGACTCGACTCATATGACTGGGATTTCCATGAAAAAGATTGTGGGCTGAAAATGGGTGATCACTGTACATTTCTCTTCTGTTTCCTATTTATATTTATATTTTAACTCTTCAATTTAGCATTATGGACAGGGAAAGACCTAATCTAAGATCTGCACAAAAATATTTTGCCTTCAAATTCATACCCTGAACGTAGCATGCATGGACTCGACTCATATGACTGGGATTTCCCTGAAAAAGATGGTGGGCACAAAATGGGTGATCACTGTTCATTTCTCTTCTATTTCCTATTTATATTTATATTTTACCTTCTCAATTTAGCATTATGGTCAGGGAAAAACCTAATCTAAGCTCTGCACCAAAATGTTTTGCCTTCAAATTCATACCGTGATCGTAGCATGCATGGACTCGACTCATATGACTGGGATTTCCATGAAAAAGGTTGCGGGCCGAAAATGGGTGATCACTGTACATTTCTCTTCTGTTTTCTATTTTTATTTATATTTTACCTCCTCAATTTAGCATTATGGACAGGGAAAGACCTAATCTAAGATCTGCACAAAAATATTTTGCCCTCAAATTCATACCGTCATCGTAGCATGCATGGACTCGACTCATATGACTGGGATTTCCATGAAAAAGATTGTGGGCCGAAAATGGGTGATCACTGTACATTTCTCTTCTGTTTTCATATTTATATTTATATTTTACATCGTCAATTTAGCATTATGGTCAGGGAAAAACCTAATCTAAGATCTGCACAAAAATATTTTGCCTTCAAATTCATACCGTGATCGTAGCATGCATGGACTCGACTCATATGACTGGGATTTCCATGAAAAAGATTGTGGGCGGAAAATGGGTGATCACTGTACATTTCTCTACTGTTTCCTATTTATATTTATATTTTACTTCCTCAGTTTAGCATTATGGCCAGGGAAAGACCTAATCTAAGCTCTGCACAAAAATATTTTGCCTTCAAATTCATACCGTGATCGTAGCATGCATGGACTCGACTCATATGACTGGGATTTCCATGAAAAAGATTGTGGGCTGAAAATGGGTGATCACTGTACATTTCTCTTCTGTTTCCTATTTATATTTATATTTTAACTCCTTAATTTAGCATTATGGACAGGGAAAGACCTAATCTAAGATCTGCACAAAAATATTTTGCCTTCAAATTCATACCCTGATCATAGCATGCATGGACTCGACTCATATGACTGGGATTTCCATGAAAAAGATGGTGGGCACAAAATGGGTGATCCCTGTTCATTTCTCTTCTATTTCCTATTTATATTTATATTTTACCTTCTCAATTTAGCATTATCGCCAGTGAAAGACCTAATCTAAGCTCTGCACCAAAATGTTTTGCCTTCAAATTTATACCGTGATCGTAGCATGCATGGACTCGACTCATATGACTCGGATTTCCATGAAAAAGATTGTGGGCAGAAAATGGGTGATCACTGTACATTTCTCTTCCGTTTCCTATTTATATTTATATTTATATCCTCAATTTAGCATCATGGACAGGGAAAGACCTAATCTAAGATCTGCACAAAAATATTTTGCCTACAAATTCATACCGTGATCGTAGCATGCATGGACTAGACTCATATGACTGGGATTTCTATGAAAAAGATTGTGGGCAGAAAATCGGTGATCACTGTACATTTCTCTTCTGTTTCCTATTTTTATTTATATTTTACCTCCTCAATTTAGCATTATGGACAGGGAAAGACCTAATCTAAGATCTGCACAAAAATATTTTGCCCTCAAATTCATACCGTCATCGTAGCATGCATGGACTCGACTCATATGACTGGGATTTCCATGAAAAAATTTGTGGGCCGAAAACGGGTGATCACTGTACATTTCTCTTCTGTTTCCTATTTATATTTATATTTTACCTCCTCAATTTAGCATTATGGACAGTGAAAGACCTAATCTAAGATCTGCACAAAAATATTTTGCCTTCAAATTCATACCGTGATCGTAGCATGCATGTACTCGACTCATATGATTGGGATTTCCATGAAAAAGATTGTGGGCCGAAAACGGGTGATCACTGTACATTTCTCTTCTGTTTTCTATTTATATTTCTATTTTACCTCCTCAATTTAGCATTATCGCCAGTGAAAGACCTAATCTAAGCTCTGCACCAAAATGTTTTGCCTTCAAATTCATACCGTGATCGTAGCATGCATGGACTCGACTCATATGACTGGGATTTCCATGAAAAAGATTGCGGGCCGAAAATGGGTGATCACTGTACATTTCTCTTCTGTTTACTATTTATATTTATATTTTACCTCCTCAATTTAGCATTATGGACAGGGAAAAACCTAATCTAAGCTCTGCACAAAAATATTTTGCCCTCAAATTCATACCGTCATCGTAGCATGCATGGACTCGACTCATATGACTGGGATTTCCATGAAAAAGATTGTGGGCCGAAAATGGGTGATCACTGTACATTTCTCTTCTGTTTTCATATTTATATTTATATTTTACATCGTCAATTTAGCATTATGGTCAGGGAAAAACCTAATCTAAGATCTGCACAAAAATATTTTGCCTTCAAATTCATACCCTGATCATAGCATGCATGGACTCGACTCATATGACTGGGATTTCCATGAAAAAGATTGTGGGCCGAAAATGGGTGATCACTGTACATTTCTCTTCTGTTTCCTATTTATATTTATATTTTACCTCCTCAATTTAGCATTATGGACAGGGAAAGATCTAATCTAAAATCTGCACAAAAATATTATGCATTCAAATTCATACCGTGATTGTAGCATGCATGGACTCGACTCATATGACTGGGATTTCCATGAATAAGATTGTGGCCGGAAAATGTGTGATCACTGTACATTTCTCTTCTGTTTCCTATTTATATTTATATTTTACCTCCTCAATTTAGCATTATGGACAGGGAAAGAACTAATCTAAAATCTGCACAAAAATATCATGCATTCAAATTCATACCGTGATTGTAGCATGCATGGACTCGACTCATATGACTGGGATTTCCATGAAAAAGATTGTGGGCCGAAAATGGTTGGTCACTGTACATTGCTCTTCTCTTTCCTATTTATATTTATATTATAACTACTTAATTTAGCATTATAAACAGAGAAAGACCTAATCTAATATATGCACAAAAATATTTTGCCTTCTAAGTCATACCGTGAACGTAGAATGCATGGACTCGACTCATATGACTGGGATTTCCATGAAAAAGATTGTGGGCCGAAAATGGGTGATCACTGTACATTTCTCTTCTGTTTCGTATTCATATTTCTATTTTACCTCCTCAATTTAGCATTATGGAAAGGGAAAGACCTAATCTAAAATCTGCACAAAAATATTACGCCTTCAAATTCATACCGTGATTGTAGCAGGCATGGACTCGACTCATATGACTGGGATTTCCATGAAAAAGATTGAGGGCCGAAAATGGGTGATCACTGTACATTTCTCTTCTGTTTCCTATTTATATTTCTATTTTACCTCCTCAATTTAGCATTATGGACAGGGAAAGACATAATCTAAGCTCTGCACAAAAATATTTTGCCTTCAAATTCATACCGTAATCGTAGCATGCATGGACTCGACTCATATGACTGGGATTTCCACGAAAAATATTGTGGGCAGAAAATGGGTGATCACTGTACATTTCTCTTCTGTTTCCTATTTATATTTATATTTTACCTCCCCAATTTAGCATTATGGACAGGGAAAGACGAAATCTAAGATCTGCACAAAAATATTTTGCCTTCAAATTCATACCGTGATCGTAGCATGTATGGACTCGACTCATATGACTGGGATTTCCATGAAAAAGATTGTGGGCCGAAAATGGGTGACCACTGTACATTTCTCTTCTGTTTCCTATTTATATTTATATTATAACTACTTAATTTAGCATTATAAACTGAGAAAGACCTAATCTAATATATGCACAAAAATATTTTGCCTTCTAAGTCATACCGTGAACGTAGAATGCATGGACTCGACTCATATGACTGGGATTTCCATGAAAAAGATTGTGGGCCGAAAATGGGTGATCACTGTACATTTCTCTTCTGTTTCGTATTCATATTTCTATTTTACCTCCTCAATTTAGCATTATGGAAAGGGAAAGACCTAATCTAAAATCTGCACAAAAATATTACGCCTTCAAATTCATACCGTGATTGTAGCAGGCATGGACTCGACTCATATGACTGGGATTTCCATGAAAAAGATTGAGGGCCGAAAATGGGTGATCACTGTACATTTCTCTTCTGTTTCCTATTTATATTTCTATTTTACCTCCTCAATTTAGCATTATGGACAGGGAAAGACATAATCTAAGCTCTGCACAAAAATATTTTGCCTTCAAATTCATACCGTAATCGTAGCATGCATGGACTCGACTCATATGACTGGGATTTCCACGAAAAATATTGTGGGCAGAAAATGGGTGATCACTGTACATTTCTCTTCTGTTTCCTATTTATATTTATATTTTACCTCCTCAATTTAGCATTATGGACAGGGAAAGACCTAATCTGAAATCTGCACAAAAATATTTTGCCTTCAAATTCATACCGTGATCGTAGCATGCATGGACTCGACTCATATGACTGGGATTTCCATGAAAAAGATTTTGGGCGGAAAATGGGTGATCACTGTACATTACTCTTCTGTTTCCTATTTATATTTATATTTTACCTCCTCAATTTAGCATTATGGACAGGGAAAGACCTAATCTAAGATCTGCACAAAAATATTTTGCATTCAAATTCATACCATGAACGTAGCATGAATGGACTCGACTCATATGACTGGGATTTCCATGAAAAAGATTGTGGGCCGAAAATGGGTGGTCACTGTACATTTCTCTTCTGTTTCCCTATTTATATTTCATTTTACCTCCTCAATTTAGCATTATGGACAGGGAAAGACCTAATCTAAAATCTGCACAAAAATATTTTGCCTTCAAATTCATACTGTGATCGTAGCATGCATGGACTCGACTCATATGACTGGGATTTGAATGAAAAAGATTGTGGGCTGAAAATGGGTGATCACTGTACATTTCTCTTCTGTTTCCTATTTATATTTCTATTTTACCTCCTCAATTTAGCATTATGGACAGGGAAAGACATAATCTAAGCTCTGCACAAAAATATTTTGCCTTCAAATTCATACCGTAATCGTAGCATGCATGGACTCGACTCATATGACTGGGACTTCCATGAAAAAGATTATGGGCCGAAAATGGTTGGTCACTGTACATTTCTCTTCTGTTTCCTATTTATATTTCTATTTTACCTCCTCAATTTAGCATTATGGACAGGGAAAGACCTAATCTAAAATCTGCACAAAAATATTTTGCCTTCAAATTCATACCGTGATTGTAGCATGCATGGACTCGACTCATAAGACTGGGATTTCCATGAAAAAGATCGTGGGCCGAAAATGGGAGATCGCTGTACATTTCTCTTCTGTTTCCTATTTATATTTCTATTTTACGTCCTCAATTTAGCATTATGGACAGGGAAAGACCTAATCTGACATATGCACAAAAATATTTTGCCTTCAAATTCATACCGTGCATGCATGGACTCGACTCATATGACTGGGATTTCCATGAAAATGTTTGTGGGCCGAAAATGGTTGATCACTGTACATTTCTATTGTGTTTCGTATTCATATTTCTATTTTAACTCCTCAATTTAGCATTATGGACAGGGAAAGACCTAATCTAAAATCTGCACAAAAATATGTTGCCTTCAAATTCATACCGTGAACGTAGCATGCATGGACTCGACTCATATGACTGGGATTTCCATGAAAATGTTTGTGGGCCGAAAATGGTTGATCACTGTACATTTCTATTGTGTTTCGTATTCATATTTCTATTTTAACTCCTCAATTTAGCATTATGGACAGGGAAAGACCTAATCTAAAATCTGCACAAAAATATTTTGCCTTCAAATTCATACCGTGATCGTAGAATGCATGGACTCGACTCATATGACTGGGATTTCCATGAAAATGTTTGTGGGCCGAAAATGGTTGATCACTGTACATTTCTATTCTGTTTCGTATTCATATTTCTATTTTAACTCCTCAATTTAGCATTATGGACAGGGAAAGAACTAATCTAAAATCTGCACAAAAATATTATGCATTCAAATTCATACCGTGATTGTAGCATGCATGGACTCGACTCATATGCCTGGGATTTCCATAAAAAAGATTGTGCGCCGAAAATGGGTGATCACTGTATATTTCTGTTCTGTTTCGTATTCATATTTCTATTTTACCTCCTCAATTTAGCATTATGGACAGGGAAAGACAGAATCTAAAATCTGCACAAAAATATTTTGCCTTGAAATTCATACCGTGATTGTAGCATGCATGGACTCGACTCATATGACTGGGATTTCGATGAAAAAGATTGTGTGGCGAAAATGGGTGATCACTGTACATTTCTCTTCTGTTTCCTATTCATATTTATATTTTACCTCCTCAATTTAGCATTATGGACAGGGAAAGACCTAATCTAAAATCTGCACAAAAATATTATTCCTTCAAATTCATACCGTGATCGTAGCATGCATGGACTCGACTCATATGACTGGGATTTCCATGAAAAAGATTTTGGCCGGAAAATGGGTGATCACTGTACATTTCTCTTCTGTTTCCTATTTATATTTATATTTTACCTCCTCAATTTAGCATTATGGACAGGGAAAGAACTAATCTAAAATCTGCACAAAAATATTTTGCCTTCAAATTCATACCGTGATCGTAGCATGCATGGACTCGACTCATATGACTGGGATTTCCATGAAAAAGATTGTGGGCGGAAAATGGGTGATCACTGTACATTTCTCTTCTGTTTCCTATTTATATTTCTATTTTACCTCCTCAATTTAGCATTACGGACAGGGAACGACCTAATCTAAAATCTGCACAAAAATATTTTGCCTTCAAATTCATACCGTGATCGTAGCATGCATGGACTCGACTCATATGACTGGGATTTCCATGAAAAAGATTGTGGAACGAAAATGGGTGATCACTGTACATATCTCTTCTGTTTCCTATTTATATTTCTATTTTACCTCCTCAATTTAGCATTATGGACAGGGAATGACCTAATCTAAGATCTGCACAAAAATATTTTGCCTCCAAATTCATACCGTGAACGTAGCATGCATGGACTCGACTCATATGACTGGGATTTCCATGAAAAAGATTGTGGGCCGAAAATGGGTGGTCACTGTACATTTCTCTTCTGTTTCCTATTTATATTTCACCTCCTTAATTTAGCATTATGGACAGGGAAAGACCTAATCTAAAATCTGCACAAAAATATTTTGCCTTCAAATTCATACTGTGATCGTAGCATGCATGGACTCGACTCATGATACTGGGATTTCCATGAAAAAGATTGTGGGCCGTAAATTGGAGATCGCTGTACATTTCTCTTCTGTTTCCTATTTATATTTCTATTTTACCTCCTCAATTTAGCATTATGAACAGGGAAAGACCTAATCTAAAATCTGCACAAAAATATTTTGCCTTCAAATTCATACCGTGATCGTAGCATGCATGGACTCGACTCATATGACTGGGATTTCCATGAAAAAGATTGTGGGCCGAAAATGGGTGATCACTGTACATTTCTCTTCTGTTTCCTATTTATATTTATATTTTACCTCCTCAATTTAGCATTATGGACAGGGAAAGACCTAATCTGAAATCTTCACAAAAATATTTTGCCTTCAAATTCATACCGTTATCGTAGCATGCATGGATTCGACTCATATGACTGGGATTTCCATGAAAAAGATTGTGGGCGGAAAATGGGTGATCACTGTACATTTCTCTTCTGTTTCCTATTTATATTTATATTTTACCTACTTAATTTAGCATTATAGACAGGGAAAGACCTAATCTAATATATGCACAAAAATATTTTGCCTTCAAATTCATACCGTGAACGTAGAATGCATGGACTCGACTCATATGACTGGGATTTCCATGAAAAAGATTGTGGTCCGAAAATGCGTGATCACTGTCCATTTCTCTTTTGTTTCCTATTTATATTTATATTTTACTTCCTCAATTTAGCATCATGGACAGGGAAAGACCTAATGTAAAATCTGCACAAAAATATTTTGCCTTCAAATTCATACTGAGACCGTAGCATGCATGGACTCGACTCATATGACTGTGATTTCCATGAAAAAGATTGTGGGCCAAAAATGGCTGATCACTGTACATTTCTCTTCTGTTTCCTATTTATATTTATATTTTACTTCCTCAATTTAGCATCATGGACAGGGAAAGACCTAATCTAAGATCTGCACAAAAATATTTTGCCTTCAAATTCATACCGTGATCGTAGAATGCATGGACTCGACTCATATGACTGGGATTTCCATGAAAATGTTTGTGGGCCGAAAATGGTTGATCACTGTACATTTCTATTGTGTTTCGTATTCATATTTCTATTTTAACTCCTCAATTTAGCATTATGGACAGGGAAAGACCTAATCTAAAATCTGCACAAAAATATTTTGCCTTCAAATTCATACCGTGATCGTAGAATGCATGGACTCGACTCATATGACTGGGATTTCCATGAAAATGTTTGTGGGCCGAAAATGGTTGATCACTGTACATTTCTATTCTGTTTCGTATTCATATTTCTATTTTAACTCCTCAATTTAGCATTATGGACAGGGAAAGAACTAATCTAAAATCTGCACAAAAATATTATGCATTCAAATTCATACCGTGATTGTAGCATGCATGGACTCGACTCATATGCCTGGGATTTCGATGAAAAAGATTGTGGGGCGAAAATGGGTGATCACTGTACATTTCTCTTCTGTTTCCTATTTATATTTATATTTTACCTCCTCAATTTAGCATTATGGACAGGGAAAGACCTAATCTAAAATCTGCACAAAAATATTATTCCTTCAAATTCATACCGTGCTCGTAGCATGCATGGACTCGACTCATATGACTGGGATTTCCATGAAAAAGATTGTGGGCGGAAAATGGGTGATCACTGTACATTTCTCTTCTGTTTCCTATTTATATTTCTATTTTACCTCCTCAATTTAGCATTACGGACAGGGAACGACCTAATCTAAAATCTGCACAAAAATATTTTGCCTTCAAATTCATACCGTGATCGTAGCATGCATGGACTCGACTCATATGACTGGGATTTCCATGAAAAAGATTGTGGGCCGAAAATGGGTGATCACTGTACATATCTCTTCTGTTTCCTATTTATATTTCTATTTTACCTCCTCAATTTAGCATTATGGACAGGGAATGACCTAATCTAAGATCTGCACAAAAATATTTTGCCTCCAAATTCATACCGTGAACGTAGCATGCATGGACTCGACTCATATGACTGGGATTTCCATGAAAAAGATTGTGGGCCGAAAATGGGTGGTCACTGTACATTTCTCTTCTGTTTCCTATTTATATTTCACCTCATTAATTTAGCATTATGGACAGGGAAAGACCTAATCTAAAATCTGCACAAAAATATTTTGCCTTCAAATTCATACTGTGATCGTAGCATGCATGGACTCGACTCATGATACTGGGATTTCCATGAAAAAGATTGTGGGCCGTAAATTGGAGATCGCTGTACATTTCTCTTCTGTTTCCTATTTATATTTCTATTTTACCTCCTCAATTTAGCATTATGAACAGGGAAAGACCTAATCTAAAATCTGCACAAAAATATTTTGCCTCAAATTCATACCGTGATCGTAGCATGCATGGACTCGACTCATATGACTGGGATTTCCATGAAAAAGATTGTGGGCCGAAAATGGGTGATCACTGTACATTTCTCTTCTGTTTCCTATTTATATTTATATTTTACCTCCTCAATTTAGCATTATGGACAGGGAAAGACCTAATCTGAAATCTTCACAAAAATATTTTGCCTTCAAATTCATACCGTTATCGTAGCATGCATGGATTCGACTCATATGACTGGGATTTCCATGAAAAAGATTGTGGGCGGAAAATGGGTGATCACTGTACATTTCTCTTCTGTTTCCTATTTATATTTATATTTTACCTACTTAATTTAGCATTATAGACAGGGAAAGACCTAATCTAATATATGCACAAAAATATTTTGCCTTCAAATTCATACCGTGAACGTAGAATGCATGGACTCGACTCATATGACTGGGATTTCCATGAAAAAGATTGTGGTCCGAAAATGCGTGATCACTGTCCATTTCTCTTTTGTTTCCTATTTATATTTATATTTTACTTCCTCAATTTAGCATCATGGACAGGGAAAGACCTAATGTAAAATCTGCACAAAAATATTTTGCCTTCAAATTCATACTGAGACCGTAGCATGCATGGACTCGACTCATATGACTGTGATTTCCATGAAAAAGATTGTGGGCCAAAAATGGCTGATCACTGTACATTTCTCTTCTGTTTCCTATTTATATTTATATTTTACTTCCTCAATTTAGCATCATGGACAGGGAAAGACCTAATCTAAGATCTGCACAAAAATATTTTGCCTTCAAATTCATACCGTGATCGTAGAATGCATGGACTCGACTCATATGACTGGGATTTCCATGAAAATGTTTGTGGGCCGAAAATGGTTGATCAATGTACATTTCTATTGTGTTTCGTATTCATATTTCTATTTTAACTCCTCAATTTAGCATTATGGACAGGGAAAGACCTAATCTAAAATCTGCACAAAAATATTTTGCCTTGAAATTCATACCGTGATTGTAGCATGCATGGACTCGACTCATATGACTGGGATTTCGATGAAAAAGATTGTGGGGCGAAAATGGGTGATCACTGTACATTTCTCTTCTGTTTCCTATTTATATTTATATTTTACCTCCTCAATTTAGCATTATGGACAGGGAAAGACCTAATCTAAAATCTGCACAAAAATATTATTCATTCAAATTCATACCGTGATCGTAGCATGCATGGACTCGACTCATATGACTGGGATTTCCATGAAAAAGATTGTGGCCGGAAAATGGGTGATCACTGTACATTTCTCTTCTGTTTCCTATTTATATTTATATTTTACCTCCTCAATTTAGCATTATGGACAGGGAAAGAACTAATCTAAAATCTGCACAAAAATATTTTGCCTTCAAATTCATACCGTGATCGTAGCATGCATGGACTCGACTCATATGACTGGGATTTCCATGAAAAAGATTGTGGGCGGATAATGGGTGATCACTGTACATTTCTCTTCTGTTTCCTATTTATATTTCTATTTTACCTCCTCAATTTAGCATTACGGACAGGGAACGACCTAATCTAAAATCTGCACAAAAATATTTTGCCTTCAAATTCATACCGTGATCGTAGCATGCATGGACTCGACTCATATGACTGGGATTTCCATGAAAAAGATTGTGGGCCGAAAATGGGTGATCACTGTACATATCTCTTCTGTTTCCTATTTATATTTCTATTTTACCTCCTCAATTTAGCATTATGGACAGGGAATGACCTAATCTAAGATCTGCACAAAAATATTTTGCCTCCAAATTCATACCGTGAACGTAGCATGCATGGACTCGACTCATATGACTGGGATTTCCATGAAAAAGATTGTGGGCCGAAAATGGGTGGTCACTGTACATTTCTCTTCTGTTTCCTATTTATATTTCACCTCCTTAATTTAGCATTATGGACAGGGAAAGACCTAATCTAAAATCTGCACAAAAATATTTTGCCTTCAAATTCATACTGTGATCGTAGCATGCATGGACTCGACTCATGATACTGGGATTTCCATGAAAAAGATTGTGGGCCGTAAATTGGAGATCGCTGTACATTTCTCTTCTGTTTCCTATTTATATTTCTATTTTACCTCCTCAATTTAGTATTATGGACAGGGAAAGACCTAATCTAAAATCTGCACAAAAATATTTTGCCTTCAAATTCATACCGTGATCGTAGCATGCATGGACTCGACTCATATGACTGGGATTTCCATGAAAAAGATTGTGGGCCGAAAATGGGTGATCACTGTACATTTCTCTTCTGTTTCCTATTTATATTTATATTTTACCTCCTCAATTTAGCATTATGGACAGGGAAAGACCTAATCTGAAATCTTCACAAAAATATTTTGCCTTCAAATTCATACCGTTATCGTAGCATGCATGGATTCGACTCATATGACTGGGATTTCCATGAAAAAGATTGTGGGCAGAAAATGGGTGATCACTGTACATTTCTCTTCTGTTTCCTATTTATATTTATATTTTACCTCCTCAATTTAGCATTATGGACAGTGAAAGACCTAATCTAAAATCTTCACAAAAATATTTTGCCTTGAAATTCATACCGTGATCGTAGCATGCATGGACTCGACTCATATGACTGGGATTTCCATGAAAAAGATTTTGGGCAGAACATGGGTGATCACTGTACATTTCTCTTCTGTTTCCTATTTATATTTATATTTTACCTCCTCAATTTAGCATTATGGACAGGGAAAGACCAAATCTAAGATCTGCACAAAAATATTTAGCCTTCAAATTCATACCGTGATCGTAGCATGCATTGACTCGACTTATATGACTGGGATTTCCATGAAAAAGATTGTGGGCCGAAAATGCGTGATCACTGTATATTTCTCTTTTGTTTCCTATTTATATTTATATTTTACCTCCTCAATTTAGCATTATGGACAGGGAATGACGTAATCTAAGTTCTGCACAAAAATATTTAGCCTTCAAATTCATACCGTGATCGTAGCATGCATGGACTCGACTCATATGACTGGGATTTCCAGGAAAGAGATTGTGGGCCGAAAATGCGTGATCACTGTATATTTCTCTTCTGTTTCCTATTCATATTTCTATTTTACCTCCTCAATTTAGCATTATGGACAGGGAAAGACCTAATCTAAAATCTGCACAGAAATATTTTGCCTTCAAATTCATACTGTGATCGTAGCATGCATGGACTCGAATCATATGACTGGGATTTCCATGAAAAAGATTGTGGGCCGAAAATGGGTGATCACTGTACATTTCTCTTCTTTTTTCTATTTATATTTCTATTTTACCTCCTCAATTTAGCATTAAGGACAGGGAAAGTCCTAATCTAAAATCTTCAGAAAAATATTTTGCTTTCAAATTCATACCGTGATCGTAGCATGCATGGACTCGAGTCATATGACTGGGATTTCCATGAAAAAGATTGTAGGGCGAAAAAGGGTGATCACTGTACATTTCTCTTCTGTTTCCTATTTATATTTATATTTTACCTCCTCATTTTAGCATTATGGACAGGGAAAGATATTATCTAAGCTCTGCACACAAATATTTTGCCTTCAAATTCATACCGTGATCGTAGCATGCATGCACTCAACTCATATCACTGGGATTTCCATGAAAAAGATTGTGGGCCGAAAATGGGTGATCACTGTACATTTCTCTTCTGTTTCCTATTTATATTTCTATTTTACCTCCTCAATTTAGCATTATGGACAGGGAAAGACCTAATCTAAGATCTGCACAAAAATATTTAGCCTTCAAATTCATACCGTGATCGTAGGATGATTGGACTCGACTCATATGACTGGGATTTCCATGAAAAAGATTGTGGGCCGAAAATGGGTGATCACTGTACATTTCTCTTCTGTTTCCTATTTATATTTCTATTTTACCTCCTCAATTTAGCATTATGATCAGGGAAAGAACAAATCTAAGATCTGCACAAAAACATTTTGCCTTCAAATTCATACCGTGATCGTAGCATGCATGGACTCGACTCATATGACTGGGATTTCCATGAAAAAGATTGTGGGCCGAAAATGGGTGATCACTGTACATATCTCTTCTGTTTCCTATTTATATTTATATTTTACCTCCTCATTTTAGCATTATGGACAGGGAAAGATATTATCTAAGCTCTGCACACAAATATTTTGCCTTCAAATTCATACCGTGCTCGTAGCATGCATTTACTCGACTCATATGACTGGGATTTCCATGAAAAAGATTGTGGGCCGAAAATGGGTGATCAGTGTACATTTCTCTTCTGTTTCCTATTTATATTTATATTTTACCTCCTCAATTTAGCATTATGGACAGGGAATGACCTAATCTAAGATCTGCACAAAAATATTTAGCCTTCAAATTCATACCGTGATCGTAGGATGATTGGACTCGACTCATATGACTGGGATTTCCATGAAAAAGATTGTGGGCAGAAAATGGGTGATCACTGTACATTTCTCTTCTGTTTCCTATTTATATTTATATTTTACCTCCTCAATTTAGCATTATAGACAGGGAAAGACCTAATCTAAAATCTGCACAAAAATATTTTGCCTTCAAATTCATACCGTGATCGTAGCATGCATGGACTCGACTCATATGACTGGGATTTCCATGAAAAAGATTGTGGGCCGAAAATGAGTGATCACTGTACATTTCTCTTCTGTTTCCTCTTCATATTTCTTTTTTACCTCCTCAATTTAGCATTATGGCCAGGGAAAGACCTAATCTAAGCTCTGCACAAAAATATTTTGCCTTCAAATTCATACCGTGATCGTTGCATGCATGGACTCGACTCATATGACTGGGATTTCCATGAAAAAGATTGTGGGCCGAAAATGGGTGATCACTGTACATTTCTCTTCTGTTTCCTATTTATATTTTACCTGCTCAATTTAGCATTATGGCGAGGGAAAGACCTAATCTAAGCTCTGCACAAAAATATTTTGCCTTCAAATTCATACCGTGATCGTAGCATGCATGGACTCGACTCATATGACTGGGATTTCCATGAAAAAGATTGTGGGCCGGAAATGGGTGATCACTGTACATTTCTCTTCTCTTTCCTATTTATATTTCTATTTTACCTCCTCAATTTAGCATTATGGACAGAGAAAGACCTAATCTAAAATCTGCACAAAAATATTTTGCCTTCAAATTCATACTGTGATCGTAGCATGCATGGACTCGACTCATAAGACTGGGATTTCCATGAAAAAGTTTGTGGTCCGAAAATGGGAGATCGCTGTACATTTCTCTTCTGTTTCCTATTTATATTTATATTTTACCTCCTCAATTTAGCATTATGGACAGAGAAGGACCTAATCTGAAATCATCACAAAAATATTTTGCATTCAAATTCATACCGTGATCGTAGCATGCATGGACTCGACTCATATGACTGGGATTTCCATGAAAAAGATTGTGGGCGGAAAATGGGTGATCACTGTACATTTGTCTTCTGTTTCCTATTTATATTTATATTTTACCTCCGCAATTTAGCATTATGGACAGGGAAAGACCTAGTCTAAAATCTGCACAAAAATATTTTGCCTTCAAATTCATACCATGATCGTAGCATGCATGGACTCGACTCATATGACTGGGATTTCAATGAAAAAGATTTTGGGCAGAAAATCGGTGATCACTGTACATTTCTCTTCTGTTTCCTATTTATATTTATATTTTACCTCCCCAATTTAACATTCTGGACAGGGAAAGACCTAATCTAACATCTGCACAAAAATATTTTGCCTTCAAATTCATACCGTGATCTTAGCATGCATGGACTCGACTCATATGACTGGGATTTCCATGAAAAAGATTGTGCGCCGAAAATGGGTGATCACTGTACATTTCTGTTCTGTTTCGTATTCATATTTCTATTTTACCTCCTCAATTTAGCATTATGGACAGGGAAAGACCTAATCTAAAATCTGCACAAAAATATTTTGCCTTCAAATTCATACTGTGATCGTAGCATGCATGGACTCGACTCATATGACTGGGATTTCCATGAAAAAGATTGTGGGCCGAAAATGGGTGATCACTGTACATTTCTCTTCTGTTTTCTATTTATATTTATATTTTACCTCCTCAATTTAGCATTATGGACAGGGAAAGAACTAATCTAAAATCTGCACAAAAATATTTTGCCTTCAAATTCATACCGTCATCGTAGCATGCATGGACTCGACTCATATGACTGGGATTTCCATGAAAAAGATTGTGGGCAGAAAATGGGTGATCAGTGTACATTTCTCTTCTGTTTCCTATTTATATTTCTATTTTACCTCTTCAATTTAGCATTATGGACAGGGAATGACCTAATCTAAGATCTGCACAAAAATATTTTGCCTTCAAATTCATACCGTGAACGTAGCATGCATGGACTCGACACATATGACTGGGATTTCCATGAAAAAGATTGTGAGCCGAAAATGGGTGGTCACTGTACATTTCTCTTCTGTTTCCTATTTATATTTATATTTTATCTCGTCAATTTAGCATTAAGGACAGGGAAAGTCCTAATCTAAAATCTTCACAAAAATATTTTGCTTTCAAATTCATACCGTGATCGTAGCATGCATGGACTTTGAGTCATAAGACTGGGATTTCCCTGAAAAAGATTGTGGGCCGAAAATGGGTGATCACTGTACATTTCTCTTGTGTTTCCTATTTATATTTCTATTTTACCTCCTCTAATTTAGCATTATGGACAGGGAAAGACCTAATCTAAAATCTGCACAAAAATATTTTGCCTTCAAATTCATACCGTGATCGTAGCATGCGTGGACTCGACTCATATGACTGGGATTTCCATGAAAAAGATTGTGGGCGGAAAATGCGTGATCACTGTACATTTCTCTTCTGTTTCCTATTTATATTTCTATTTTAACTCCTCAATTTAGCATTATGAACAGGGAAAGACCTAATCTAAAATCTGCACAAAAATATTTTACCTTCAAATTCATACCGTGATCGTAGCATGCATGGTCTCGACTCCTATGACTGGGATTTCCATGAAAAAGTTTGTGGGCCGAAAATGGGTGATCACTGTACATTTCACTTCTGTTTCCTATTTATATTTCTATTTTACCTCCTCAATTTAGCATAATGGACAGGGAAAGACCTAATCTAAGATCTGCAGAAAAATATTTGCCTTCAAATTCATACCGTGATCGTGGCATGCATGGACTCGACTCATATGACTGGGATTTCCATGAAAAAGATTGTGGGATGAAAATGGGTGATCACTGTACATTTCTCTTCTGTTTCCTATTTATATTTCTATTTTACCTCCTCAATTTAGCATAATGGACAGGGAAAGAACTAATCTAAAATCTGCACAAAAATATTTGCCTTCAAATTCATACCGTGATCGTGGCATGCATGGACTCGACTCATATGACTGGGATTTCCATGAAAAAGATTGTGGGCCGAAAATGGGTGATCACTGTACATTTCTCTTCTGTTTCCTATTTATATTTATATTTTACATCCTTCATTTAGCATTATGGACAGGGAAAGACCTAATCTAAGATCTGCACAAAAATATTTTGCCTTCAAATTCATACCCTGATCGTAGCATGCATGGACTCGACACATATGACTGGGATTTCCATGAAAAACATTGTGGGCCGAAAATGGGTGATCACTGTACATTTCTCTTCTGTTTCCTATTTATGTTTCTATTTTACCTCCTCAATTTAGCATTATGGCCAGGGAAAGACCTAATCTAAGCTCTGCACAAAAATATTTTGCCTTCAAATTCATACCGTGATCGTAGCATGCATGGACTCGACTCATATGACTGGGATTTCCATGAAAAAGATTGTGGGCCGAAAATGGGTGATCACTATACATTTCTCTTTTGTTTTCTATTTATATTTCTTTTTTACCTCCTAAATTTAGCATTATCGACAGGGAAAGACCTAATCTAAGCTCTGCACAAAAATATTTTGCCTTCAAATTCATACCGTGATAGTAGCATGCATGGACTCGACACATATGACTGGGATTTCCATGAAAAACATTGTGGGCCGAAAATGGGTGATCACTGTACATTTCTCTTCTATTTCCTATTTATATTTATATTTTACCTCCTCAATTTAGCATTATCGCCAGTGAAAGAACTAATCTAAAATCTGCACAAAAATATTTTGCCTTCAAATTCATACCGTGATCGTAGCATGCATGGACTCGACTCATATGACAGGGATTTACATCAAAAAGTTTGTGGGCCGTAAATGGGTGATCACTGTACATTTCTATTCTGTTTCCTATTTATATTTATATTTTACCTCCTCAATTTAACATTATGGACAGGGAAAAGCCTAATCTAAGATCTGCACAAAAATATTTTGCTTTCAAATTCATACTGTGATTGTGGCATGCATGGACTCTATTCATATGCCTGGGATTTCCATGGAAAAGATTGTGGGCCGAAAATGGGTGATCACTGTACATTTCTCTCTGTTTCTTATTTATATTTCTATTTTACCTCCTCAATTTAACATTATGGACAGGGAAAGACCTAATCTAAAATCTGCACAAAAATATTTTGCCTTCAAATTCATACCGTGATCGTGGCATGCATGGACTCGATTCATATGACTGGGATTTCCATGAAAAAGATTGTGGGCCGAAAATGGGTGGTCACTCTACGTTTCTCTCTGTTTCCTATTTATATTTATATTTTACCTCCTGAATTTAGCATTATGGACAGGGAAAGACCTAATCTAAAATCTGCACAAAAATATTTTGCCTTCAAATTCATACCGTGATCGTAGCATGCATGGACTTGACTCATACGACTGGGATTGCCATGAAAAAGATTGTGGGCCGAAAATGGGTGGTCACTGTACGTTTCTCTTCTGTTTCCTATTTATATTTATATTTTACCTCCTCAATTTAACATTATGGACAGGGAAAGACCTAATCTAAAATCTGCACAAAAATATTTTGCCTTCAAATTCATACTGTGATCGTAGCATGCATGGATTCAACTCACATGACTGGGATTTCCATGAAAAAGATTGTGGCCCTAAAATGGGTGATCACTGTACATTTCTTTTCTGTTTCCTATTTATATTTATATTTTACCTCCTCAATTTAGCATTATGGACAGGGAAAAGCCTAATCTAAGATCTGCACAAAAATATTTTGCTTTCAAATTCATACTGTGATTGTGGCATGCATGGACTCGATTCATATGCCTGGGATTTCCATGGAAAAGATTGTGGGCCGAAAATGGGTGATCACTGTACATTTCTCTTCTGTTTCCTATTTATATTTATATATTACCTCCTCAATTTAGCATTTTGGACCGGGAAAGACCTAATCTAAGGTCTGCACAAAAATATTTTGCCTTCAAATTCATACCGTGATCGTAGCATGCATGGACATGACTCATATGACTTGGATTTCCATGAAAAAGATTGTGGGCCGAAAATGGGTGGTCACTGTACGTTTCTCTTCTGTTTCCTATTTATATTTATATTTTACCTCCTCAATTTAGCATTATGGACAGGGAAAGACCTAATCTAAAATCTGCACAAAAATATTTTGCCTTCAAATTCATACCGTGATCGTAGCATGCATGGACTCAACTCACAGGACTGGGATTTCCCTGAAAAACATTGTGGCCCGAAAATGGGTGATCACTGTACATTTCTTTTCTGTTTCCTATTTATATTTATATTTTAACTCCACATTTTAGCATTATGGACAGGGAAAGGCCTAATCTAAGATCAGCACAAAAATATAATGCTTTCAAATTCATACCGTGATTGTGGCATGCATGGACTCGATTCAAATGACTGGGATTTCCATGAAAAAGATTGTGGGCTGAAAATGGGTGGTCACTGTACGTTTCTCTTCTGTTTCCTATTTATATTTATATTTTACCTCCTCAATTTAGCATTATGGACAGGGAAAGACATAATCTAAGATCTGCACAAATATATTTTGCTTTCAAATTCATACCGTGATCGTGGCATGCATGGACTCGATTCATATGACTGGGAATTCCATGAAAAAGATTGTGGGCCGAAAATGGGTGATCACTGTACATTACTCTTCTGTTTCCTATTTATATTTATATTTTACCTCCTGAATTTATCATTATGGACAGGGAAAGACCTAATCTAAAATCTGCTCAAAAATATTTTGCCTTCAAATTCATACCGTGATCGTAGCATGCATGGACTCGACTCATATGACTGGGATTTCCATGAAAAAGATTGTGGGCCGAAAATGGGTGATCACTGTACATTTCTCTCTGTTTCCTATTTATATTTATATTTTACCTCCTGTATTTAGCATTATGGACAGGGAAAGACCTAATCTAAAATCTGCACAAAAATATTTTGCCTTCAAATTCATACCGTGATCGTAGCATGCATGGATTTGACTCATATGACTGTGATTTCCATGAAAAAGATTGTGGGCCGAAAATGGGTGATCACTGTACGTTTCTCTCTGTTTCCTATTTATATTTATATTTTACCTCCTGAATTTAGCATTATGGACAGGGAAAGACCTAATCTAAAATCTGCACGAAAATATTTTGCCTTCAAATTCATACCGTGATCTTGCATTGCATGGACTCAACTCACATGACTGGGATTTCCATGAAAAAGATTGTGGGCCGAAAATGGGGGATCACTGTACATTTCTCTTCTGTTTCCTATTTATATTTATATTTTACCTCCTCAATTTAGCATTATGGACATGGAAAGACCTAATCTAAAATCTGCACAAAAATATTTTGCCTTCAAATTCATACCGTGATCGTAGCATGCATTGACTGGACTCATATGACTGGGATTTCCATGAAAAAATTTGTGGGCTGAAAATGGGTGGTCACTGTACATTTCTCTTCTGTTTCCCATTTATATTTATATTTTACCTCCTCAATTTAGCATTATGGACAGGGAAAGACCTAATCTAAGATCTGCACAAAAATATTTTGCCTTCAAATTCATACCGTGATCGTAGCATGCATGGACTCAACTCACATGACTGGGATTTCCATGAAAAACATTGTGGCCCGAAAATGGGTGATCACTGTACATTTCTTTTCTGTTTCCTATTTATATTTCTATTTTACCTCCTCAATTTAACATTATGGACAGGGAAAGACCTAATCTAATATCTGCACAAAAATATTTTGCCTTCAAATTCATACCGTGATTGTAGCATGCATGGAATCGACTCATATGACTGGGATTTCCATGAAAAAGATTGTGTGCCGAAAATGGGTGATCACTGTACATTTCTGTTCTGTATTCTATTTATATTTCTATTTTACCTCCTCAATTTAGCATTATGGACAGGGAAAGACCTAATCTAAGCTCTGCACAAAAATATTTTGCCTTCAAATTCATACCGGGATCGTAGCATGCATGGACTCGACTCATATGACTTGGATTTCCATGAAAAAGATTGTGGGCAGAAAATGGGTGATCACTGTACATTTCTCTTCTGTTTCCTATTTATATTTCTATTTTACCTCCTCAATTTATCATTATGGACAGGGAAAGACCTAATCTAATATCTGCACAAAAATATTTTGCCTTCAAATTCATACCGTGATCGTAGCATGCATGGAGACGACTCATATGACTGGGATTTCCATGAAAAAGATTGTGGGCCGAAAATGGGTGATCACTGTACATTTCTCTTCTGTTTCCTATTTATATTTATATTTTTCCTCCTCAATTTAGCATTATGGACAGGAAAAGATATAATCTAAATCTGCACAAAAATATTTTGCCTTCTAATTCATACCGTGATCGTAGCATGCATTGAATCGACTCATATGACTGGGATGTCCATGAAAAAGTTTGTGGGCCGAAAATAGGTGATCACTGTACATTTCTTTTCTGTTTCCTATTTATATTTATATTTTACCTCCTCAATTTAGCATTATGGACAGGGAAAGACCTAATCTAAGCTCTGCACAAAAATATTTTGCCTTCAAATTCATACCGTGATTGGAGCATGCATGGAATCGACTCATATGACTGGGATTTCCATGAAAAAGATTGTGTGCCGAAAATGGGTGATCACTGTACATTTCTGTTCTGTATTCTATTTATATTTCTATTTTACCTCCTCAATTTAGCATTATGGACAGTGAAAGACCTAATCTAATCTCTGCACAAAAATATTTTGCCTTCAAATTTATACCGTGATCGTAGCATGCATGGACTCGACTCATATGACTAGGATTTCCATGAAAAAGATAGTGGGGAGAAATGGGTGATCACTGTACATTTCTCTTCTGTTTCCTATTTATATTTCTATTTTACCTCCTCAATTTAGCATTATCACCAGTGAAAGACCGAATCTAAGCTCTGCACAAAAATATTTTGCCTTCAAATTCATACCGTGATCGTAGCATGCATGGACTCGACTCATATGATTGGGATTTCCATGAAAAAGATTGTGGGCCGAAAATGGGTGATCACTGTACATTTCTCTACTGTTTCCTATTTATATTTATATTTTACCTCCTCAATTTAGCATTATGGCCAGGGAAAGACCTAATCTAAGCTCTGCACAAAAATATTTTACCTTCAAATTCATACCGTGATCGTAGCATGCATGGACTCGACTCATATGACTGTGATTTCCATGAATAAGATTGTGGGCCGAAAATGGGTGATCACTGTACATTTCTCTTCTGTTTCCTATTTATATTTCTATTTTACCTCCTCAATTTAGCATTATCGACAGGGAACAACCTAATCTAAGATCTGCACAAAAATATTTTGCCTTCAAATTCATACCATGAATGTAGCATGCATGGACTCGACTCATATGACTGGGATTTCCATGAAAAAGATTGTGGGCCGAAAATGGGTGGTCACTGTACATTTCTCTTCTGTTTCCTATTTATATTTATATTTTACCTACTCAATTTAGCATTATGGACAGGGAAAGACCAAATCTAAGATCTGCACAAAAATATTTTGCCTTCAAATTCATACCGTGATCGTAGCATGCATGGACTCGACTGATATGTCTGGGATTTCCATGAAAAAGATTGTGGGCCGAAAATGCGTGATCACTGTATATTTCTCTTTTGTTTCCTATTTATATTTATATTTTACCTCCTCAATTTAGCATTATGGACAGGGAAAGACCTAATCTAAGATCTGCACAAAAATATTTTGCCTTCAAATTCATACCCTGATCGTAGCATGCATGGACTCGACTCATATGAATGGGATTTCCATGAAAAAGATTGTGGGCCGAAAATGGGTGATCACTGTACATTTCTCTTCTGTTTCCTATTTATATTTCTAATTTACCTCCTCAATTTAGCATTATGGATAGGGAAAAACCTAATCTAAAATCTGCACAAAAATATTTTGCCTTCAAATTCATACCGTGATCGTAGCATGCATGGACTCGACTCATATGACTGGGATTTCCATAAAAAAGATTGTGGGCCGAAAATGGGTGATCACTGTACATTTCTCTTCTGTTTCCTATTTATATTTCTATTTTACCTCCTCAATTTAGCATTATGGACAGGGAAAGACCTAATCTAAGATCAGCACAAAAATATTTTGTCTTCAAATTCATACCCTGATCGTAGCATGCATGGACTCGACTCATATGATTGGGATTTCCATGAAAAAGATTGTGGGCCGAAAATGGGTGATCACTGTACATTTCTCTACTGTTTCCTATTTATATTTCTATTTTACCTCCTCAATTTAGCATTATGGCCAGGGAAAGACCTAATCTAAGATCTGCACAAAAATATTTTACCTTCAAATTCATACCGTGATCGTAGCATGCATGGACTCGACTCATATGACTGGGATTTCCATGAAATAGATTGTGGGCCGAAAATGGGTGATCACTGTACATTTCTCTTCTGTTTCCTATTTATATTTCTATTTTTTCCTCCTCAATTTAGCATTATGGACAGGGAAAGACCTAATCTAAGATCAGCACAAAAATATTTTTTCTTCAAATTCATACCCTGATCGTAGCATGCATGGACTCGACTCATATGACTGGGATTTCCATGAAAAAGATTGTGGGCCGAAAATGGGTGATCAGTGTACATTTCTCTTCTGTTTCCTATTTATATTTCTATTTTACCTCCTCAATTTAGCATTATGGACAGGGAAAGACCTAATCTAAGATCTGCAGAAAAATATTTTGCCTTCAAATTCATACCGTGATCGTAGCATGCATGGACTCGACTCATATGACTGGGATTTCCATGAAAAAGATTGTGGGCCGAAAATGGGTGATCACTGTACATTTCTCTTCTGTTTCCTATTTATATTTATATTTTACCTCCTAAATTTAGCATTATGGACAGGGAAAGACCTAATCTAAGATCTGCACAAAAATATTTTGCCTTCAAATTCATACCGTGATCGTAGCATGCATGGACTCGACTCATATGACTGGGATTTCCAGGAAAAAGATACTGGGCCGAAAATGGGTGATCAGTGTACATTTCTCTTCTGTTTCCTATTTATATTTCTATTTTACCTCCTAAATTTAGCATTATGGACAGGGAAAGACCTAATCTAAGATCTGCACAAAAATATTTTGCCTTCAAATTCATACCCTGATCGTAGCATGCATGGACTCGACTCATATGATTGGGATTTCCATGAAAAAGATAGTGGGCCAAAAATGGGTGATCACTGTACATTTCTCTTCTGTTTTCTATTTATATTTATATTTTACCTCCTCAATTTAGCATTATGGACAGGGAAAGACGTAATCTAAGATCTACACAAAAATATTTAGCCTTCAAATTCATATCGTGATCGTAGCATGAATGGACTCGACTCATATGACTGGGATTTCCATGAAAAAGATTGTGGGCCGAAAATGGGTGATCACTGTACATTTATCTTCTGTTTCCTATTTATATTTATATTTTACCTCCTCAATTTAGCATTATGGCCAGGGAAAGACCTAATGTAAGCTCTGTACAAAAATATTTTGCCTTCAAATTCATACCGTGATCGTAGCATGCATGGCCTCGACTCATATGACTGGGATTTCCATGAAAAAGATTGTGGGCCGAAAATGGGTGATGACTGTACATTTCTCTACTGTTTCCTATTTATATTTCAATTTTAATTCCTCAAATTAGCATTATGGACAGGGAAAGACCTAATCTAAGATCTGCACAAAAATATTTTGCCCTCAAATTCATACCGTGATCGTAGCATGCATGGACACGACTCATATGCCTGGGATTCCCATGAAAAACTTTGTGGCCCGAAAACGGGTTATCACTGTACATTTCTCTTCTGTTTCCTATTTATATTTATATTTTACCTCCTCAATTTAGAATTATGGACAGGGAAAGACCTAATCTAAGATCTGCACAAAAATATTTTGCCTTCAAATTCATACCGTGATCGTAGCATGCATGTATTCGATTCATATGACTGGGATTTCCATGAAAAAGGTTGTGGCCCGAAAATGGGTGATCACTGTACATTTCTCTTCTGTTTTCTATTTATATTTCTATTTTACCTCCTCAATTTAGCATTATGGACAGGGAAAGACCTAATCTAAGATCAGCACAAAAATATTTTGTCTTCAAATTCATACCCTGATCGTAGCATGCATGGACTCGACTCATATGATTGGAATTTCCATGAAAAAGATTGTGGGCCGAAAATGGGTGATCACTGTACATTTCTCTACTGTTTCCTATTTATATTTCTATTTTACCTCCTCAATTTAGCATTATGGCCAGGGAAAGACCTAATCTAAGATCTGCACAAAAATATTTTACCTTCAAATTCATACCGTGATCGTAGCATGCATGGACTCGACTCATATGACTGGGATTTCCATGAAATAGATTGTGGGCCGAAAATGGGTGATCAGTGTACATTTCTCTTCTGTTTCCTATTTATATTTATATTTTACCTCCTAAATTTAGCATTATGGACAGGGAAAGACCTAATCTAAGATCTGCACAAAAATATTTTGCCTTCAAATTCATACCGTGATCGTAGCATGCATGGACTCGACTCATATGACTGGGATTTCCAGGAAAAAGATACTGGGCCGAAAATGGGTGATCAGTGTACATTTCTCTTCTGTTTCCTATTTATATTTCTATTTTACCTCCTAAATTTAGCATTATGGACAGGGAAAGACCTAATCTAAGATCTGCACAAAAATATTTTGCCTTCAAATTCATACCCTGATCGTAGCATGCATGGACTCGACTCATATGATTGGGATTTCCATGAAAAAGATAGTGGGCCAAAAATGGGTGATCACTGTACATTTCTCTTCTGTTTTCTATTTATATTTATATTTTACCTCCTCAATTTAGCATTATGGACAGGGAAAGACGTAATCTAAGATCTACACAAAAATATTTAGCCTTCAAATTCATATCGTGATCGTAGCATGAATGGACTCGACTCATATGACTGGGATTTCCATGAAAAAGATTGTGGGCCGAAAATGGGTGATCACTGTACATTTATCTTCTGTTTCCTATTTATATTTATATTTTACCTCCTCAATTTAGCATTATGGCCAGGGAAAGACCTAATGTAAGCTCTGTACAAAAATATTTTGCCTTCAAATTCATACCGTGATCGTAGCATGCATGGCCTCGACTCATATGACTGGGATTTCCATGAAAAAGATTGTGGGCCGAAAATGGGTGATGACTGTACATTTCTCTACTGTTTCCTATTTATATTTCAATTTTACCTCCTCAAATTAGCATTATGGACAGGGAAAGACCTAATCTAAGATCTGCACAAAAATATTTTGCCCTCAAATTCATACCGTGATCGTAGCATGCATGGACACGACTCATATGCCTGGGATTTCCATAAAAAACTTTGTGGCCCGAAAACGGGTTATCACTGTACATTTCTCTTCTGTTTCCTATTTATATTTATATTTTACCTCCTCAATTTAGAATTATGGACAGGGAAAGACCTAATCTAAGATCTGCACAAAAATATTTTGCCTTCAAATTCATACCGTGATCGTAGCATGCATGTATTCGATTCATATGACTGGGATTTCCATGAAAAAGGTTGTGGCCCGAAAATGGGTGATCACTGTACATTTCTCTTCTGTTTCCTATTTATATTTATATTTTACCTCCTCAATTTAGCATTATGGACAGGGAAAGACGTAATCTAAGATCTGCAAAAAAATATTTTGCCTTCAAATTCATACCGTGATCGTAGCATGCATGGACTCGACTCATGTGACTGGGATTTCCATGAAAAAGATTGTGGGCACAAAATGGGTGATCACTGTACATTTCTCTTCTGTTTCCTATTTATATTTATATTTTACCTCCTCAATTTAGCATTATGGCCAAAGAAAGACCTAATCTAAGATCTGCACAAAAATATTTTGCCCTCAAATTCATACCGTGATCGTAGCATGCATGGACACGACTCATATGCCTGGGATTTCCATGAAAAACTTTGTGGGCCGAAAACGGGTTATCACTGTACATTTCTCTTCTGTTTCCTATTTATATTTATATTTTACCTCCTCAATTTAGCATTATGGACAGGGAAAGACGTAATCTAAGATCTGCAAAAAATATTTTGCCTTCAAATGCATACCGTTATCGTAGCATGCATGGACTCGACTCATATGACTGGGATTTCCATGAAAAAGATTGTGGGCGGAAAATGGGTGATTACTGTACATTTCTCTTCTGTTTCCTATTTATATTTCTATTTTACCTACTCAATTTAGCATTATGGACAGGGAAAGACATAATCTAAAATCTGCACAAAAATATTTTGCCTTCAAATTCATACCGTGATCGTAGCATGCATGCACTCGACTCATATGACTGGGATTTCCATGAAAAAGATTTTGGGCTGAAAATGGGTGATCACTGTACATTTGCTTCTGTTTCTTATTTATATTTATATTTTACATCCTCAATTTAGCATTATGGACAGGGAAAAACCTAATCTAAGATCTGCACAAAAATATTTTGCCTTCAAATTCATACCGTCATCGTAGCATGCATGGACTCGACTCATATGACTGGGATTTCCATGAAAAAGATTGTGGGCCGAAAATGGGTGATCACTGTACATTTCTCTTCTGTTTCCTATTTATATTTATATTTTACCTCCTCAATTTAGCATTATGGACAGGGAAAGACCTACTCTAAGATCTGCACAAAAATATTTTGCCCACAAATTCATACCGTGATCGTAGCATGCATGGACTCGACTTATATGACTGGGATTTCAATGAAAAAGATTGTGGGCAGAAAATGGGTGATCACTGTACATTTCTCTTCTGTTTCCTATTCATATTTCTATTTTACCTCCTCAATTTAGCATTATGGACAGGGAAAGACCTAATCTAAGATCTGCACAAAAATATTTTGCCTTCAAATTCATACCATAATCGTAGCATGCATGGACTCGACTCATATGACTGGGATTACCATGAAAAAGATTGTGGGCCGAAAATGGGTGATCACTGTACATTTCTCTTCTGTTTCCTATTTATATTTATATTTTACCTCCTCAATTTAGCATTATGGGCAGGGAAAGTAATTATCTAAGTTCTGCACACAAATATTTTGCATTCAAATTCATGCCGTGATCGTAGCATGCATGGACTCGACTCATATGACTGGGATTTCCAGGAAAAAGATTGTGGGCCGCAAATGGGTGATCACTGTACATTTCTCTTCTGTTTCCTATTTATATTTCTATTTTACCTCCTCAATTTAGCATTATGGACAGGGAAAGACGTAATCTAAAATCTGCACAAAAATATTTTGTCTTCAAATTCATACCGTGATCGTAGCATGCATGGACTCGACTCATATGACTGTGATTTCCATGAAAAAGTTTGTGGGCAGAAAATGGGTGATCACTGTACATTTCTCTTCTGTTTACTATTTATATTTCTATTTTACCTCCTCAATTTAGCATTATGGACAGGGAAAGACCTAATCTAAAAGCTGCACAAAAATATTTTGCCTTCAAATTCATACCGTGATCGTAGCATGCATGGAAGCGACTCATATGACTGGGATTTCCATGTAAAAGATTGTGGGCCGAAAATGGGTGATCACTGTACATTTGTCTTCTATTTCCTATTTATATTTATATTTTAGCTTCTCAATTTAGTATTATGGAAAAGGAAAGTCCTAATCTAAAATCTTCACAAAAATATTTTGCTTTCAAATTTATACCATGATCGTAGCATGCATGGACTCGACTCATATGACTGGGATTTCCATGAAAACGATTGCGGGCCGAAAATGGGTGATCACTGTACATTTCTCTTCTGTTTCCTATTTATATTTCTATTTTACCTCCTCAATTTAGCATTATGGCCAGGGAAAGACCTAATCTAAGCTCTGCACAAAAATATTTTGCCTTCAAATTCATACCTTGATCGTAGCATGCATGGACTCGACTCATATGACTGGGATTTCCATGAAAAAGATTGTGGGCCGAAAATAGGTGATCACTGTACATTTCTCTTCTGTTTCCTATTTATATTTCTTTTTTACCTCCTCAATTTAGCATTATGGCCAAAGAAAGACCTAATCTAAGATCTGCACAAAAATATTTTGCCTTCAAATTCATACCGTGATCGTAGCATGCATGGACTCATATGACTGGGATTTCCATGAAAAAGATTTGGGGCCTGAAAATGGGTGATCACTGTACATTTCTCTTCTGTTTCCTATTTATATTTATATTTTACTTCCTCAATTTAGCATTATGGACAGGGAAAGACCTAATCTAAAATCTTCACAAAAATATTTTGCTTTCAAATTCATACCATGATCGTAGCATGCATGGACTCGACTCATATGACTGGGATTTCCATGAAAAAGATTGTAGGCCGAAAATGGGCGATCACTGTACATTTCTCTTCTGTTTCCTAGTTATATTTATATTTTACCTCCTAAATTTAGCATTTTGGACCGGGAAAGACGTAATCTAAAATCTGCACAAAAATATTTTGCCTTCAAATACATACCGTGATCGTAGCATGCATAGACCCGACTGATATGACTGGGATTTCAATGAAAAAGATAGTGGGCCGAAAATGGGTGATCACTGTACATTTCTCTTCTGTTTCCTATTTATATTTCTATTTTACCTCCTCAATTTAGCATTATGGACAGGGAAAAAGCTAATCTAAAAGCTGCACAAAAATATTTTGCCTTCAAATTCATACCGTGATCGTAGCATGCATGGAAGCGACTCATATGACTGGGATTTCCATGTAAAAGATTGTGGGCCGAAAATGGGTGATCACTGTACATTTGTCTTCTATTTCCTATTTATATTTATATTTTAGCTTCTCAATTTAGTATTATGGAAAAGGAAAGTCCTAATCTAAAATCTTCACAAAAATATTTTGCTTTCAAATTCATACCGTGTTCGTAGCATGCATGACTCGACTCATATGACTGGGATTTCCAGGAAAAAGATTGTGGGCCGAAAATGGGTGATCACTCTACATTTACTTTCGGTTTCCTATTCATATTTATATTTTACCTCCTCAATTTAGCATTATGGACAGGGAAAGACCTAATCTAAGCTCTGCATAAAAATATTTTGCCTTCAAATTCATACCGTGATCGTAGCATGCATGGACGCGACTCATATGACTGGGATTTCCATGTAAAAGATTGTGTGCCAAAAATAGGTGATCACTGAACATTTCTCTTCTGTTTCCTATTTATATTTTTATTTTACGTCCTCAATTTAGCATTATGGACACGGAAAGACCTAATCTAAAATCTGCACAAAAATATTTTGCTTTCAAATTCATACTATGATTGTAGCATGCATGGACTCGACTCATATGACTGGGATTTCCATGAAAAAGATTGTGGGCCGAAAATGGGTGATCACTGTACATTTCTCTTCTGTTTCCTATTTATATTTATATTTTACCTCCTAAATTTAGCATTATGGCCAGAGAAAGACTTAATCTAAGATCTGCAAAAAAATATTTTGCCTTCAAATTCATACCGTGATCGTAGCATGCATGGACTCGACTCATATGACTGGGATTTCCATGAAAAAGATTGTGGGCCGAAAATGGGTGATCACTGTACATTTCTCTTCTGTTTCCTATTTATATTTCTATTTTACCTCCTAAATTTAGCATTATGGACAGGGAAAGACCTAATCTAAGATCTGCACAAAAATATTTTTCTTTCAAATTCATACCGTGTTCGTAGCATGCATGGACTCGACTCATATGACTGGGATTTCCATGAAAAAGATTGTGGGCCGAAAATGGGTGATCACTGTACATTTCTGTTCTGTTTCCTATTCATATTTATATTTTAACTCCTCAATTTAGCATTACGGACAGTGAAAGACCTAATCTAAGATCTGCACAAAAATATGTTGCTTTCAAATTCATACCGGGATCGTAGCATGCATGGACTCACATGACTGTGATTTCCATGAAAAAGTTTGTGGGCCGAAAATGGGTGATCACTGTACATTTCTCTTCTGTTTCCTATTTATATTTATATTTTAACTCCTCAATTTAGCATTATGGACAGGGAAAGACCTAATCTAAGCTCTGCATAAAAATATTTTGCCTTCAAATTCATACCGTGATCGTAGCATGCATGGACGCGACTCATATGACTGGGATTTCCATGTCAAAGATTGTGGGCCAAAAATAGGTGATCACTGTACATTTCTCTCCTTTTCCTATTTATATTTCTATTTTACGTCCTCAATTTAGCATTATGGACAGGGAAAGACCTAATCTAAGATCTGCAAAAAAATATTTTGCCTTCAAATTCATACCGTGATCGTAGCATGCATGGACTCGACTCATATGACTGGGATTTCCATGAAAAAGATTGTCGGCACAAAATGGGTGATCACTGTACATTTCTCTTCTGTTTCCCATTACTATTTCTATTTTACTTCCTCAATTTAGCATTATGGACAGGGAAAGACCTAATGTAAGTTCTGCAAATAAATATTTTGCCTTCAAATTCATACCGTGATTGTAGCATGCATGGACTCGACTCATATGACTGGGATTTCCATGAAAAAGATTGTGGGCACAAAATGGGTGATCACTGTACATTTCTCTTCTGTTTCCCATTACTATTTCTATTTTACTTCCTCAATTTAGCATTATGTACAGGGAAAGACCTAATCTAAGACCTGCAAAAAAATATTTTGCCTTCAAATTCATACCGTGATCGTAGCATGCATGGACTCCTTCATATGAATGGCATTTCCATGAAAATGATTGTGGGCACAAAATGGGTGATCACTGTATATTTCTCTTCTGTTTCCTATTTATATTTCTATTTTACCTCCTCAATTTAGCATTATGGACAGGGAAAGACCTAATCTAAGATCTGCAAAAATATATTTTGCCTTCAAATTCATACCGTGATAGTAGCATGCCTGGACTCGACTCATATGACTGGGATATTCCATGAAATAGATTGTGGGCACAAAATGGGTGATCACTGTACATTTCTCTTCTGTTTCCTATTTATATTTCTATTTTACCTCCTTCATTTAGCATTATGGACAGGGAAAGACCTAATCTAAGATCTGCAAAAAAATATTTTGCCTTCAAATTCATACCGTGATCGTAGCATGCATGGACTCGACTCATATGACTGGGATTTCCATGAAAAAGATTGTCGGCACAAAATTGGTGATCACTGTACATTTCTCTTCTGTTTCCAGTTACTATTTCTATTTTACTTCCTCAATTTAGCATTATGGACAGGGAAAGACCTAATGTAAGTTCTGCAAATAAATATTTTGCCTTCAAATTCATACCGTGATTGTAGCATGCATGGACTCGACTCATATGACTGGGATTTCCATGAAAAAGATTGTGGGCGCAAAATGGGTGATCACTGTACATTTCTCTTCTGTTTCCCATTACTATTTCTATTTTACTTCCTCAATTTAGCATTATGGACAGGGAAAGACCTAATCTAAGATCTGCAAAAAATTATTTTGCCTTCAAATTCATACCGTGATCGTAGCATGCATGGACTCGACTCATATGACTGGGATTTCCATGAAAAAGATTGTCGGCACAGAATGGGTGATCACTGTATATTTCTCTTCTGTTTCCTATTTATATTTATATTTTACTTCCTCAATTTAGCATTATGGACAGGGAAAGACCTAATCTAAGATCTGCAAAAAAATATTTTGCCTTCAAAATTCATACCGTGATCGTAGCATGCATGGACTTGACTCATATGACTGGGATTTCCATGAAAAAGATTGTGGGCCGAAAATGGGTGATCACTGTACATTTCTCTTCTGTTTCCTATTTATATTTATATTTTACCTCCTCAATTTAGCATTATCGCCAGGGAAAGACCTAATCTAAAATCTTCACAAAAATATTTTACCTTCAAATTCATACCGTGATCGTAGCATGCATGGACTCGACTCATATGACTGGGATTTCCATGAAAAAGATTGTGGGCCGAAAATGGGTGATCAGGTACATTTCTCTTCTGTTTCCTATTTATATTTCTATTTTACCTCCTCAATTTAGCATTATGGACAGGGAAAGACCTAATCAAAGATCTGCACAAAAATATTTTGCCTTCAAATTCATACCGTGATCGTAGCATGCATGGACTTGACTCATAAGACTGGGATTTCCATGAAAAATATTGTGGGCCGAAAATGGGTGATCATTGTACATTTGACATCTGTTTCCTATTTATAATTCTATTTTACCTCCTCAATTTAGCATTATGGCCAGCGAAAGACCTAATCTAAGCTCTGCACAAAAATATTTTGCCTTCAAATTCATACCGTGATCGTAGCATGCATGAACTCGACTCATATGACTGAGATTTCCATGAAAAAGATTGTGAGCAGAAAACGGGTGATCACTGTACATTTCTCTTCTGTTTCCTATTTATATTTATATTTTAACTCCTCAATTTAGCATTATGGACAGGGAAAGACCTAATCTAAGGTCTGCACAAAAATATTTTGTCTTCAAATTCATACCGTGATCGTAGCATGCATGGACTCAACTCATTTGACAGGGATTTCCATGAAAAAGTTTGTGGGCCGAAAATGGGTGATCACTGTA
This sequence comes from Acanthosepion lycidas, assembly GCA_963932145.1. NCBI lineage: Eukaryota > Metazoa > Mollusca > Cephalopoda > Sepiida > Sepiidae > Acanthosepion > Acanthosepion lycidas. The sequence continues at coordinate 361,489 of CAWVQA010000397.1, forward strand.
CATTTCTCTTCTGTTTCCTATTTATATTTATATTGTACCTCCTCAATTTAGCATTATGGCCACCGAAAGACCTAATCTAAGCTCTGCACAAAAATATTTAGCCTTCAAATTCATACCGTGATCGTAGCATGCATGGACTCGACTCATATGACTGGGATTTCCATGAAAAAGATTGTGGGCCGAAAATGGGTGATCACTGTACATTTCTCTTCTGTTTCCCATTAATATTTCTATTTTACTTCCTCAATTAAGCATTATGGACAGGGAAAGACCTAATCTAAGACCTGCAATAAAATATTTTGCCTTCCAATTAATACCGTGATCGTAGCATGCATGGACTCGACTTATATGACTGGGATTTAACTGAAAAAGTTTGTGGGCAGAAAATGGGTGATCACTGTACATTTCTCTTCTGTTTCCCATTACTATTTCTATTTTACTTCCTCAATTTAGCATTATGGACAGGGAAAGACCTAATCTAAGATCTGCAAAAAAATATTTTGCCTTCAAATTCATACCGTGATCGTAGCATGCATGGACTCGACTCATATGACTGGGATTTCCATGAAAAAGATTGTGGGCACAGAATGGGTGATCACTGTATATTTCTCTTCTGTTTCCTATTTATATTTATATTTTACTTCCTTCATTTTGCATTATGGACAGGGAAAGACCTAATCTAAGATCTGCAGAAAATATTTTGCCTTCAAATTCATACCGTGATCGTAGCATGCATGGACTCGACTCATATGACTGGGATTTCCATGAAAAAGTTTGTGGGCTCAAAATCGGTGATCACTGTATATTTCTCTTCTGTTTCCTATTTATATTTATATTTACTTCCTTCATTTTGCATTATGGACAGGGAAAGACCTAATCTAAGATCTGCAAATAAATATTTTGCCTTCAAATTCATACCGTGATCGTAGCATGCATGAACTCGACTCATATGACTGAGATTTCCATGAAAAAGATTGTGAGCAGAAAACGGGTGATCACTGTACATTTCTCTTCTGTTTCCTATTTATATTTATATTTTAACTCCTCAATTTAGCATTATGGATAGGGAAAGACCTAATCTAAGCTCTGCACAAAAATATTTTGTCTTCAAATTCATACCGTGATCGTAGCATGCATGGACTCAACTCATATGACAGGGATTTCCATGAAAAAGTTTGTGGGCCGAAAATGGGTGATCACTGTACATTTCTCTTCTGTTTCCTATTTATATTTATATTTTACCTCCTCAATTTAGCATTATGGCCACCGAAAGACCTAATCTAAGCTCTGCACAAAAATATTTTGCCTTCAAATTCATACCGTGATCGTAGCATGCATGAACTCGACTCATATGACTGGGATTTCCATGAAAAATATTGTGGGCACAAAATGGGTGATCACTGTACATTTCTCTTCTGTTTCCTATTTATATTTCTATTTTACCTCCTCAATTTAGCATTATGGACAGGGAAAGACCTAATCTAAAATCTGCAAAAAAATATGTTGCCTTCACATTCATACCGTGATCGTAGCATGCATGGACTAGACTCATATGACTGGGATTTCCATGAAAAAGATTGTGGGCCAGAAATGGGTGATCACTGTACATTTCACTTCTTTTTCCTATTTATATTTATATTTAACTCCTCAATTTAGCATTATGGACAGGGAAAGACCTAATCTAAGCTCTGCACAAAAATATTTTGCCTTCAAATTCATAACGTGATCGTAGCATGCATGGACTCGACTCATATGACTGGGATTTCCATGAAAAAGATTGTGGGCCGAAAATGGGTGATCACTGTACATTTCTCTTCTATTTCCTATTTATATTTCTATTTTACCTCCTCAATTTAGCATTATGGACAGGGAAAGACCTAACCTAAGATCTGCACAAAAATATTTTGCCTTCAAATTCATACCGTGATCGTAGCATGCATGGACTCGACTCATACGACTGGGATTTCCATGAAAAAGATTGTGGGCCAAAAATGGGTGATCACTGTACATTTCTCTTCTGTTTCCTATTTATATTTATATTTTAACTCCTCAATTTAGCATTATGGACAGGGAAAGACCTAATCTAAGAACTGCAAAAAAATATTTTGACTTCAAATTCATACCGTGATCGTAGCATGCATGAACTCGACTCATATGACTGGGATTTCCATGAAAAAGATTGTGGGCCGAAAATGGGTGATCACTGTACATTTCTCTTCTGTTTCCTATTTATATTTCTATTTTACCTCCTCAATTTAGCATTATGGCCAGGGAAAGACCTAATCTAAGCTCTGCACAAATATATTTTGCCTTGAAATTCATAACGTGATCGTAGCATGCATGGACTCGACTCATATGACTGGGATTTCCATGAAAAAGATTGTGGGCCAAAAATGGGTGATCACTGTACATTTCTCTTCTGTTTCCTATTTATATTTATATTTTACCTCCTCAATTTAGCATTATGGACAGGGAAAGACCTAATCTAAGATCTGCACAAAAATATTTTGCCTTCAAATTCATACCGTGATCGTAGCATGCATGGACTCGACTCATATGACTGGGATTTCCATGAAAAAGATTGTGGGCAGAAAATGGGTGATCTCTGTGCATTTCTCTTCTGTTTCTTATTTATATTTATATTTTACTTCCTTCATTTAGCATTATTGACAGGGAAAGACCTAATCTAAGATCTGCAAAAAAATATGTTGCCTTCAAATTCATACCGTGATCGTAGCATACATGGACTCGACTCATATGACTGGGATTTCCATGAAAAAGATTGTGGGCAGAAAATGGGTGATCACTGTACATTTCTCTTCTGTTTCCTATTTATATTTCTATTTTACCTCCTCAATTTAGCATTATGGACAGGGAAAGACCTAATCTGAGATCTGCACGAAAATATTTTGCCTTCAAATTCATTCAGTGATCGTAGCATGCATGGACCCGACTCATATGACTGGGATTTCCATGAAAAAGATTGTGGGCCGAAAATGGGAATCACTGTACATTTCTCTTCTGTTTCCTATTTATATTTATATTTTACCTCCTCAATTTAGCATTATGGACAGGGAAAGACCTAATCTAAGATCTGCAAAAAATATTTTGCCTTCAAATTCATACCATGATCGTAGCATGCATGGACACCACTCATATGACTGGGATTTCCATGAAAAAGATTGTGGGCCGAAAATGGGTGATCACTGTACATTTCTCTTCTGTTTCCTATTTACATTTATATGTTACCTCCTCAATTTAGCATTATGGACAGGGAAAAACCTCATCTAAGCTCTGCACAAAAATATTTTGCCTTCAAATTCATACCGTGATCGTAGCATGCATGGACTCGACTCATATGACTGGGATTTCCATGAAAAAGATTGTGGGCCGAAAATGGGTGATCACTGTACATTTCTCTTCTGTTTCCTATTTATATTTCTATTTTACCTCCTCAATTTAGCATTATGGACATGGAAAGACATAATCTAAGATCTGCACAAAAATATTTG